>JARGCV010000024.1:29250000-29602500 GCA_034064705.1 Bothrops alternatus | reverse complement strand
CCAGAAAATCTTATCAAGCCACGTTGTAGTTACCCAAGCATATTTATCATGAAAGTGCTTACTATCAGGGGCTTTTTAGTCAATGTCGTGCATTAGACTTTAATGCTTGGTATTAAGAGATTTGCTACTCCTGATATTTGATTTCCCATCAGCTAGATTGTGGCAGATATAGCACCCACTGGTTATAAGTGACAGCTCTATGAGGCTATTTTGTTTGTTTCTTTTTGTGTTAAACTAGCCTCTGAAATATGATATGCACAACATGAACACATATTAAAATGGGTTTTTCATATGGTGTGCTTCACATCATTTGCCCCCTTACTTTGGCAAGCTCCACCGTTGTGTCTCCTCACTGTTTCCTAATGAATATGGTTGCAGTTGGCTAAAAATGCAACACATAAAACATTTGGAGGCCTTAAAGAACACCCAACATTTAACAAAGGAAATAAAATTAAGAAATAGAGTGTGAGAGAAAGAAGGTGATACCTGCAAAAGGCAATCTCAGTGGCTGGCAAATTTCATTTTCACCGGCTTCCTCAAGGGAAATGAACAGCTTCCTGACAAGTGTCACTGAAATAGTCTGCACTAATAGAGAAGTGAGGTTTGATCGGTGTTGTTTATAGCTTCCATCTGCAAAAAGTTGGGGGGGGGAAGAGAGAGAGAGAGAAAGAAAAGGGGGAAAAAAAGAGTAAGTGACAATTATCAAAATCTTTGTTCCATTTCCCTGTATTTGCATAGTACAATTACAGGTAAACCCCGACTTATGACCAAAATTGAGCCCAAAATTTCTGTTGCTAAATGAGACATTTGTTAAGTGAATTTTGCTGCATTTTATGACCTTTCGGGCCACAGTTGTTAAGTGAAGCACTGCAGATGTTAAGTTAGGAACATGGTTGTTAAGTGACTCTGGCTTCCCCACTGACTTTTTTTGTCAGAAGATTGCAAAAGGGGATCACATGACCCGGGACATTGCAGTCGTCATAAATATGAGTTAGTTGCCAAGCGTCTGAATTTTGATCACGTGATCATGGGGATGCTGCAACAGTCGTAAGTATGAAAAATGTCACTTTTGTCAATGCCGTTGTAACTTTGAATGGTCAGTAAATGAACACATACATCTCAGTCACATCATAACTAAAATAATTGCCACAAGCCCACATTTTAGAAATGCACCTTAGACATTTTTCCCTCAAACATAAACACCTGAAAATGGTTTCCCTCATAAATATTTTATCAGCCTCTGTCTAAACACATTTAATGAAGGCAAGTCCAACACATGGGCTGGTTCCACTGTTGAAGTGCTCTGTGAGGAAATTTGTCCTTGAACAGCTGGAATGGGCCCTTTTGTGACCTAAGTTCACTGTTCTACACTTTGCCATCTAAGATGATGTTGGTTCTTCTCTGCTGTATCCTTCAAAAGGGCTACCCTATTCCCCTTCCACCTTTTCTTCTGAATGCCAAATATTGTCCATCTGGGAAGGACACAATTTCCACTCTACATATCGCTTTTGTTGTCCTTTTCAGAAGCTCTTCCAATATGGTATGTCAATCTAAAGCAGGGGTGTCAAACTGGTGGCCCACAGGCCAGATGCATCACACGCAGGCCATGCCCACGCCAGTCCACAAAGACAAAAAACATTGTGCTACGTCATGATAGGTCACGTGACACGATTGAGTTTAACACCTGTGATCTAAAGTAAAGGTAAGACTTCTATCTGAATAATTTCTCCCAGGGGTTTAACACTCATGCTAAATAGGAAGGCACATTCAATGCATCTTAATCTCCCATAGCTCCATTAGCATGGAGTAGAGCAGAAGTCTTACAATATGACATCCCTGAATAAATGCTGTGACCTTGATGGATTCTCCACCCCACATTATTAACTTCAAAGGATGGTTGTTTAAATAGCATGATGGGTTTAAAAAGGGATCTTCAGGACTGGAGAAAAAAGAATCAGAGAAAATAGAGAAAACAGCAGTCACATTTCTTTTTTTAGGTCTCGCCAAGAAACATTCAACAGACAGATTTTAAAGCTTTATTTTCCAGCTGTATAACCTAGGCATAATGAAAAGAAAATTTAGATAAGATGTGTATGTCATTGTTGAATAAAGTGAACCATGTATAAACAAGGCTGAAAAAGGGTTTTCTTTCACATTTGTGTTAAACCTTTTAAATCCTCCCTTATTATGTTTGCCCTAGAACAGTATTTTAATGATCTCCTTCCCTCCACATTTTTAGAAAAGAAAAAAAAATGACTAATATAGAACTGACTTTTAACTACATTGCTAATAGAATTGTATTACTTTTGAAATAACAGAACTGAGTGGTTCATTAATTTTTCACCTTAAGCATAATGGAAATTTGTCAGTTTTATGGTTTGAATAGCTACTCCAAAGAACCTTATTCTGTGTACTAGGAAAGTATAAATTATAATAGAAAATATAATGTGTTTAATAGAATAAAATGTATACAGCTGTATTTTAGGAAACTATAACCTATCACAGCAAATCATGAATAAAGAATGTTTGGTGGAATAAAAATTCAACAAGCTCAGTCAGTAATCTCCTGGATATCTTCAATTTATGCTTAAAAGGAATACACTACAGTAGCCTAGAGGTGAAGATGTTCACCTCCAAATCAGAAGGTTGAGAGTTCAATCCTAGCCAGCGATAGATGTTTCTCTATCAGCTTGCAAAGAGAAAAGATCTGCCGCAAACTCCATGTAGGTGTCAGGAAGACTCAGCTCCATTCAGTTGCTCTAACTCCATCTTGATAAAAGGGATTACAGGGTCTTAAAAAGAATATATATATACACACATATATATATCTAAATTACTAATGTAATTGGGGATACTAAACATGTTTTTTTATTTTTTTGCTCCTGTCCTATGCACAATGAACTTATAATTATTGAAAAGTATATGTCACAGAAGGAAACATGAAGATTCATCCAATGAAATATAAGTTGTATACTAACTCATATAGATTCTGTTACTTTTTGAGGAAACTGTGGATAAAGTACAGATACCCCCCCAAAAAAAACAACCCACACACTAAATAATCAAAGAAATGGTGGATAACCTCTCTCTCCATCGCATAAGTCTTCTTAGCCATGATTTTATAGCAATCAATTTCATTTGCCAAAACTCAGGAGTACTTAGTTTCATAGTTTTGAAGTGTGTATCTTTGTGTGTATTTAAAGCCCTTCAAAACTGAATGAAACAACAAAAAATGAAAAATGAAACAACAAAAAATGAAAAGCAAAATGAAATACTACTGTTTCCCCATGTGACATGACATATATTTTTAATAATTATAAGTACTCTTGCCTACTCATTTTATGCGTCTCTGTCAATTGTATTTTTACATTATTCGAACCAACTGAACCTAAAATAAACCTCTTCTTCTTCTTCTTCTTCTTCTTCTTCTTCTTCTTCTTCTTCTTCTTCTTCTTCTTCTTCTTCTTCTTCTTCTTCTTCTTCTTCTTCTTCTTCTTCTTCTTCTTCTTCTTCTTCTTCTTCTTCTTCTTCTTCTTCTTCTTCTTTTTTGTAAAGTATATACAAGTGATTGAGTCGGAATTATTATTCTATCACGAGGATTAGAGATTATTTTTAAGACTCTGCTTTGAGTCAGGCACTCTCTATCAGCAGAATACACCTATCAGGATTGTTGTGAGGAAAATAGATGGAGGAAGGAGTATTATGTATGTTCACTGCCTTGGGTTCCTTATAGAGTAATAAAGGCGGGATAAAAATCTAATAAAAAAAATAATAATTTTTCTGTGATTTCAATGTGCATATAACTAGAACAGTATTTATTTATTTATTTATTTATTAAATTTCTATGCCGCCCTATTCCGGGAACTCAGGGCGGCTTACAGCATAAATAGAAATCCAATAAAAACTAAACTGTACATATATAAAAATATAAAAAAGAAGAACCCCTAAATTAAGAACCATTCATTCAGCAAACGTACACACAGACATACACTGGCTAGGGGCAAGATGTCAACCGCCCCAGGCCTGCCGGCAGAGATGGGTCTTTAGTAGTTTACGAAAGGCGGAGAGGGTGGGGGCGATACGGATCTCCGGGGGGAGTTGATTCCAGAGGGCCGGGGCCGCAACAGAAAAGGCCCTTCCCCTAGGCCCCGCCAGGCGACACTGTCTGGCCGACGGGACCTGGAGAAGGCCGACTCTGTGGGCCCTAACCGGTCGCTGGGTTTCGTGAGGCAGCAGGCGGTCCCGTAAGTAACCTGGTCCGATGCCATATAGGGCTTTATAGGTCATAAC
Organism: Bothrops alternatus; assembly: GCA_034064705.1. Lineage (NCBI taxonomy): Eukaryota > Metazoa > Chordata > Lepidosauria > Squamata > Viperidae > Bothrops > Bothrops alternatus. Next base: position 29,598,210 of record JARGCV010000024.1, on the reverse strand, counting down.
CAACACTTTGAATTGCGTTCGGAGACCAATAGGCAGCCAATGCAGCTCACGGAGTGATGCTGAGATGTGGGCATTTCTGGGCAGGCCCAACACTGCTCGCGCGGCTGCATTCTGCATTACCTGAAGTCTCCGAACGTTTTTCAAAGGTAGCCCCATGTAGAGAGCATTGCAGTAGTCGAGCCTCGAGGTGATAAGGGCATGAGTGACTGTGAGCAGAGACTCCCGGTCCAAATAGGGCCGCAACTGGTGCACCAGGCGAACCTGGGCAAATGTCCTCCTCGCCACAGCCGACAAATGATGTTCCAAGTTTAGCTGTGGGTCGAGGAGGACGCCCAAGTTGCGGACCTTCTCCGAGGGGGTCAAAAGCTCCCCCCCCAGGCTGATGGACGGATAGATTGAATTATCTTTGGGAGGCAGAACCCATAGCCACTCCGTCTTGTCGGGGTTGAGTTTGAGCCTGTTGGCACCCATCCAAACCCTAACAGCCTCCAGACATCGGCACATCACTTCCGCTGCTTCACTGAAATGACACGGGGTGGAGATGTAAAGCTGGGTATCATCATCAGTATGCTGCCAATCTGCTGCTTCTTTAGTTAATTAATAAGCAAAAGTAAGAATAAAGTTATTAAAAATATTTTAGTACAAAAGTCAATCTTGCAGAAGGTAAAATAATAGCCTCTTTTAACAGAGCTGTTTTAAGGGCACTTTCAAAAGTTGTTTTCCGGATAACTTAAAATGGCTCATCCTGCTTCTGTAATAGCAGAAAGATTTTCCCTGGGTGAGCCAGTGTGATGTGCAATTTTCAAATGCGCAAAGATCAAGAGTGAATTTAAGAAGAAGAAGAAAAACCTTTGTATCGATTTGAGGTATGGCAGAATGAAATGGGCACTTTTCCTAGGGTGTTCGGTACTTTTATGGCAGACTTAAACATTTATCCCAATGTTTCTTGAGGTTTTTGTTTAAAAAAATGATTTGTTTACAAAGTATTGGATGCTGGCTTTTCTATTTTCTTTTCAGATTTCCATTATTATTTTTTTCAACCACAACAGAGAAACAGTATAGTACCGGGTGGTGGTGGTGAAAGTGACATCTCCTTCAGAACTAGTTTCTGAAATAAACTATTTGAGCTTCATGTCTTTAAGTCTTCCATGACTTAAGATTACAAGAGTGATAAAATAAGACTATGTGTTAGCTTTGGACCCAGAGCCTCATGTTAATAAAAAGAGTCCCCAGGGGGAAGGGTACATTAAATTATGCTAGTTAACCATATCAGTTGATATCTCTCCTGAGTTTGGTTTATGTAATTTAAATTCAAGTTCTTGGTTGTCTCCTTGAAAGTCCTTCATGGCATGAAACCAGGATACCTGAAGAATCATCTCATCCCAAATACATGGCCCTGTCCCACCTGGTCAAGCATCCTGCATATCCCTTCTATCAGGAAATTTTGACTGATGGGATCTAGGAAGAGAGTCTTCTCAGCTGCTGACCCCACCTTATGGAACATCTTACCTTCAGAGGTGAGGTGAACCCCTACACTTCTACTGTTCTAAAACAGTATTAAGGCCTGGCTTTCTGATTAACATGGGGGCCTAAAAGTATGATGCAGCTTGAAGGATGGCTGATGGCCTTAGGATATTCCCACTTCCTTGTAAATTTCCTTATCTTTGAATTTGAACTTGATTTATTTTTACTTGTAAGTTTTAATTTGTTTTTAACCTTGCTTTTAAGTTGTGGTTTTAGTCATATATCTATAGGGTTTTATTACATTATTGTAAACTGCCTAAAAAGTCATTTAGGTGAGAAATTTAATAAATACAAAATAAAATAAATAAAGTCTGGATCTAAGGTTGTTATGGTGTTTCTACTGAATGAATTGAAAACTCATATGAAGATCTACAGAAGACACAATAATATATCCCTTCCTAACATATTCCTTGGAAATGTTCTTAATTGAACCCGTTAAATAATCCAATGGGACTGTCCTGGAATTAAAAATGCAATGTTTGTTTCAATGTGGCATATATAGAGTTCTTGCGTATCAAGTCCTCCTGAGATATGATTTCTAAAACCAATTGCTCTTTTAGAAGAGAGTCATCATCTTTCCTAGCTTTGTTTATTCAAGTGTTTTCCATATAACTTTTGCTTTCATCCCTGTATATATTATTAAATGTATAATTATTCCTGAAAAGGAACCATTGTGATACCCAAGAGGGAATATCTCTTTCTGTATGCTTTGCATACATGGTGAATTTGACATTCACAATTTCAGTATGGAATGAAGTTAATTTCTCTAAGGGGATGCTCAGCAGATGGCAGTCAAAAGCGGAAATAAAGCACTTGTATCAATCATTTGCCATCTAAATGCTAGCTAAATATCAAGCATTTAGTAGCAAATAAATGCAGGTTTGTTGGAGTGTTGTTGTTTTTAAAAAAAAAATCAAGCACCATAATTGTACCCTAAGCAACAAAATAGTATTTCACTGGAAACTCAGAATAAAGTTAGAGATAAATCTTATATAGCAAATATGTGTCATTGGTTAAAGCAAACCTTTGAGGATGTGGAGAACTGATTTCAAGGGATTACTTTTAGATCATTGGTATTTCCTATATCCTTACTTTTCATTGCATTTAGGATTATGCTGATGCCAATCTGGCTATGGACAGAAAATGATTTACTAAAAACATCAGAAAGGAAAAAATAAAGGACAAGGAAAAATTGGTAGCAGACAAAGGATTAAATATAACCTACTAACTATAATTCCCTGCATTTAGCCGCCACTCTATCTTGTAGCTATAAGAGAAAAAAGTGACAGTTAGTAATCCTGCATTATAAATGATTTAGTATTATATCCTGTTTGCTGATTTTCATCTGGAAATACATTAATCAAGTCCATTCCCACTAAATCATAAAGGAGTGAATGGCAGAAATAAACTGTTGAGACCGAAAATAGTAGACCTAATTTCCCATTGAGGAATGTGATCTACAATAAATTAGAACTGCAAACATAAAATAAGTTGGGGAATGCTGAGGTTGCCTATATAAAGGGTAGATTATTTTATAATTTCATAATTTGTACCTTAAATGAACATTTTTTTGTTCATTTGGCACTAAAACAATTTTAAAAGACTGATACTAGGGATAATAAACACCAATATTAGAAAAAATATCTCTGCTTTTCATGTAGGTACCATATTTGTAGCTATAATTTTGTGACTATAGACACACACTTGTAAAGGACACACAGGAGAGTTGCTTCAATCCTGCTTTTTTAGACTTTGTTTTCTGTATGTTCAGTTTGGAATTCCTCAAATAAATCACCTAGTTCTGAACGTTGCTTCTTATTTCTCTGATGTTTTTAGATAACAGCAATTTATGGAGGTGGTAGTTTGAGGAAGACTCTTTGTGAAGGAGTTCAAAATTGCATGACAGTAACTGGAATATACTTTGAACCAAAATATGTTTTCTGAATTTAGTACAATAACCACAACCTGTCAAGAATCTCTCCTTAGCTGGCTTGTACAGCATGCTCAGTTACAAACAATGGCTGAGTTTATTCATTAAGCCATATTGTAGTTTTGCTTAATTTTGACTTTGTGCAATGTGAGAAGTCAGTCTCTTTTAAGGGTACAATGCCCAACATCTACTATATCTAATGTTTGTGGTTAAATACATTTTTTTTAAAAAAAATTCTTTTTGAATTGTGTGTATTGAATTCTTTTTGATTCAGTGCCATCCACAATACTAGAATTCAATACTGGAATGGATACTATTCATAATATACTATTCATATAATTTACTTGGACTTCAGTAAGGCATTTGATAAAGTAGACCACAACCTACTACTTGATAAGATAGAAAAATGTGAGTTAGACACCCACACCACCAGATGGATTTGTAACTGGCTGACCAACCACACTCAACATGTATTCCTCAATGGAACTGCATCTACATGGAGGGAGATATGTAGTGGGGTACTCTAAGGCTCTGTCTTAGGCCCAGTACTCTTCAATAGCTTCATCAATGATTATGAGGAAGGGATAAATAAGGAACTCATCAGATTTGCAGACAACACCAAGCTGGCAGGCATAGCCAACATTCCAGAATATAATCTTTAAGATACAGAAGGATCTTGACAGACTTGAACATTGGCCCCTATCTAACAAAATGAAATTCAATGGTGAAAAAGTAAGGTTCTACAATTAGGCAAGAAAAAGCAAATGCACAGATATAGTAGGTGGTACCTGGCTCAATAGTAGTAATTGTGAGAGGGATCTTGGAGTCCTAGTGGACAATTATTTAAATATGAGCCAGCAGTGTGCTGCAGCTGATGAAAAGGCCAACACAGTCATAGGCTGCATTAATAGAGGGATAGAATCAAGATCACATTTAGTTAATACTACTTTATAATGCCTTGGTAAGATCACATCTGGAATACTGTAACCTGCCAGCTTTGGTTGCCACAATGTAAAAAAGATGTTGTGACTCTAGAAAGAGTGCAGAGAAGAGCAGCAAACATGATGAGGGGACTGGAGGCTAAAACATATAAAGAATGGTTGCTGGAATTTTGTATGTCTAGTTTAATGAAAAGAAGAACTAGAGGTAACATGATAGCAGTGGAACAACTTGCCTTCAGAAGTTGTGAATACTCCAACACTGGAAGTTTTTAAGAAGTGATTTGACAACCATTTGTCTGAAATGGTATAGGGCTTCCTGCCTGAACAGGGGTTGGACTAGAAGACCTTCAAGGTCCCTTCCAACTCTGTTATTCTGTTATATTAATTCCAACTGAGCTGAAAAAGAGCAGAGTTGAAAATGGATGTAAAGATTACCAGACTAGACTCTTTATTCAGTACAGGACTATGGAGTCTCAGATTAAATATCTCCAGAACCTTGACTGCCTGCCTGCTTGCCAGCCAGACAGTTTTTGTTAGTGTAAAATCCTACCAGAAGAAATAGTTTCTTTATCCGGTATTTATTTTCTTATTCTTTTAAAGATGGTCCAAATAATCCTACCTTCTTTCTGAGGTACACCAATATTTATAAAACTATGATGGATTTTTGCTAATGGATTGCTAATAAGGAGAAAGAGATATTTGTTTCTTTCCCCCATTCCCTTATATGTTTTATATAAGCAATGGAAAACATTAGTTCTAGGCTGACATAAATTAAATATTTGTTTGTTTTTTTGCTTATTTGTTTGTGTATGTTCTGATAATCCATGATAGAACATCTTTGGACACATAAGGTTTTTAAAGGGTTCAAAGCATGTAAAACAAATGACAAATATGAACTGTAGGTGCAGGGGCTCTGTTTTAGAGTTAATTTTTCTAGACTGCAAAAAATTGTGATAACCGTTAGATGGGAGCAAAGAATTTGAGGGAAGTGTTGGTACCTCTCTTTCGCTATTTAGTGGCTGTTTAGATGTCCTTATTCAATACCATCATCAACATTTCTTCCATTGTCTATTCATTGTAGGATGAAGGCCTCTTTCACATGTTTCCAACCAATATGGTTCTGAGTTTTCTTTTGCGAATTGGGCCCACAATACTTGCTGATGTTGTTGATCCATCTTGTTTTAGATCTCTTCCTTGGATGCTTTTTATCAAGTGGGATCCATTCTATGACTGCCTTGGCCATCAGTTTTTCTTGCTATATGACCAGTCCATTTTCATTTCAATTCTTTTACTCTCTTGAGGATAACATATACTTTCATTTGTTCTCTAATCCAGAGGTCTCCAACCTTTCTTGGTAGACAGACTAGAGGGAAAGGGAGGGGCAAGCATTCACGCACACATATGCATGCGCATACAAACGAGGCCACGGGCAAGCGCAACCCAAATGGGGCCGTGTTAGTGACCACATGACACTCACTAGCATCACCCTGTTTTTGCCACACTGCTAGCGCCACCCCATTTTCGCCATGCGAGTGCCCTGTTTTGCCACGTGGCACCCCGTTTGCATGGCGGCGGCTCTAGCATGCATGGGGATGAGTGCATGAATTCATTATTAACAAAGAATAAATAAATACATGCTAAGTTTCAATGTTCAATTCATTTTAAAATGGTAGATCCAATTTCAAATAGGAACTAAATTACATTTTGAGTATTTCTCGCTGATTCCTGTTCTGTAGGCTTGGAAGGACAGATACAAATTCTCTTAGTCTGAGCTTATATAGAGCATCAAGTTTTCAACAACAAACATAATTTGTAGCAATTACTTCCCATTTTATAAAAACATGATCAGGTTTTGTTTTACCATATTTCTTAATGCACAGTCCTTTGAAATACAGATTGAAATAAGAACAGGGTTTGGTAATAGTGGAGTTATAAATCTTAGGCATGGCAGAAATTAAATTTAATGGAAATTACCAAGAAGTTATTTTCCTTTTAAAATAAATTGTATAAAGTTTACTCTCAATTAACTTCAGTTTCTGTTGCATTCTCTTGTGATCATATACTATTTGTGAATCCACTTATTTTTTTTAAAAAAAACTGTATCATCTAAACTAGATGAAGATCAGCCTGAAATCTTTCCTTCTTTCCAAACCAAATATTTTTTTTTCATTTAATACTAATCAGAACAAACACAATTATGAACCTTAAGCTACAATAATTTTGAATTAGAAAACCTGACAGTTAATGCAATTTGTGTAGGTTTTTCCTCCTCTATGGACTATTATTGAATAGAATAAATTATTGTGTGAAATTAATTGGACTCATTATGGTCATTTTGAAATATATTCAATCTACTTCTCTTACAAATTTCTCTAGTTATGTTGCTGTAATTAGATTCAGAACTCCTCCTTGGCACCTTCAAAGGGAAGGAGAAGCTGTTTATGTTAAGACACAATGAAGTTGTTTTAGGGTTGAGGATTATCATCCACCCTTGTCACAAATGCTAATACCTATATTCATTCCGGATTTCAACATGAAAAAAATGAAATTTTAACTTTGGGATTTGACGATTAGAATTGTTGAGGACTACAGCAACACTGTGTGTTATGTTTAATCTTAGAGCAAAAGGTTATAGTGTATTATGAGAAGTCAGCCTCCCCCCAGAGAAGGAAATATTAAAAGAACAGAAAAATATATTTTCTCAAAAGATCTTAAAGAGGCAGAAAAGCACTCCCTACATGTGCTCTCTCTCTTTTCTTCCAGAGCCATCTTTCTGTCTGGCTCTCCTCTTCTATAAACTGCAACCTTCATTCTGAAGCAGTCGCCATGTTGTTTATTCCCAGTTTGGACTATGAAGACTTTTCCTTCAACAATTTGGCACCCCAGATGGAACTTCAGGCTAATCTCTCCAATGGACTGAGACTGGTAAGCCCCATCTTGCTGGCAGCACACCCCTTTGGATGGGTTTCCCAGGCCTTGCCCATGTGGAGCCAGGGTAGTAAAGGGAGTTTTGGGTTTGAGCTCAAGGGCTGCTTTGGAAAGAAGGTGAAGGTGAGCACCTCTAAATTTTAACTTTAAAGCCCAGGGGAATGAGAGAAATGTTTGTATGTCTCTCTGTGTGTAAGAAGACCCTTTTCCCAATCACAGTTGGATTTTCCTCCCTCTGGCCTTTCCTAACTGCAGAAAGGATCTGTTCAAGTGTTAGACAAAGTATAACAAAGAAAGTTGGAGATTATTATTTTCTATATTTTTTCTGCATTCCCAATTTTGCTCTCCCCCCCACACACATTTTCCTTTTTTCTTCTTCTATTTCTTCTTATAAAATTTAATAAAGTTCAGGAGAGAAAAATGAAACTGTTACTAAAATAGGATACAAGGCTATACAGAGCTTCAAAACTGACTCCAGGAAAACACAATGGAGTATCCAAGGACACAAATACAGAATTCTATTCTATGTGCATAGAATAAGCATATGTTGATATTATCAAAGTTGTTACAGTGGTCAGAACTTGTTATTCATGTATAATATATTTTTATGCTCTTCTGTACTGCTCTGCCTTTGTAACCTACCATTGCATTAAAAGAGATATTAATGGGAATGGTTGTTTGATGCCACAGGTGGAACTTTTTCTTAATAAAAGAAATCTATTTTTCTATAAATCATCTAAATAAAAGAAAATGTTCCACTTTTGTCATGCTGGCTACTCCTTTACCACCTGCTTGAAGTCCAGGAAACACAATTCCATATAAATGGTTCATATACAGCCATGTGGATTATATTATACAATTTAAAAAACTTTAATATTACTATTTAAACAAAACTTATAGCAGGATTATTATATAAGAGCTGGATAAAATCAAGATGAGCCTGAGTTGGCAGCAATGAGCTCTTTGTCTCCATCTCACTGCTACCATCTAGTTGCAATCCATTGTTACTATTTCTAGCACATAGGGTAGGCGTATTTATTACTATCTCATAGGCTCTAACATCAGCAAAAAAATTAGAAATATGCCGGTGCAAAATCAGTTATCAGGCTACTGTACAAAGTAATTGGCTATTTTCACAGAATACTCTTATTCGGTTTAGGCTAAGTCCTAACAGTTCTATTTGCACAGTATTTGCATTAAACTTGATTTTTGTACCTTACTACCTTATGGAGGCTCAGACTTGTGGTTAGATTATTCAATGTTTTGCACAAACCCAAAAACTGAATCGTTCATGTATGGAGTTTTACAATACATTAAGAAGATAGTGGGAATATAATTTTTCTTCTGCTTATCGCCATCACACCCCATCACTGTGCTGTCCTTTCCTAGCTATTTTCTGCACAATGACAAATTGATCATCTGACTTGTCTTAACAAAGGACAAAATCATATGTGATGTGCAGCACTGTTGCACTGCCTGAAATGTCACGCTCAGCTTCTCTCCCGCTTGAGGGACAGAAAACATGCTGGGTGAAGAAACTGAGACAACATTGATAGGTTCCATTAGTGACGCAAGACTTCAGGGGGAGGTGAATACCTGCCCACAGGTTTGTCTTAATGTCAGAGTGCTATTCAAACAGGAAGGGAAAGGAAGAAGAGTTTTATTTCTATTGAGCAATTAGCTGAACTGCCTTGAGAAACAGTAACAAGCTGGTGTTTGTGTGTGTATATGCATACAGGGTGCTGCTAAGAATACTCATTTTATCCTACCAATGTGTAATTTTCATTTTCCTTGTGTTTATAATTTTTGTTGAGGAATTATATACTTTTCCATCACATTTTTCTTTGGCTCCCATGAGCAGCAGGTGGAGATGGCCAATGTCCTCGTTGTCTATTGTAATTTCTGCCACCTTCCCTCCCCCAATATCCGGAAAGGGTTTGTGTAGTTACTTCTGATAGGACATGGATTACAGTGTTTTCCATTGTTCCCCACCTTCGCCTCTATTGTGGCAAGCTCAGATGAGACCAACAGTGAGCAGCCTCCTTCAGAGTTGTTGGACAAAGTACCACCCGAGGATCTGCAGACAATTGAGGTGGGACTGCTCAGTAATTAATGGGAGCAGCTGTTAGAGCTTACTGGGTAGAAGGGAGAACAGGATGAGGGCATTCCAGAGGTTTCTCTCTAATGAGTAACACCAGTGCCATCCTAAAACAACAGTGATTTCAAGCCTCTCTATTGGCATCTACTAACCTAGCCTCTGCATGTCCTGACTCCTAGCCTTGATTGTATGTATGTATGTATGTATGTATGTATGCATGTATGTATGCATGCATGTGTATATGCATGTATGTATTTTATTTATTTAACAAATTTATATAGCCACCCAACTGACACATAGGTGAAACAAAGTAACAAAGAAATTAATAAATTAAGTTACACATGAAGGTATGCCATCACTGACTATGCTTAATATGGTAGGCGCACATAGCTCCAAAGTCTTTAGCTGATCTAGTTAGGAAAGTTGCCTTAACCCAGTGTGTAAGTTACAGCTTAAAAAAACTACTTCAAATGTGTCCACTTAGTTATGCAAATGCTACATTGCTTTGCAAAATGAATTGGTGTCACAAGAATTCAGCCCACATTTTGTGTCTGCTCAACAGAGTCTCTTTTCAAGTGGGAAGGGGCTAAGGAAATTAAGTTATATTAATTAATCCAAAGCATGCTTAACCTAATATTAGAAAATGAGATGAAAAATATCAAGTACAAAGTAACTGAGTCATCTCTTTATTAAGAAAGCTGTTTCAGCGAGCAATGGTTTTCAGTAAGACTTAGACCGGCAAATTAATCAAAATGATTGGTGATGGTACACAGAATTCTTAAAGTCTGTCAGTGGTCTGCTCATGGATCAATTAATACCCCAAGTTCCTCTTCTAATCAGAAATGTAGCCCTTAACCTGTGTTCATCTTCCATCTGTTTACACCTCATGCTGTTGGCATTACAAATAGACCAAATTGGATGAAAAGGAAAAAAAAATGTATGACTATGAATTGTTCTTAACCAATTCACCCCCAAAATCTGGGATCTAAACTGTTCATTTGAACTTTTAAAAATCTGCTGTTGTTTTTAAGTACACACAAGATGCAGTGTCCAGCCTAGACGAGTTCAAATCACCAGGACCAGATGGATTACACCCCAGGGTTCTCAAGGAACTGGCAGATGTGATCTCAGAACCATTAAACTATATTTTTCAAAGATCCTGGAGCACTGGGGAACTACCGGAGGACTGGAAAAGGGCTGATGTAGTTCCCATCTTCAAAAAAGGAAAAAAAAATGGACCCAGGAAATTACAGACCTATCAGCTTGACCTCGATACCTGGAAGATTCTGGAAAAGATAATCAAACAATAAATCAGTGAACACCTAGAGGCAAACAAAAGCCAACATGGGTTTGTCAAAAACAGATCATGCCAGACTAACCTTATTGCATTCTTTGACCAAGTGACAAAATTAGTGGATCAGAAGAATGCTGTGGATATAATTTACTTCGACTTCAGTAAGGCATTTGATAAAGTAAATCACAACCTACTACTTGATAAAATAGAAAAATGTGGGTTAGACAGCATCACCACCAATGGATCCGTAGCTGGCTGACCGACTGTACTCAGTGTGTGGTCCTTAATGGAACCGCATCTACATGGAGGGAAGTGTGTCATGGGGTGCCCCGGGCTCTGTTCTGGGCCCAGTGCTCTTCAACATCTTCATCAACGATTTGGACGAGGGGATAGATGGGGAAATCATCAAATTTGCACACGACACCAAGCTGGCAGGAATAGCCAACACTCCAGAAGACAGGCTTAGGATACAGGAGGATCTGGACAGACTTGAACACTGGGTGCTATCTAACAAAATGAAATTCAATGGTGAAAAAAGTAAGGTTTTACATTTAGGCAAGAAAAACCAAATGTACAGGTATAGTACCTTGCTCAATAGTAGTAACTGTGAGGAGGGACCTCAGAGTCCTAGTGGACAATCACTTAAATATGAGCCAACAGTGTGCTGCAGCTGCCAAAAAGGCCAGCACAGTGCAAGGCTGCATTAACAGAGGGATAGAATCAAGATCATGTGGCCTTACAATGCCTTGGTAAGGCCACACTTGGAATACTGCATCCAGTTTTGGTCACCACGGTTTAAAAAAGATGTTGAGACTCTAGAAAGAGTACAGAGAAGAACAACAAAGATGATTAGGGGACTGGAGGTTAAAACATATAAGGAAAGGTTGATGGAATTGGGTATGTCTAGTTTAATGAAGAGAAGGATGAGGGGGGGGACATGATAGCAGTGTTCCAATATCTCAGGGGCTGCCACAAAGAACAGGGAGTCAAGCTATTTTCCAAGGCGCCTGAAGGCAGGACAAGAAGCAATGGAGGGAAACTAATCAAGGAGAGAAGCAACCTAGAACTAAGGAGAAACTTTCTGACAGTTAGAACAATTAACCAATGGAACAATCTGCCTCCAGAAGTGGTGAATGCTCCAACACTGGAAGTTTTTAAGAAGAGACCGGACAGCCATTTGTCTGAAATGGTATAGGGTTTCCTGCCTGAACAGGGGGTTGGACTCGATGACCTCCAAGGTCCCTTCCAACTTTATTATTATTATTATTATTATTATTATTATTATTATTATTATTATTATTATTATTATTATTATTATTATTATTATTTTCTGTTTATAAGGTCTTCAGGTGTGGGTGTGTCAAGTGAGGGTCTTATGATGGGTCAGGTGTGAGTCATCAGAAAGAGGCTGTGATGAGGGGGTTACACCAGGCCAGGGTCATTGGCCCTGACCTGATATAGCTTCCCTATCACAAGGCCCGTCACAACCTCTCTCTTATGACTCACACCTGACCCATCACAAGACCTTCACTTGACACACCCACACCTGAAGACCTTATAAACAGAAAAGCACTGACACAGACATCCCCTTAAACAGGGGTGTCAAATTGCCGGCTGGATGCATCATCCAGAAGCTGCACCCACCCCATTGCCAGCAATGGCAAAACTGTCCCAATACATTGTGCGACATCACGTGACGTCACAAGTTTGACATGTCTGCCCTAAAAGTTGCTGAAGATGTTACCTATCCTGGTAACAAAACGTTTGAAAACCAACCCACAAGCTCAGAGAACGAACCTTCACCCTGAATTGAATGTCTACCAAAATAATTATTTTTATATAATCTACATTGAAAAGCTTACAGAATAAATTAGATGCATTAATTTTCCACAGTTTTTCTGATACAAAAACTCTGAGAGTATCAGCACTAAATATCATTAAATTTCTTGCAGCAGAATTCTTAACAACCAAATGTTAATCTAAAGTTATAACAATATGCTATTTCCCCCCCTCATATTTTTATTGACCTTGTTATGCAGGTACAATATCATAGGTATTTTATTGCATTTCATTTCCACCAAAAGCAGAGCAACTACAAAATGGCACCCCAAAAATAAAACAACTGTTAATGATATGCATCTCTTTCCCAACACAAGATGCCTGAATGTCTATTGCAAAATAACAACATTGAGCTACGAACTGTTTGAAGAACTTCACAGCCAAGCAGCTAGCATGCATTTAATAATAAGCTGAGGAAAAGGACATAGAAAATGTAACTATATTTATTGTAATAAAGAAAAAGCAACTAAAGTCACTGAGTTATTTCTTGCCCCACAAGTATAATTCACATGACCTTTAGCTATGATAGCCATGGAAGGCAAGTTGCTCTTTTCTCAGATTTCAAAAATAAGGGAATTGGCAAGTCAGCTGTACATAAATATCTCTCAGGATATTCACAATGAAATTGCTTTTTGCAGTGCTTCAGATGTAGGAAACTAAGTCAGCTATCACATACAAGGAAGTTGGCACTGTGTCATCTCCAAATTCATTGCTCTTGAAGAACACACTGAATATTACTTATAGATGTTTTTCTAATCCATGCCATAGTTTAAAATGAAAGCTAAGGGGAAAAATGAAATTACAATAGGTCTGTTTTCTATAGGCTGGTACCATTTTCATCATTTCCATAGCTATGGCCTGTCTTTTCATGCAAGTCTTGACTTCTGACAACCAAATGGATAAGCCCTTGCAGCTTTCTTGGCAACGTTTTTGGAAGAGTGTCTCAGAGTCTTTGTTAAAACTGAATTACATTGACCTAGACGCCAGATATGTGCAAAACCATTGGACCCAGGAATAGATGGTTTCTTTATAACTCCCTATAAGGGATGAGAATTTCTTCTATATAAGTTTCTTCTCTAATATGGCCAGCATGTAGAATTCTTGTGCTGTTCACATTGTGTTCTGCCTCAATGGGCTGCTGCACTGGTACTATTACTATTATTACTTCCTCCTCCTCCTCCTCCTCCTCCTCCTCCTCCTCTCCTTATCCTTCTTCTCCTCCTCCTCCTCGCTCTGAGGGGAAAATATCTTCTTTCTTTGGACTGCTGCACATCTTTATTTGCTGGTGGCTGCGGAGCTCCTAAACATGTGCCCCCTCCCTATTCCTCCCACAGTCTGTAAAGATTGTAGCTTTATTGGCAACTCTGCTGTGCTAACACTGATGGAGAAGGCTCATATAGGTGGGGGCAAAACAGCACAGGTGCCTGCAATTCTGATTCATGCCTTCCGAACCTCTCTGTGAACTGGATCATAACATCCCATTAAATTAGCAGAACAAAATAAAATTTCCAGAGAGTGCTTCACAAAGTATATTAGAATAAACAAGCTGCCTCTCCTGCAAATGTTAAAGCAGATATTAGGAGAACAATGTGGCTTATGCAGCATCCCCATCATAAGCATTGCTGGCCTGTGTAGATAACCAGAGACAGATCCTGAAGCAGCCATGATATCTTTGCAAAAATCATGACTGTGCTGGCTAATGACTTCAGTAATGACTGATTGTATCTGTTAACAAATATAGTTGTTTTAACATTCTGAAGAAGAGTGTTTTGCTAGTGTTATCTCAATTTGCTAATAGCCCCTTCTAAATGCTTTGTGCAAGAGAAAAGAGCCCCTTGGGACTCTCTTTGTTAATGGCATTTAAACAGGGGATAGATGGCTATTTGTTAATGGGGAGGCTACGTATTTTCATGTATGGTGGACATGTAGAAAAATTAAAGCCTTCTGGAGGAAGATATGGTGGACACTCCAAACCATTTTCAAAAAGCGTATTGAATTTCTACCTCAGGTTTTTTTTGTTAGGGATCATAAAGGATTCCACTACCTCAGAGACGAACTTATTTCTGAATTTGATCACAGCAGCTAGACTGTTGGTGGGACAATACTGGAAGAAGCCAGAAATACCACCCATGGAAGAATGGACTTTGAAAGTAATAAATTTGGCGGAAATGGCGAAAATATCGGCATATTTGAAGGATCGCTCAAATGAACAATACATGATAGACTGGAAACAATGGATAGACTATATACAAGAGAAACACCAATCAAATAAAATGTATCTGGCGTATAGTTGAGACTGGACGTAAGGAGTGAAGAATGTTTACCAAATCAGACGTTTACAAAGACTAATACCTAATGTTGTATTTTTATGTTTCATGATGATTGCTTCTTAATATGATCTTATGTTTAATGTTGATAGCTTTAATATTGAAAAAGCGTATTGAACTTCTACCTCAGGTTATTGAATCTCTACCTCAGGATCTTTTGTTAGGGTTCATAAAAGATTGCACTACTACTGAGACGAATTTAATTCTGAATTTGGGCACAGCAGCTAGACTGCTGGTGGGAAGAGGCCAGAATTACCACCTATTGAAGATTAGACTCTGAAAGTAATACATTTGGCAGAAATAGCGAAAATTTTGGCATACTTGAAGGATCGCTCGAGTGAACAATATGTGATAGACTAGAAATAGTGGATAGACTATATATAAGAGAAACACCAATCAAATAAAATGTATCAGGCGTATAGTTGAGGCTTGACGAGAGGAGGGAGGAATGTTTACCAAATCAGACGTTTACAAAGACTAATACTTAATGTTGTACTTTATGTTCTATGATGATTGCTTCTTAATATGATCTTATGTTTGATGTTGATTGCTTTAATAAAAATTTAAAAAAAACAAAAACAAAAAAAAAACAAAAAAGAATTCCTGCAACAGACAAAGGGTTGGACTAACGCAGGGGTAAGCAACCTTGGCTCTTTTATGACTCGTGGACTCCAACTCCCAGAATTCCTGAGCCAGCATGGCTCAGCTTGGAAACCTCTCCCTTTCCCCTCAGCATGGCTGGCTCAGGAATTCTGGGAGTTGAAGTCCACGAGTCATAAAAGAGCCAAGGTTGCCTACCCCTGGACTAGATCATATCCAAAGACACTAGCAGCTCTTACATTCTAAGATTTATCTAAGACCTACAGATCGTTGGTATCAGAATCTTGTGATATGGCTCACCATAAGAAAATGTGCATTCAAATGTATGTATTTAGGAAAAGTGTGTCCAAATGTTCATCATCATCTCAAGTCATGTCATCTGGTACAGTATGCGTAAAATGTGCCAAAATCTTTTTTCTAGGTTCCCTAACTTTTCCCTTGGGAGGAGTTAATTTGCAAATTGCACATGAGTCTTTGATCCTAGAATGATCCCTCTTAGTCATGTGGCTTCAGTAGGAGATTAGCATAGATTAAAATGGGCCCTTATCTGTACTTTGCTATGCCAGTCAATCTTTTAGAGTGTTAATGCCCTAATTTAGCCCATTAAAGACTTAGTGGTAATTAAATCTTCTCTATGTTGCATCCATCATTTTCTACTGATAAATATATAAAAGGGGGAGAGGAAGAGAGAGAGACTTAGCAGTCTTTCAAAGAGTTGTTGGGAGTTGAATGACATATAAATTAGAACTAAGAGGAAGAGGAAGAATTTGAGCCAGTGATTTATAGTGTTTCGCCCATACTCCTAGATATTCTTGGGTCAAAGCTTAACACTGATTTTTAATTTTTTTAAAGCACTATATTTAATCTATGTGTTATGAAAATTGCAATCACTGTGTTTTAGATCCATTGATTACTACTTCTATTTTACTAAAATACTATTTATATTTTACTCCTTTGTTCTTTTGATTTGTGTTTGTGTTTTATTTCTCTTAGTCGACAATCTTTTTTAAAATGCCTAATATGAAAAATAAAAATTCTCTTCTATTACCTTTCTTCCATGAACAGCAAGAAAGCCAAGCTTATCACTATGATCACAGAGGATTTCACCACCAATACTCATAGTCCAATCTACTTTTGCACAAAGACTCTACTACTTCATTTCCACCTCATTTTTCTACATGCTAATCTATTAACAACTGGCTATCTTTGCCACTTCCTGCAGAGCATCCAAGTGGAGGAATCAGGACTATGAGTTAAATTCATCTACAGGATCTCTCTTCCTGGCACACAAGATTAATAATATTTTTTCTCTTAGAGAACAGTTAACTTTTCTATTGAAGAGCCACATAAATCTCTGAAGTCGATGGAATCCCACACCACCACAAAGAACACAAGTGATGGTCCCATTAACCAAATCAAGCACTGAGAAATTATTTAGAGACATCCTGCCTCTTTTATAACCGTTATGCCCAAACTCAGGCAATAAATATAAATCATTTAAATACATATTGCTACTCTTATAGGAAAATAACTATTTCCTTCCAGCAGATATCCCTAATAGCAGAGCTGGCTTTATCCATTCAGCTTACTGGATTTTAACCTGAATTCATACGTTTTTGCAACCAAAGAAAGATGGTAACCTTGGGTAATGACCACAATAGCCTTATGGATCTATGAAAAAATTGATCTCAAAGTCTTAAGGAAGCCCAGATTATCTCTGAACCCATTTTGGAAATTAAACTCATAATCCAACATATTTAAGTAACCAGCCTTTTGTTCATTTGATTCTGAATGACATCTACAAACCTACTGAAACCATTAAGGCAGTTATTATAAGGCTACAAAATTGCAAAATTAATAACCAGAGGTGACAAATGAGGAAGGAGATTCACTTAAATGTATGGATTGCAAAGGTTTCATGCAGCTGTATGGGGAGGCCTGCAATGCACTGATTGAATCTGAACAAAGAAGAAGGAGAAAGTGCAAAGTGACCTTTATGGTTTTTTTTGCTGAGCCTTTACTTCAATGTCAAAGCAGTTTGTTATAGATGTAAATGCTGATCAATTCACCCTTCACCTCAACATTCATACCCCTTCATGATTTTTAGGAAAAGCAACTTTAATGCAAGTTAAAGGAATATATATCTCAAAGGAAGAATGTCTTTCATATTATAAAAATGAAATACAATGGAAGAAATTATCATTGTGATAGAAAATATAGCAGACTATCATTTATTTATTTCTTAAATTTATATAGCCACTCATCTATCTGAAGAATTGCTGGAACAAAGCAATTAAGCAAAACCAGAGAATTACATTAAAACAAAAACAAGCTAAAACCTCTACACACCTCTACATTCAATCCTAACTTAATAGTAGCCATTTCAAAGATATAGCCACCACAGCACCTCCTGAAATCATTCACCTTTATGGCAGATCTCAGAGGTGCTACGGTGGCCTCCTTCCTCTCTCCTCTCCCCTCCCATCCCACTGAGTAGATTCCCCATAGTCCTTGGGCCTGCTTGCCACCACACCTCTATCACCCGTCACCCATTAAACTTTTGGAGATCTACAGATGTCCTGTTGGGGAAGAAGGACAGGACACTCATCCTTGGGCCATGGGGCTACCTCCCAGATCTGGTCATTTTGAGTTTCCCCACAATTCCTTATGGTTATGCTAAAATGGTGGCCACTTTTGGAAGCCACCACACAGCCCAGCACAGACTGCTCCATTCTGATTCCCTGATGAAGTCTGTGCAATGCTGAGGAAAGTGCTGGAGCTTTCAGAAGGTAAGTGCATGATAGGTGACTAGGGGTAGGGAGAAGACCCAAGCCCTGTGGGCCCAAGTGGGATGAGATATGCTTGCAGGGACCCAGTGGAGGGCAAAAGCAGTCCCAAGGCTGTAGGTACCCCAAGGGTTGGGAAGCAGTACATGGGGTGTCTCAGAAGGTGGGGGACAGCAGAAGGTGGAGTCATTAAGTGAGGCTTTTTCACTTACTGTAACAGCCATCACCACTTGCAACCTTAATGGGAAGGCTCCATTATGGTTGTAGGTCAAGGACAACCTGTATAAAAACACAAACTACTGTGCACAAACCCATGTCAACTGCCAAACTAATACTTCACTCCCCAAATCTGGGTAAATATGGATGGAGTCTATTAGATTCTTATCAACCAAGTTTCTATCTATTTAATTATCCATCTTCTTAGCTATTGTCACTGATAACTGAAATTTTGCAATTTGCAATAAACAAGGCATCTGCTTGCAGATCATTAAAGTACCCATATCTTGTTTCCGGGATCACATGGCTGTTCTGATGAAGCTTTTGCCCATTCTGAAGCATTTCTGAGCTAAAGCTGAAAGATTAATATGTACCTATTGATCTTTCCATGCCCCTCCATAAATTATAGAATATAAGAATGACTTTTTCTTCTTTCCAACATATTTTAAAGAAAACTCTTCCCTTTCCATAAAGCCTGAGTCTTTAGGAAAGAACATCTCACTGATATCAAAAAGAATGTACCCTCTTTTGCATGTGCTAGTTATATAAAGAATTGTTTTGCTTCAGAATACCTAGGAGAAATAAGAATTCTTTTCTCTGCACAGTATAATTTCAAAGGATTGTTTTCTCTTTGTGCACACCTCTATAATTTA
Organism: Bothrops alternatus; assembly: GCA_034064705.1. NCBI lineage: Eukaryota > Metazoa > Chordata > Lepidosauria > Squamata > Viperidae > Bothrops > Bothrops alternatus. The sequence continues at coordinate 29,579,074 of JARGCV010000024.1, read as the reverse complement.
TTAAGGAAAAAAAGCAACTTCAAAATATGTATCTAGTATGGCTGTGGAGTATTTTATACTTGACCTCCAAAAGATACTTTGCAACATGTAATAACTTAGGTACTATTTGTGTACAACACCTTAAAGTAATAGTGTTTTCCTAGATCATGGAAAACAACCTAAAGGAAAGATGCAACTCCTTTAAAGTATTGAAGATATGTGATACTTGCATCGCCATGTGTTCCAAAGCAGACCTTTTAAATTAAATCCAAAATTATACCCTATCCTAGGTTCTAGTTGCAGGTTCAATAACATATGTCTAGATCATAGGACAGCCTTTTGACTAAAAGATCTACCAAACTGCCATATCAGGAGAAGTAGCTATCCTCTGTTTTTGAAAAATGTACTATCCCTTTCTATACAACCATGAGCTTAGTAATCTCCAGTCTAGGCTTCTTAGAACATCCATAGCGAGTTGGTTATTATGCAGCTGGAAGCAAACAACTCTCAGCTGAATTTGTTGGTAGAGTGTTGCTCTAGTGTTTCTTCGTATTCTATAGATACTGTTAATTGTTAGTTCACTGAATAGCAGTGAAATTACCGTTGTCCAATTCCAGTTCTTTGGAATGACCTTGAATTTCTTTTATGATTTGAAGGAGATAGAAAATGTAGTTAACAACGTAGACTTTGAAGGTATGACATATTTAATAGGGAAACAAATTACTAGAAATGTAAGATGAGCAAATAAGCTCTAAATATGATTATTTCTTCCTTGTGGATTTATGCTAACTGCAATTTAATAATATTTAATAATAATTTGATGTGAACAGTGATTAAAAATGATAGGAAAACAGTATGTTGGGCAACATACCCAGAAATACAAAAGGAAGGGAGGGAGGGAGGAAGGAAGGAAGGAAGGAAGGAAGGAAGGAAGGAAGGAAGGAAGGAAGGAAGGAAGGAAGCTATGATAATGGATATGATAATCTATGGATAGAGGGGCTTTGAAGAGGATACAAGGGTTACTGATACTTTTGAATTTCATTGTGGAAGAAAACTCCTGAAAATGCCATGGGTAGCCAAAAAAACAAATGGATAATTGAACAGATTAATTCAAGAGTTCTCAATTGAGACACAAAAGGCCAGACCCAGCTTACAACTTCGGGGACATATTTTACTCCAGACACATAATATGATACCTAGCTCTCTGAAAAAGTCTATAATGTTGGGAAAGGTGAAAGAAAAAAGAGGAGTGGGTGTACTCAATTACCACACCAATGGGTACATTTTCTGGGAGACCTGAAAGACTAGGTTGAGAATGTCATGTAGAAAATCTATCTATATGGTTGTTCAGAATTGACACCAATGTAGGGGCACGTAATCAATCCCCATGAAGCATACCTTCCTGCTTCAATCAAAGCTTTAAGAAAATATTCTATGAAGATGTCTTCAAAGGAATCAAGCCATACATTCCTTGATTCAAAGTAACTAAGCCATCCCTACAGGAGAGGGAAGGAGGGATGGGGAGAAAGAAAGAGAGAAAGAGAGAGAGAGGGAGAGAGAGAGATGAAGAGATGATTGGGCTTTACAATTGCCAGGACAATTATTGAAATATTTGATATCTTGCCAAACATTTGTGATATTCTAAATTGGAATCTGAAAGTGTGCCCTGCTACAGAAGCCTTATTTAGAGAATCATTTGCACTGAAAATTGGACCCTGATCAGATTTTTTTGTCCAATTCCTTGTCTCTTTCAAGAGTCATAATCAATTTATTTGGGGGGACTGGACAAGACAGTACAACGGCCTTCAGAATGCCTTTGAATCTATATACTTGTCAGATGTTGCATGTTGCATTTTCATGGCTCAGCCAAACTTTAAATAGTTTACCATTGCTTCTTTGACTCAGTGGCTAGGGATAACCATACACCATCTTGCAGACCCTACTAGTGCCAAATGAATTTAGTCTATAAACTCTGCCAGAAGGATTCCTAGAATCCAAATCCGAGCCAGGATTGTGTAAAAATGATACCAGACTCAGCAGCTTAAAGAGAAAGAAGTTTGTTAGAGGCTATAAAAACACTCAAAGGTAGCTACAAATTGGGGTACAGAGGCTGGTAATATTTATAGGGAAAGTGGCATGTTGTGGTGTGTGTATGTGCCCTTTGTAATGTTTAATTTGGTGGATGTGCAGCTCTGGTGGAAATATCCTTATCTTACATTGGTGTATACCTACATGCTGACTCGGGGTGCTATCTTTGTGTACCTAAAGAAACACTCTTTTGTGAAAGGGTTTTCTCTGTTTAGTATTATTTGTTTTGTTTAATTAGTTTAGCTTGGTCATTAATTACCAGAGGAGAAAGTGGTATAGCAATCTTTGCAACATTGTATTGACTTTGTTTGCAACATAGTTTTCTAGTTTCAGTTATTTATAGATTATACTACTGATCAAAAGGAAAGTCAGCAATAGTATCGGAATACATTTAATTTTGAATTATTATTTTTTTCTACAATTATTAAAATTATTTCCACATCTCCATATGACAGTCACTCTAAAAGCAAACATCATGACTCAAAACATTTGGTCTGGTTTTCTAATTCTTCTGCTTCTTCTCCATCCTTGATCTTTAGATCAACTTACAAGCTATAAAGAAACTGGAAGTTTGAAGTTTTTTTTTAATCAGCTTAATTAGTGCTGATAAAAACATTGTACAATTGTGGTTTTGAGAATATTTCTAGTTTTCACTCTTTGCTAAGTGATAGGATTTCTTCTTGGCTCATGATCTGTCCTATGTGTCAATCTGTATACTGTATATTTTATTTATTTATTTATTAGACTTATAAGCCGCTCTTCTCCAGGGGACCCAGAGCGGCTTACAACATAGATAATAACAATCGCATTAAAGTCTAATATAAATTAAATTAAAATGATCATAAAGTAAAAACAATACCCCAAATTTTTAATAAAAAAAAAACATTCATCCAACATTAAGCAAAAGACATAGAACAATCTATTATTTTGGAATGAATATGTATAATAATTATTAATTTTATGATCAATTAAGATATTAGCCCCTCTTTGGAATTAGCAAATAGGTCCCAGGTGAGCCAGCAATGTGTATTTATGGGTAAAAACCTTGTAAATAGCCACTTTATATGTAGCCATCAAAAGTAATATTTTCTTTTAAAAATGTGATCATATTAGTTTCAGGTTAATGCATAAATAAGAAGAAATGGAGTGCCATGAACAACCTGAGAAGGATTTGAAACAAAATGAACAATCCTATTTGAGCTGTAAGTGCAATCCAATTTGGAAAGGAGTTTTCTATTCCTTCCTCTCATGATGAACAAGTGGTGGCAGGGACTCTTTTTCTCAAAATATAAAAACAACTTGAAAGGACTAGATCAGCGGTTCTCGCATGGGCGGCACAAGTGGGGTCTCAACCTGAAAAAGGTTGAGAACCACTGGACTAGATCAAAGGAGTTGCAACAATCCTTGTCCTGAGTCCCTTCAATAACTGAGCTCTGGTTATAAAACAGGTATTTTGCAGAAAATATACTGGAACTTTGCACATCAACTACTTGGCAAACAGTTTGTTCTTCAGCCATTTCAGTTCCAGAGGGACAATAAAGAAATAGATTCATCCCAACAAGATTCATAAAATATTTCTAAAACAATCCCCATGGATATGTTTATTTTTATTGCTGAGTATTTCTCTGGACCACTTCCCACTTTTATCAAAATTATATGCCTTTGTCCTAGAGAATCTAATAGCTCTTTAATCCACTAAATTGCTCTTTTCCTCTGATGAAGAAGGCTCTTCCACAATCACTGGCAGACAAGGCAAATCACAACTGTCAAACCAAGAGAAAGGCTTGGGAGCAATATGGCAGAAAGTGGATTCATCACAAAATGAGACAAGTTGCAGAACATTCATCATAGCAAGGTAATTTAATCAAATAATAGACAGGTAGTCAAGAGATTTAGACCATTGACAGTTGCTAATCTTCCAGATCTCATACATATTGCCACTCTTAGGACTGTTGTTTAGCACTGGCAGCTGATCACTAGGGATACATGTTCCTACCTAAGTGTTTATACAGTCCAAAGAGAAAGAAATTAATAGCAATAGATAATATAATAGACCAGGGGATGTACTGTAGGTACAGATACTAAGGAAGAGCTCTATGAAGGCAAAGCTAGGAGGGATTGCAAACACCAGAGCAGAGAGAGAAAGGATTCAAAAAGATTTAGAGAAACTCGAACAATGGGCTGCAACTAATAAAATGGTATTTAACAAGGAAAAATGCAAGGTACTACATCTGGGTAAGAAAAATGAAAAAAAACACACATAGTATGGGAGGAATCCAGCTGAGCAGCAGTACATGTGAAAAGGACCTCGGTGTCCTAGTGGATCATCGATTGAACATGAGGCAACAGTGTGAAGCAGCTGCAAAAAAGGCAAACACGATCCTGGGGTGTATCAAGAGAAGCATAGAGTCCAGATCACGTGAAGTTATTATTCCCCTCTACTCTACCTTGTTCCGACCTCACCTGGAGTACTGTGTCCAGTTCTGGTCACCCCAGTTCAAGGAAGACACTGACAAACTGGAGCAGGTTCAAAGGAGAGCTACCAAGATGGTGAACGGTCTACAAACCATGTCCTATGAGGAACGGTTAAAGGAATTAGGAATGTTTAGTCTACAGAAAAGAAGACTGAGAGGAGACATGATAGCTGTCTACAAATACCTGAAGGGCTGTCACAGTGCAGAGGGATCAGCCCTGTTCTCACTTGCTCAAGGAAGGACTAGAAACAATGGGATGAAACTGCAGGGGAAAAGATTCAGATTAGATGTTAGAAAAAAATTTCTAACAGTGAGGGTGATCGACCAGTGGAACAGGTTGCCACAGGAGGTGGTGAGCTTCCCTTCGATGGAGGTCTTCAAGCAGAGACTGGACGGCCATCTATCTGGGATGGTTTAAGGAATCCTGCCTCGAGCAGGGGGTTGGACTCGATGACCTGGGAGGTCCCCTCCAACTCTACGATTCTATGATTCTATGAGGAATGAAACCTTCCTGGAGGACATATATGGGGTCCCCCAAGCCAACTTGCTGAGACCAACTCTGTTTTCCTAAAAGACAACTGGATTTGCTTGTGTGTTTTTTTTTCTTGAAAACATTTCATTTCTCATCCAAGAAGCTTTCTCAAAACTGAAGAAGTTTCTTGGATAAGAAGTGAAACGTTTTCAAAGAAAACAACAACAAGAAGAAAGTCCAGGTGCCTTTTGGAAAAGCACTTTGGGACAACCATGACTTGGATGATTGAAAGTCTCCATAGACAACTTGCTTATATTAATTTTTTATTATTGTTGTTGCTGACCTATAGACAGAAATCTTGCCTGACCAAAGTACTTATCTGGATAATGACTAGATATACCCTATGAATTGCTAGGGGGAATCTGTTACACTTTCTTTCTGCATACCAAAAATTTTCTCTTTGTTCCCTGGAAAAGGGCCCCTCCATCCTGCAACCCTGGCCCATATTCCACCACATTAGTATTATTATAAATACTATGTCAAATCTGTCAATTTTCTGAAAGCTACAACTCTACAGTCACAAAAATTTGCTTCAATACTTTATCTCATTCTCAAGAGCTTCTTTAGTTTCAGATATCAAATTGACTATATACCCTGCAAGCAAAGATGTCAAAGCTCTATTCGCTCAGAAAAAAACAAGACCTTGTGCTGACTACCCAAAATGTCATGTTACAACGTGACAGATTAAACTAAAGAAAACAAATAAAGTCATCAGACCAACAAGATACAAGTCAGCAATATATCTTGTGATTACGTGCTGAAAGGAAAGAATAGATGTAATGGATTGGCCAAAGAACTCTGAACTAAAATTTGTGGCACTGATAAAGATGAATCCAACAAATGCATAAAGCAAGAAAAATGTCTGCTGATGCACTGAAAATAGATGAAAGCAGAAAGCAAAAAGGGACCAGAAGTTGCTTAAATACTGGAAAAAATATTTAAAATTTTATAAGTAAAATCTTGTAAAATTTTGAACAAGTAGGGGAAACTCAGTAGTGGCCAGGAGACTAGAAACAATCAGTTTATATTTCAGAACCAGCAAGGACAGTGATGAAGAGTGCTTAAACAATCAAACACCTGCACATACCTCCTATACCAGTAAGATAATGCTCAAAGTTTAAAGTGCAGACTTCAACAATATACAGAACAAGATCAACCAGGTGTACAAACTCCTTTCAGAAGAAATAGGGGCACTGAATTTCACATTGCTAAAATCTAAGGGATAATAAAAAGACAAGGGAATTCTCATGCTTGCTTTTTTCCTATATTTATTATGTAAAGGCTTTTGACTGTGCATATACAATAAATTATGGATAGACGTGTTCACTCTATAGTGAAAAATTGTAAGGAGATGGGAAACAATAGTTAGAATGGAATATGGAGTACTGTAATTAAATAGTCAAAAATTGGACTAGGAGTGCCCCTAAGTTGTAAATCACCACCTTGTTTAATTGATATTCAACCTATATAATAATAAATGATGGGTTAGCAAAAAAAAAAAAAAGGAAATTCAACTACTGGAAGAAACATCAACATCCTCAGGCAAATTACTGATACCAGTCAGACTGCAATGTAGGAAGACTTAAGGAATCTCTTGCTGAAAGTGAAAGAATGAAAAAGCTGGTCTGCTGCTTGATATCTTTATGTTAAGAAGCAAAAACCACTCCCCAGTACACATAGGTAGAGAAAACATTAAAGTACTAGCATACTTTATTTTTCTAGACTCTAAACTCCCCAGGGATGGTGACTTTAAGCTGTGAAAAAAGAGAGAGATAATTCTTGACTTGCAACAGTACGTTTAGTGACTGTTCAAAGTTACAGTGACAGTGAAAAAAAAGTGATTTATGGTCATTTTTCACAATTATGACCATTGCAGCATTCCCATGGTCACATGATCAAAATTCAGACGCTTGGCAACTGGCTTGTATTTATGACAGTTGCTGTATTCTGGGGTCATTGATCCCCTTTTGTGGCCTTCTGACAATGAGGGAAGCCAGATTCACTTAATAGCCATGTTACTACTTAACAACTGCAGTAATTCACATAACAACTGTGGCAAGAAAGGTCATAAAACGTGGCAAAATTCACTTAACAACTGCCTCACTTAGCAACAGAAATTTTGGGCTCCATTGTGGTCATAAGTCGAGGACTACCTGGACTTGGGAGAAGAATTATTACAAATCTGAACAACAGGTTGAAAGTTGAATATATATATATATTTTACTCATTACCACAAGGCTACCAGACCAGAAGTTAACTGGCACAGCGAGAGAGAAAAAGAGGAAGAATACCAGAGTCGCAAAATAACAGAGTTGGAAGGGTCCTTGGAGGTCTTCTAGTCCAACCCCCTGCTCAAGCAGGAAACCCTATACCATTTCAGACAAATGGTTGTCCAGTCTCTTCTTAAAAACTTCCAGTATTGGAGCATCTACAAGGGAGAGGGAGAGGGAGAGGGAGAGGGAGAGGGAGAGGGAGAGGGAGAGGGAGAGGGAGAGGGAGAGAGAATCAAAAAAAGACTGCAACAAATAAACTCATTGGCCTTAAAAAGCTTAAAAGTAATAAAAATATCAAGATATTTCCTCATGAAATTGTAAACTTCTGATCTATGCCCTCTTTCATCAGTTCCATCACCAATTGCTAAAACAATTATACAGTACATCCCTGCCTTCCATATAAATCAGTAAAATCATGATTCAATCTGTAAAGTCTTTCATACTTACTGCTCAGTCCATTAGAGTTGGGTGGCTAATAATTTGAATATTGAGATTGCCCCACTAGTTGTCTATGGAGACTATCCGAACTGAAGAAGCTTCTTGGGTGGGATGCAAAACCTTTTCAAGGAAAAACCAAGGAAGTCCAGTTGCCTTTTGGAAATGCATGTTTGGGCACTATGTAAAGCTCTATATAAGTCTAAGTGCTATTACTATTGTTTGGCTGATGTAACAAATAACGAAGTCAGGCTTTAAATTGCTGTAGTGATGCCTACATGATGCTAGAAAATGATATATATCTAGTAGAGAGATGGAATAAGAGGCTGTAGCAACCGTTAGTCATTCTACCTGACAGACTTGGTCCTACCACTCTGATTTTAGAATCATTACAATGGGAGGGAAAGTGTAATGTTTCTTCTACTTGTCTTATGTGAAAGCATAAGTTGCTTTCTTTAAAAAATATAATAAATTGTCATTTTTAAAGTATCTAAATCAGGATGATATATAACCCTTCTGATATTTCAGACATGTAACAAACCATGCACTTCTAACCAATCATTTTGATCCTTTTGACCTTAAGTTAAAAATGTAAGAATCTGTTTAGACTTTGCATAAGGAAAGTGCTAATAAAGTCAGGGCATAATTAATTTGATAGCCATCACTAGTACTCCCTGCATCAAACAGCCATAGTTATGCCTTTCATAAAGCCAGCTGAAATAGCTTGAACAATTTCTTTATTTCCCTTTATTTTTATTTTTGTATATACTCTGCATTTTAAAGGTCACAGGGCTTTCAGATAGTATAGAATAGAATAGAATAGAATAGGGGATTTTCAATCCTCATAGATATCTGATAAATTTTAAAGGGCACCTGAGATACATTAACTTATCAACTTCTACCCAAGCAGAAGAACTCATTTTGCTTTGGCATATGGCTTCAGACTTCTAACTTATATTCTCAAAGAAAAAATTAATACAGTTGTCACAATTTCTGCAATAAAACATATCAATTTATTTATATCAACCAAAGAAGGATTCATCTTTGGGGCTCTGGTCGTGAATAGAATAGAATAGAATAGAATAGAATAGAATAGAATAGAATAGAATAGAATAGAATAGAATAGAATAGAATAGAATAGAATAGAATAGAATAGAATAGAATAGAAGATTTGGAAGGGACCTTGCAGGTCTTCTAGTCCAGATACCTGCTTGAGCAGGAGAACCTATAACAAAATGAGTTTCAATGTGGAGAAAAGCAAAGTTTTACATTTAGGCAGGAAAAATCAAAGGTACAAGTACAGACTGGGCGAGACCTGGCTTAAAAACAGTAACTGTGAGAGAGACCTTGGGGTCCTAGTGGATGATCACTTGACCATGAGCCAGCAGTATGCAGCAGCAGCCAAAAAAGCTAATACAGTCCTGGGTTGTATAAACAGAGGCATAGAATCAAGATTATATGAAGTATTAATACTGCTTTATAAAATCCTAGTAAGACCACACCTTGAACACTGCAGCCAATTTTGGTCACCATATCACAAAATAGATGTTGAGAGTTTAGAAAAAAACCAAAGAAGAGCAACAAAGATGATCAAAGACCTGGAGACTAAAACATACCAAGAATGGCTGCAGGACCTGGGTCTGGCTAGTCTAAAGAAAAGAAGAAATAGGAGCGACATGATAGCAGTATTCCAGTACTTGAGGAGCTGCCACAAAGAAGAGGGGGTCATGTTATTCACCAAAGCACCAGAGGGCAGGACACGAAACAATGGCTGGAAACAGAACAAAGATAGAAGCAACCTAGAATTAAGGATAAACTTCCTGACAGTGAGGACAATTAACCAGTGAAAAAGCTTGCCTCCAGAAATCATGGACGTCCATCACTGGAGTTCTTTAAGAAGAGGCTAGATAGTCACCTGTCTGAGATGGTATAGGTTCTCCTACTTAAACGGGGGACTGAACTAGAAGACCTCCAATGTCCTTTCCAGCTCTATTCTATTCTATTCTGCTATGAATTTCATCTTAATCAAAGCAGCATGGCAATTTGAGTCCTTCCATTCGTTTAAGGAAGAGCAATTAAACAAAATACAGAACCCAAAAGCATTTTTTGGCTGGCAACAGACTTATTTCATTTTCCAGTCAGCCAGATCAACATTAGAATCTATGGAATGACAGATATTGCCGCCAGATCACTCTCTATCTGTTGTCATTATGGATGTAATACATGTTTGGTTTGATTTGAAACACAATACAAAACTCAGCCAACAACTTCAAGCAGGCAGAAAGATTTTCTAAGCACATTGTGAGCTGATTTTCTTTCATTGGAAAGGAAAATCCTCTTGGAAGCTTTCTACATTTCTATAGATAATCTTTAATTCTTCACTTTTGTTCAGCTTCAGTCTCGATACTTTAAATTGTCAATGACAGTACTCAAATCCTATATTCTAAACAAGTCTATAGTATTATACTGTAGCTATGAACCCTTGCGCTTCTCAGTAGCTGGATTCACATAACATACTGTATTTGGTTATTGATTTAACACATGTCTAGATTGTCTTACAGGCTGGATCCTGAAAATATTCTATGACTGTAAAACATAGGGCCACCACATTGAAACTACAAGCATCCGAACAATCACAAGGTACAGAAAACTTTATCTTGCCATTAAGTCTTTTCTAGTTTTTAGGACACCACAAATGGCAGCCATATCTAAACAATAAGTCAAGCTTATAAAGCATGGTTTACAAATACCAATGGTTGATTGATCTATATAATAAATGATTAGGGAAGATTCATATCAAAGTATATGGAAGATAACATCTGAATTTTCAGTTTGATGTCATGCAACTCCACTGTCCAGCAATTTTATTCCCCACTTCTGAAGCTGGGCCAGTCAGATTGTCCTATTTAAGAAATGGCATTTCTGTGGGGATTTCCTTTGGACGAGTCTCAGCCTCTCAAAATCAACAATGCTATCATTAGCCATAGCAGATTCAGTGGCTAAGGACACATTATTGTATCCCAGAAAATCAATGTTGGAAGCAATTGTAACATTACCAGGTTTAAAGTCATTAGTAGTTAAATGAATATTGTCAATTTAAATGAATGTTGGTCTGATACCAGGTGCTAATTCCTCTTTGTGCCTCTTTCAGCCCCATTAATGATAGCATTAATCCATAGAGCCATCACCTGATGTGTTCTAAACCATCAAATTGTCTTCTTTTGTTTCTCACTAGACCAGCTACAGAATCTTAAGATCCACTTGCTGCAGGAGAAGTGTTGGCCATGAAAGAATGCAGGAAGGCAAATTCTTGTTGAATGTTAGGGAATACAACATTTCCAATAGGATAAACACTTCACTTCATGCACTTTACTGGATGTGTGCAAGTAGAGATCGGACTGTCAACTACTGCTGACTTCCAACTCTGCAATTCTATAAATGACAATAATGCCTCCTCACTGTATTTCACACATGATCTCTTGCTCAATAAACACAGTGTTTTTCAGGATCTCATCGACTCTATTCAACCATGGAAGCATCGTATTCTTTCATATTGTTCAGTTAGCTTTGTATTCAGTCTACTTTCATTCAGGATCGAGTCATCTGTTATCCTATCCTTATTTTACATTTATTTCTTATTTCTTCATAAATAAAAGGACATCACACATGTGCATGTGACAATTACTTATTTGTGGTGTTCTTGGTGTTTTCTGAGCTTGTTTGCAGATGTCTGATAATGAAGCATCTGCAATCAAAAAACCAAGCACAGAGAGCACTAAGATATCTGCAGTTCAATCCTAAGCTACATATCTTTTATCCAGAACTCTTACTTGCTCTATGGTTTCCCAGAAGAAATGGGTAATCAAGTAAAAAAGATGAATAGTGTTGATCCAGTCTGTCATATTTATCTTATACCCTCCTCAGTGCTAAACCATTCACCAAGCTTTTTATGTTTTCTCTCTTATGCTTCACTTTCACCTTATAGCCTTCTTATCACATTTAGCAACCCACTTGCAACTTAATACTCAAAGATATACTCAAGCTCCATCACTTTATTAGACAAATCTCTGTATCAAAAACTTTACTATAAATTTCCCCTTTATGAGATTTCCTCCTACAACTTTTCAAGGGATTTTTGCAGCATCCATAGATACCTTTCTCAATGTTGTTTTTCGACATAAAGATTACATACAGTTACATACTTTGGCAACATAATTGTTTCCAATTGTACCCAGTTAGGTTTTGTGTCTAATGTCTCCCATACTTTTCCCCCTTTCTGGCTATAAGGATAGAAGCTTTATTGCTTCCAATCTATCTTGTTTGAAGGTGGAATGATGCACTTTTAACAACACTTTTAAAGAATTCCTTTTCTTATTTGTTCTCTATTATAAGTATAGCTGAAACATGATTGTGCATTGTAAATCACATTATTGGTAATGTTCCCAAAAGAGTGTGAAAAGAAAGCATTGGTTGATGAGTCATTGCTCCATGTATTCCTTTTCCTAAATACTGCTTTAAAAATTGCCTTTTACATAATTCCATAATAGACTGCCATAATTGCTTTGCCTTGCTTCTGTCTGTTAATAGCCTTTCAATGTTGCTTTTATTATATATAAGCGGACAGAATATTATTAAATCCTATGGTAGTTCTGTATTGTAGGTTGGAACTTAGGTATATAGGAGGAAGAAAGGAACAAAGGAAGGAAGGAAGGAAGAAAAGAAAGAAAGAAAGAAAGAAAGAAAGAAAGAAAGAAAGAAAGAAAGAAAGAAAGAAAGAAAGAAAGAAAGAAAAAAGTTTTAAAATCACGTAGATAAGTAGGTGGAAGGAAGGAAGGAAGGTTTAAAAAATCATGTTAAAGAGAAATCAGGAAGTGGTCTGGCTTCTGAAAATTAAAAAAAAATGACTCAAACTGTGACCCTCCCTCTATGAATGTTACATCAGAAAGTAATAGACTTTGAAAGAAGTAGAGTTTTATACTGACATAAAATAAACTTAGTTCTTCAATGGCCTTTCACTTACAGCTTTCCATGTTTTCCTTCTGTGATTATGCCTCTGGTTGATAATCATTGTACAGGAAGTCCTTCAGTTAAGACAGTAATTAGGCCTGGAATTCCCGTTACTAAATGATGTGATTGTAAAGAGTGACATCATGTGACTACATCACTTAGTGATGGCAATCTCTATGGTCCCTGTTGAAGTGGTAAATGAAGATCAAGGGTTATTAAGCAAGCAGCCCTTTGCAAATTTCTGCTGGCTTCCAACAATCAAAATCAGTGGGGAAGCCAGCAGGAAATTGCAAGTCCCGGGCAGCTCATAAGCAATAGCAATAGGATTTAGACTTATATACCATTTCACAGTGCTTTGCAGCCGTCTCTAAACAGTTTACAGAGTCAGCATATTGCCCCCAACAATCTGGCTCCTCATTTTACCAACCTCGGAAGGATGGAAGATTGAGTCAATCTTGAGCCTGTCAGGATCGAGCTGCTGGCAGTCGGCAGAATTAGCCTGCAATACTGCATTCTAACCACTGTGCCACCACAGATCATAAATAAGTGGCTGCTGTTCGGTGGGGAAAGGTGCATGAGGATGGCAGGAAGGCAAGGCACAATTGCTGCAGGGCTTGGGGTGGCTGTTGCTAGGTGGGAGAATGTGTACAAGGATGTCTGAGTGGCCAGTCAGATGTGGTACACATGCAGAGTGGCTGAGGGAGGATGCACAGGTTGGAGAGACTTTACCTGAGCAACTTGTAACCTTTCCTGCTGGCTTCCCCATTCATTCTGATTATGGGAAGCCAGCAGGGAAGGTTGCAAATTGCAAGTATGTATCTGCAAGACACTGCAGCTATTGTAAGTTTGAGCCCGTTGCCAAGCACCCAGGTTACAATCACATGATCATATGGGCACTGGGTTGGCCAGAACTTTGAGGACCACCACTTGTTCAGTGCCGTCATAATTTCAAATGGTCACTGAATGAGTGGCCATTACCCTACACAGACCTGTGTTTACTTAGGCCATCCTCTTTTGTTCAATGCTTTACTTACAAATTACTCTTTCCTTTTGTATTTTTTGAAGGCTGCAAAATGTGTGATTTATCCTAAAGTGGGTGCAGGACAGATTTGTGCTTCACAGAGGGTTTTGTGTGTGTGTGTGTGTGTGTGTGTGTGTGTGTGTGTGTGTGTGTGTGTGTGTGTGCTTTTGAGCCAGTCTTGATTCCTGGTGACTGTCTAGACAAGTTCCTGCAGTTTTCTTAGCAAGATTTTCAGAAGCCATTGCTTCCTTCCTAGGACTAAAAGTAATTGACCCAAAGTCACCTAACTGGCTCCATGTGTAAGGCAAGATTAGAATTCAACAGACATCTGATCCCTGGTGTTTTAAGCCATTATACAAAACTTGCTCCCAGGGATTCTCTTGTTTTAAAAATATTTATTAACTAGTCACTCATGTACCAGCCCTTGCTCCATCACCAAGCAACTTTCTTGCTTGGAAAGCCATGTCTGTATTTAGACTCTGGTTTCTAATTCATTTCTTTGACTTCACATCTATTTTTCTAATTTGTCTATCTATTTTCTGCCTGGTTTCCAAATCTTTCTCCCCAAATCCCACTTGACACTTGAAGAAGTCTTGAAAATATTATTCTCATATGAATGCACTGCTTTGGACAATTGTGGAAAGTCGCATACATATGGCTACCTCAGCTGTTAGTCTAAATATCTTCAATATCTCACCTGAATATATTTTAGCTTGCTTGTAATTGTTATCTTCTGCCAATTTATCTGTAGACAAGGACAGAAATCAGAAAGATGTATTTTGGAACTTCCTCATACTAGCCTACCAAAACAGACCATCTAAATTTTATTTAGAGTACAATTCAGTGGCAATTCATTGTCAGCACTTTGAAAAATATAGATATTGATAAGAATAGTCACAGTGGCAACACTGGCTTCTGAGAGGCTAGTCCTACACTGAGATGGCCAAATGGAATATGATTTATGATTCAGTCAATCAGTTTTGATGTTCTCCTGAAAAAAAGAAAAATAGCACTTTTCATTTTTTAAAAAATTCTGCCATCTCCATCTGGCCTTTGGATATGCAAGTGATATTTTCTAGTTTTAGAAATTCAAAGGCAATTGCATCAATTTTTTTGTAAAGAGAAAACGACAGACTGACACCTCTCTTTTGAATAAGGGGGAAAGTGCCAGTTCAAAACATCATCCTGTCCAAAACATAGGACCTAATTATATTAGGGGGGATAATTGACAAGGGGATAATTAGCAATTTTCATTTCACTTAGTTTTCTTCTAATCTTCCCAATGTACACTTTTTTTCCTGAAATGCTGCCAGGCTCCCAAAATCAAGAAGGACATATTGTGCTTCTTCTAAGCACATTTCTTTATTGTTCCTCACCTATAGACAGAATCTTGCCAAACCAAAGCAGGCTACTAGCCCCAAAAAGCATGTTTTGGGAACTAATAGGGAAGAGAGAATATTCACCCTCTTTTTCTCATACAGATTATATAAACTGTGTTGACTCTTGATTCTCTGGAATGCAATCCCCCCCTGCTGGTAATCCAGACAATATTCCATGACAGATGCAAATATTTTTAATCATACTTTCCCAATCTACATGATCTGGAAAATTTGAATCTGATAGCTTCACAATGCTCTGAAAACCAAACTGATTTCTCACCAACTCTAAATAAAATAAAATAAATCTAAATTAAATAAACACCATTCCATGCTACAACTGTGACCATCAATTCCTCTTGTCATCAATCACCTATACACACAGGCACACATACAAACATTTCCTGGGGCTAGGAGTCATTTTATCGTGTTACATGGATAGATTAGTCTTGGCATGATACCTTGCTGGACAGTAGCAGCCAAATTACCATTGGCTGTCTAAGGTTTCCTGAAACAAACGACACATTTTCACTGGAATAGCCCCTCTAGACCTCTGAAAAATGGCAGCAATCACAATGAGAAACAATAAGAATGCTAGACGTTTTCTACATTGCCACAATGCAGCCTGAAAATGGTTGAACTCATGCAAAAGTTTTCCAATTGCAGTGAAGCATCAAGTACCACATCCTCTTCTGCTAGAAAGTATAGCAGACATAACTACCATGTTTCCCCAAAAAACAAGACTGGGTGTTATATTAATCTTTGCTCCGAAAGATGAATTTAGGGCTTATTTTCCAGTTAGGTCCTATTTTGGGGGAAATGCAGTAATAAGTGCCTCCACCTGGCTGACGATTTTAACTGGGGCTTATTTTTGGGATGGGGCTTATATTATGAGCATCCAGAAAAATCATGCTAGGGCTTATTTTCCCGTTGGGTCTTATTTTGGGGGAAACAGTAAGAAGCCTTGCAGAAGATGATATGGCCATTAAGGGCCTGCCCGTTGGAATAGGAAAATCGTGAGTCATTTGAAAGGCTTGAAGACTTTCTAAATCCCAGATTGATAATCTGAGTCAGAAAAGTTGTGTGGGGAGTATGGGGGAGGTTCTCCATAGGACCAGAGGTCTGCAATAATGGTAAGAGGCAGTGGTGGGATTCAGCCAGTTCACAACGGTTTGGCAGAACCGATACCTAATTTTTTGTTGAGTCTGGCGAACCGGTTATGATAAATCTGTGCAGCATGTCACGCTGGTGCTGCTGCCTCCACAAGGCATGTCACACAGGTAATGATGTCAATGTGACGTGCATAGCACCAGTTATGACATTATGTGATGTGCGTTGCACTGGTGATGACATAAATGCAATGCACATCACACGGGTGATGATGACAATGCAGTGATGACGAATATGTGAGGGGCATTGCACTGGTGATGACAATGAACAGAATCAGTTGTAAAATTATTTGAATCCCATCACTGGTAAGAGGCAACATATCCTGCTTTTACATTTATCAGAGCAGAGTGTTATACACTGCAAGATCTTGTTATTGTCACCTCATGTGCACACCAATGAAAGGAAATATGACAGAAGAAGAAAAACACAGAAACTGAAAGAACAAACTCATAAAGGAGAGTATTTGCAGTTCAGGGTTGAAATGAAAGAGGCCTTGTTGCTCTCTGAGCTTGGTAGTTTTCTTGCAGATGTTTCATTATCCAGCTAGGTAACATCATCAGCGCTCTGGTGATGTTACCTAGTTTGGTAATGAAATGTCTGCAAGACAACAATCAAGCTCAGAGCATCAAGGATCTCTCAGAACATACTCAGCACCAGCTGCATTTAAAGCATAACCACAAGTTGTTTTGAATAGACATCTTTGCAGCCCAGAAGTCTGCTCCTTTTCCCCCTCACCACCATTCATTTATCATTCAGTGTGATAAAAGATCATTCATTTTTGAAATTTTGTTCAAAGGAGAAATTAATGTGACGTTCTTGAACTCATTTACTTATGAAGTAGCCAAGGGATATCCATATCAACATACTGATTTTACACACAGGAACACCAATTAACTCCAAGAAAGTCTTTGTGTGATCCCTGTTTCCATTGGGCATTCAGATGGAAAATACACTTAGGGTGGTTTCAATGTGCAGAAAACCTGCATAAAAGAAAATAAAACTCACCTCCTTCAACAATAGATTGAGCTCAAGTGTTACCAGAAAATGTCTAAAAAGAGAGGGGAGGGAGAGAAGAAACTTCCTTTGTTGTGGAAAAAGACTTGAGAAATGCAAGCCAAATTCCAGCATGCATTCATTCATACTTCAAGACTAGCTACAACTGGGCAGGATGACTCCTTTGTTTGCGTGCAAATTAGCAGCTCTTCTCTATTAGAGAACAAGATCACATCAAGTAACTGCCTCTAAGAGGGCTAGTTTATTTATTTATTTCCCAGTATAATACAGGCTGTCTTCAACATATGATTGCAGTGGAGCCTGAACATTGCTGTCATATGTCATGATGGTCCTAAATTGGGTCTGTGCAAATCTGATGGTCATAAAGCAAAGACTGCAGTCATCATTGTTTGCTATAGTGTGGTTTTGTCAAAAAAAGGGAAGTAACTTCCAGTTTTCAGCGAAACCATCATAAATCATGGTCACGGGACTGTGAGATTCTGCAAATGGATGTAACTACAGTCTTGTTGCTGAGCAATTGAAGTGAGGTCATAGGACCACAGATGGGAGGGGGGAAACTTTCAGAACCTGGTCATAACTTCAGAAGGTTGTTAAGTGACATAAGTCAAGGACTACCTGTAACAACATACTACAGAAGCTCGCATTAGGCCTTCATGTTGCATTCAAGATGCTGTCCTCCAAAGCAGGACAAATCTCAGTCAGATATGTTAGAATTTAATTTAACATAAAAGAGTCGCTTTTTGAGGAAGATGGGCACTCTCTAACTGTGATATATAAATAAATATACATATAAATAAATAATCAAGTAAAACATGAGAGCCAGAAGTATCATCATGTATGGGGTGAAAGAAGTACAAATAACTATATGAGCCACACAGAATAAAATCTGTCTCTTTGTAATGCATCATGATGAGGGACAAGTGTAGATGGCAGGTCTTTAATTAATTAATAGGCATCTTCATTAAGGAACCCTCCTAAAATCTTTTTATTTATTTAACTGTTCCAGCACTGACTTTTTAACACTTCAATGCTTTCTGTGATCACAAGTGTTTAGTAGTCTCCATCTTTGAACCATATTTATTGAGCACCTATACAATGTCTATAAAAGTTTCACCAGACTCTGAACTTTATGATACATTGAAGGCTTCTTAAAATAAATATTAAAGAGTTCAGAAGTTCATAAAGATGTCATAAAATGTATGCAGTCTGAGGAAGAGTGGCATATAGAATGTGAGAAGCAATTTCACTATTTTATATTGCCATTACAAGGAATATAACCCCCATTTTTTTACAACATTTTGTAGAGATGCATGAGCTTTCTGAGGTTTGCTTTGCAATATGTTAGAAATTGCATGAGATCCTTCAGATCCAAAATATGAAAAAAGTTAATGGCAAGCATTTATCAACATAAATTCATGAGTGTTAATAGGCACTACAATGTCACCTAGTTAATTCCGTAAATATTTGGGATGCTGGTTAGCTTCTGTGTACAAACAGTGGGGGGCTCATAAAATTGACCTCAGTGTGATATATAAGATATGGATCCAAAATTTTGATATGAGTCAGAGAAGAATCTGAGGACTCCATATCTTATATGTCACACTGAGGTCAATTTTATGAGCCCCCCACTGTTTGTACACAGAAGCTAACCAGCATCCCAAATATTTACGGAATTAACTAGGTGACATTGTAGTGCCTATTAACACTCATGAATTTATGTTGATAAATGCTTGCCATTAACTATATTTTTTTCTTTTTTCATATTGTGCAGTTTGTGGTCACTGCAAGTATTTCAGCACTTATTTATTTACATTTCCTTCCCTTCTTTGAAGCAAAGATCCTCTTACATATTGTTTTATTTACACTATGACATAAAATTGGTTCATTACATTTAATTTATAGTTTAAGGTTTTTAATTTCATCCTCAAACATTTCTACCTTCGGGATCTTCCTGAATGAACACCAGGAATTCTTAGTTTTTTGGCTTGTGGGCTTTAGACAACAAACACTATGTAGATTTTTCTAATTAGGCCCACCCTGAATGGATTTTTCAATTCTGTTTCCTTGTTATTTTACTTGATTCTACACACCCCTAAGTCTTTCTTCTCAACTCTTGGTTCTTCTATGGTTCATATGAATAAGACTTAACATGCATCAGAAATGCATCATACGGTCTCCATTCAAATATCATGACATAATTAAAAAGAAATGCACATTACTTAACATATTACACAAAAAAGTAGGATAAAACCTATAGATATTTATAGAGGCTGCATCAATCCAGAAAGTACCAGTGGGACCTGGGAAAAGGGCTTTTTCTATGGTGACTCACACTGTTGGGAACAACCTTTCCCAAAAGATAAAATAGCTTGCTTGTTGGTTTTCTGCAAGTTAGGTATTGAAAACATGGTTTTGTCAAGGGCTTTGGGACCCATTTGGAGCTGATCAAGGGCCTTGTTTGATTCTGTTGTTGCCACCATGGGGTGGGGGTGGGGCTTAAGGAGCCCTTGTGGGGCTGGAGTTCGATCCTGTTGAAGTGCAAGGTTGACTTAGCCTTCTATCCTTCCAAGGTTGGTAAAATGAGGACCCAGATTGTTGGGGGCAATAGGCAAAGAATGCTAACATTATAAACCACCCAGAGAGTGCTGTAGAGCATTCCTTTTTTACAACTCTGTAATCCCTTAATTCAGGGTAGAGTCAGGGCAACTGGATGGAGCTGAGTGTTTACTGGCTGGATGTCACATGGAGTTTGCAGCAGATTTTTTTTGCTTTGCGCCCTAGGAGAGAAATATCTCTCACTACGTAGGATTGAACTTTCAACTTCTGAGTGGGAGGTGAGCATTATCACTACTAGGCCACTCCATCATTCAAAGTGTTGTCAAGCACTACGGGGACAGTATATAAGTCTAAATACAATTGCTATTGCTATTAAATTGAACATGTTTAACTGTGGATTTTTAACGCAACCTGGAATCACTGTGGGTGAGTTGGGCACTATCTAAATTTGTTTAATAAATAGATAAAGGCATTATTTCTCCAGCAATGGGCATTTCACATACATATTATAGTCAGCAATCTAAAACCTCCAGTATTCATATATCATTCAACTCCCCTTTCTGATCCATTTTCAATCAAAAAAGTACCAGTCAGAGTTAGAGACAAATCCTTCACATCAAGTAGAGTGAGTGAGAGAGTGTTTCCAGCATGATAAATGCACTGTAGTAATTAAGTACTTTCATCCTTGTATACATATATCAAAAACATGAGAGAAAATCTCCCATTCTTTGCTAATGGCAGAGCAGCTTAATAAGCTTACATACTCAAGATACTGATGTATTAAGGATATGTAGGTGAGGGTATAAAGAAAATATCTTAGGTTCCAGACAGCTTGCATATTTTCTCTGGAATACCACCCACCAATACACACATATCTATTTAGTTTCCACATAATAATTTCACACAGTCTGAAGAAAAAAAGCATTGATACAGTCTGAAAGAAAAGAAATTGGAAACAAACATATATAGGCTCCTTCTAAGATCCCCACTCCAGTTTTACTTTCCTGAAGGTTATTTCCATCCCCAACCCACCCCCACAAATAAGTGCCATTGAAATCTATTTGCCACATGTAAGCCCATGGAAACTCAAGGGGAATATCTATTTAATTGGGTTTTAGACAGATAAAATGAGAAAATACTGTATGGAAGTCTAGAGGGGATGTGAAGGAAAACTAGGAAATATGGATGGATCTGATTGACAGGATCTAACAAAAGAAAAGCTGGGAGCCTTTGGAATTGGACTAATAATATAGAGGACACAGAAGACTACATGCTATGACCCAGAAAGTGATTTACTGAACACATTATAGAGTCAGACTATTTGAAGGAACTCTTCTCTCCACTTGCTTCTGTCTGTCCAGTGAGATTGGACAACATAGATACCTTAAGTTTCCTGGGCAGTGTTATTGATCAGCCTCCAAAAGCACACCTTCCCTAACACAGTTTCTTTCTAAGGTTTTGTATGTTAGACTAAAAGTTTTCTCTTATGGACAGTCACTGTCTTGTCGGGCAAATCTACTTGACAAGGTTATTGTTTGGAAATATAAGAGTAAGGAGCAGTAAATATACTACTTGAGAGCTCCTATATAAAAAAACAGGCAGAATATGTATTTTAAACAAATAACTAATAGCTGTGTTGAGTGGTGCAGTGGCCTAGAGATGAAGGCTCTCATCTCCCACTTGGAAGGTTAAGAGTTTCAATTCTAGGCAGTGGCAGATATTTTTCTATCAGGGCGCATTAAGAGAAAATAGTGTATGTGCTGCAAACTCCATGTAGGCATCAGGAAGGGCATCTGGCCAGTAAATGATCTGCACCCAGATAAAAGGGATTAAAGGGTTATTAAAAAGAAAAAAAACTAATAGTATGCTGATGCCATGCATATTTTTTACATTATCATATAAAGAATACAATTGACGTGACCATAATAATATAAATTTTCTGTCTGTCTGTCTGTCTGTCTGTCTGTCTGTCTGTCTGTCTATCTATCTATCTATCTATCTATCTATCTATCTATCTATCTATCTATCTATCTATCTATCTATCTATCTATCCATCATCCTTCGATAAGGCAAGTTATCCATGCCATTTGTCTAGTGACATAATGATACAAATAATGTCACTTGACCCTCTTCATGAACGCTTATGACCGGCCTTGAAATTCAGCAATTCACATCTTAACAAAATCCTGAGACTTGTCATGGCTCTAGAATCTGGAATGAATAATATGCATATTTCTAATGCATAGGGCTGATAAAAAGAGGCAAAGTGGTTATTTTCTCTTAGAACATCCTCTTCCTATTTTTTTTAGATTTTTATTAGATTCAATAGCGTATTTTATTGGAAACATTTGGCAAGAGGATGAGGTATATCTTGGATTGAGATGTTGCATTTTTAGCATTTTAAAAACTGATAAAGAGTTGCCACATCTTCAAAGCTGCTTGAGAATTTTCTCGTTTTTCTGTCCTCTTCCAAATACGGAGATAGAAACTCTATTACCAAGTGGCTTATCTTAGAAATAGAGCTCTTCTCATAGCACAGATGTTTTGCTATTTACATGCTAGGGAGTCTGGCAGTCTGGATATAGCTTTTCTTCATATCTTCATTTACCAAGTCATTTTTCTATCAGATGAAGATTTTAGTTTAAAAAATAAACGTGGAACTACAATATTCATGTGAAGCTCAACAATTCCTTCCTGGCAGCAGACCAAGTAAATGGGAAGATAGCAAACTGCTACCGTATCTTCTGTTTGTGTGTTCTCTCTCTGTCTCTGTCTCTGTCTCTGTCTCTGTCTCTGTCTCTGTCTCTGTCTCTGTCTCTGTCTCTCTCTGTCTCTCTGTCTCTCTGTCTCTCTGTCTCTCTGTCTCTCTCTCTCTCTCTCTCTCTCTCTCTCTCTCTCTCTCTCTCTCTCTCTCTCTCTCTCTCTCTCTCTCTCTCTCTGTGTGTGTGTGTGTGTGTACATCCATATACAATTTTTATATCATTTATTTTTATGGGGTGGCATAATGAAAACATTTTTTTCTTGCTATACTACTTGCCTATTTTCAGGTGCAAGCTTTGGTTCATCCTGCTGAAATAAAAAATAATTTTATACCTAATTAAATTATCACCTTAATCAAAACTATTTAGACCTAATTTGGGATTTTCCTCATTTTCTAAAACAATTAAATGTGTTACTTTTTTAAAGGTCTGATTACATTTATTTAAGGTAGGATGATAAAGTTCAAATATTACTTTGACTGATTGCAGTCTTAATGATTCTTGTTAGCTTACAGAATTAAAACTGATAAAACATCCATGATAAGGTTAAAATAAATAATGGCATTAAAATCCCTCAGTGAAAACAGAATATTTTGCGGGTGTTTGTATGTAGGTCTTTGGTTCTTCGGGTTTTCTCCCACGTAGAATTTGAAGTGAAAGAATGACAAAGAATGACACCAGAACCACACAGGATGCCACCACCACACATCCACGCAAAAAGCAAACCCAAACCCACACCGATGATGAGGCACGACCACAGACCAGGAGCCAGACCACAGCTGCATCATTGGCCACTTTGAACCCCTCCAGAACAACAAAGCCCCCACCCAAACAGAACACTCCCCCAGCCAATCAGAACACAGCCAACCCCCCAGCCAATCAGAGCACAGCCAAGCCCCTAACCAATCAGAACACACCTCCACCCAATCAGAACATAGCCAAGCTCCCAGCCAATCAGTTCAAACCCCCACTGGTAGTTAAAAGGAAGAAACAGCTACGACCACACATTGCTCCTAGAAGCAGAAGCCAAAAGCACCAGCCTGAAGATGACGAATGAGACTTCGTCGAAACGTCGCCAAGACACTTCAAATTCTACGTGGGAGAAAACCCGAAGAACCAAAGACCTACATATATATATGTCAAGTGTTTATTTTTTAGATTGCACCCTGTAAACCCAAATATGGGAGGAAGGAATCATTCTTTCCTTTTGCTTGTTTCAGCTCAACCCAGAGCCATCCAGCAAGCACAAATATATATATGTTGTTTAAAATTGTTGACAAAGAAATAAGGGAATTTCTGATATAGCTATTTCGAGTTTCTTAACTCTCTTCAGTCAGACTCACCCTTCTGGGATTCGAACCTGGGCAGTCTGCATGCTAAGCAGATGCTTTAACCTATTGAGCCACAAGTTCTCTCCCGCTTTGTCAGTAGTCAGGGAGTAAGGATATGTGTCAAGTGTTTATTTTTTAGATTGCACCCTGTAAACCCAAATATGGGAGGAAGGAATCATTCTTTCCTTTTGCTTGTTTCAGCTCAACCCAGAGCCATCCAGCAAGCACAAATATATATATGTTGTTTAAAATTGTTGACAAAGAAATAAGGGAATTTCTGATATAGCTATTTCGAGTTTCTTAACTCTCTTCAGTCAGACTCACCCTTCTGGGATTCGAACCTGGGCAGTCTGCATGCTAAGCAGATGCTTTAACCTATTGAGCCACAAGTTCTCTCCCGCTTTGTCAGTAGTCTTTGTCAACAATTTTAAACAACATATATATATTTGTGCTTGCAAGATGGCTCTGGGTTGAGCTGAAACAAGCAAAAGGAAAGAATGATTCCTTCCTCCCATATTTGGGTTTACAGGGTGCAATCTAAAAAATAAACACTTGACATATATATATATATATATATATATATATATATATATATATATATATATATATATATATATATATATATATATATATATATATATATATATATATATATATATATATAATGTCTCTAATTATATTAAAAATATGAATCCTGGGTAAAGCCATGTGATAAAATAAATAAATTCGAACACCAGGTTAATATCAAACTAAAAGCTGTTTAATAAAAATGTTGAGCTTTCATCGGCCAGCACTGCCGACATCATCAGAGCATAAAAGCAAGTTAATGGGAGTTCTCTTTATGTTACTAGCCAGCTTTGCGCCTGGCTTTTTGACCTGGTCATTGGTCCACTCGATGTCTCTAATTGTTTTATTTTTAAAGGGCACGCGTTTACTGCTCCCTTGGTAGTTTCCAAAACTGCTGTTCCCTTTTCCCCTTTCCTTCCTCCAATCCCTTTCTTCGTATGCACCCAGCTGTCTGCTGTCACACCGTTGGTTTCCGAAGTTGCTGTTCTCCCTTCCCCCTTTCTCCCCCCGATCACTTTCCTCGTATGCATACGGTTATCTGCTGCTACACCATTGGTTTCCAAAGTTGCTGTTCTCTCTTCCCCCTTTCTCCCCACCCCACTCCGATCCATGTGTGCCTTAATATTGTGGTGGAATATAGTCTAGAGTCCATTAGGCAGAAACTCCTTCCCAGAGGGCAAAAAGGGAGTGGAACTTGGAATCTCTGGTAGGCAGGAAGAGGGAAAAGATGACCCATTTCTATCAGTTCACAGAAAATATCTATAGTTATGCAGATAGTTGCTTTAGTCTGGCAAGATTCTGTCTGAAGGCAAACAATAATGAAGAAAGTACTCAGAACTCCATGTGTTGTGTCAAGGTAATGATTTAACAGTTAACCAGCTGATGTAATGTAAGATGTAATGATGGGAATGACTCAGCAGGGTCTGTGTCTCTTTAAGAGCAAGCAGGATCTGTGTCTCTTTAAAAGCTTTGTATGAAAGGGAAGGCTCTGCAGATGTGTTCTCTCTCTTCCGTTTTCCTGCTGTAACTGTTGTGTGTTGGATCCTGTTTTATTAACACGTGTATGTATATTGTTCCTGGTGTACGATATTGTAGATAAACCACCATTTAATATAGATCAATGTTTACTGTGTTTACTCCTGGGTTATCTCATGCAATAAGACTGTGTATGCTCTGACATGTTGTACATGGTTTGTGGGGTTTGATAGAAATAAACTATATTTTTCACACAATCCCATTTATTTATTTATTTATTTTATTAAATTTCTATACCGCCCCTCTCCCGAAGGACTCGGGGCGGTGTACAGCCTAAAATTTAAAAAACATATAAATATACAAAATTTAAAATAATTAAAAATAAATTAAATCATTTGGCCAAAATCCTAAAACCCAAAACATACAAAATTTAAAATCTTAAAAAATACTCAGTCCCCTTAAAACATTTTGACCCTATTGGAACCGAAGCTTCTATGCCAGGCCGGCCTGTCGGAAAAGAAATGTTTTTAGTTCCCGACGGAAGGTGCGTAAATCTGTTATTATACGGAGTTCGGGGGGGAGCTCGTTCCATAACGTGGGAGCTCCCACAGAGAAGGCTCTCCACCTGGGGGTCGCCAGCCGGCACTGTCTGGCCGACGGCTCCCTGAGGAGGCCCTCTCTGTGGGAGCGTACCGGACGGCGGGAGGTATTTGCTGGCAGTAGACGGTCCTGTAAGTATCCGGGTCCGATGCCATGGAGCGCTTTAAAAGTGGTCACTAACACCTTGAACCGCACCCGAAAGACCACCGGCAACCAGTGCAACTCACGCAGGAGCGGTGTTACGTGGGAGCGCCACGACGCTCCCATCACTACCCGCGCGGCCGCATTCTGGGCAAGTTGGAGCTTCCGGATGCACCTCAAGGGGAGCCCCATGTAGAGAGCATTACAGTAGTCCAGCCTGGAGGTCACGAGGGCATGAGTGACTGTGCGTAGCGAGTCCCGGTCTAGGAAGGGACGCAACTGGCGCACCAGGCGAACCTGGTGGAACATCCTCCCGGCCACGGCCGTCAGATGGTCCTCTAAGGACAGCCGTGAGTCCAGGAGGATTCCCAAGTTGCGAACCCTTCCTGTGGGAGCCACTGTTTCGCCCCCAATACACAGCGATGGAATCAGCTGGCTGTACCGGGACGACGGTAACCACAGCCACTCGGTCTTGGAGGGGTTGAGCTTGAGTCCGTTTCTCCCCATCCATACCCGCACGGCCTCCAGGCACTGGGTCAGCACGGCAAGGGCATTGTTGGGGTGGTTTGGCGTGGAAATGTACAGCTGGGTATCATCAGCGTACTGGTGGTACTCCACGCCAAAACCACGGATGATCTCACCCAGCGGCTTTACATAAATGTTGAACAGTAGAGGCGAGAGGACCGATCCCATGCAGGTACACCATACCTACACATCATGTTCACCTCTCTTTAATTTTCCTTCCTGCAAAAAAATTCTACCTGGAACCTATGGAATCCCCCCACAAGCCTTCATGAGAAAGTCAGCACATCAAATCTAGGTCTGTGACCTGTGAAACATTTCACAGGTTCGCTGTAAGCATTTTCAATTAGAGGATACATAAAGCACTACAGAGTTGAGCAAAACGATAAACAGCAGCCCATTTTTCAAACGTCCCTGTGAAATAAGCAAGAATTAAGCTGGCGAATGTTACATTTAGTTCCGTCACTCCTCAGGGCAATACTAGAAACACTAGGTCAGGTAGTCTGAGATACTGAGAAATTGCTCAATTCCATCCCACTGAGCTGTCACGGCATTTCATGCTGTGAATAGCTAACACCCATCCATGACAAGGAGGCAAATACTTCTGGTTTGCTTGCTTTCCTTATGCCATTCCAGTCATGTCGCGTCACAGTACTATCACTTCAGCTGATTTAGTGACAATTCAAGAAAAGGTTTTCAGGGTCTGGACACACCACTGCAGCAAATGTTCTTGATGGTACCTTGTTACAATTTCACAGTTTGATCCTTAATGTTCCCCCCGCCCTTGTATAGCTAGAAGGCAAAAAGATGCTGTAAGATAGAAAAAAGAACACAAAGTGTGAAACACTTTTCGCATTGTAACCTGGGATCTTGTACACTTCATCAGTACAATACTCTGCATCAACTAGTGTCAACTCTTCTCCTATAGATTTCAGCTATACCTCCACCAAGGAACAATAAATATTCAGCAAACCCTATTCCCTTCTCGCATTGATGATGTTACCTAGTTGGGTAATGAAATGTCTGCACAAAACCAAGTATGCTTGGAGTGTGCCAAGGACTCCAGTTTTTAACCCTCAGCTAATACATTCTCTTGTATTGGTGCCACATATGGCATTAAACATTTCAGACAGCATGCAAATGGAAGAATAACCCTAGAAATAAGGAAGAATTTTCTGACAGTGAGAACAATTAAGCAATGGAATAGCTTGCCTCCCAGAGTTGTGCGTGCTCCACCACTGGAGGTTTTCAAAAACAGACTGGACATCCATTTGACAGGGATGGTACAAAGCTTGAGCAGGAGGTCAGACTAGAAGATCTCCCATGTCCCTTCCAGTCCTATGATTCTATATTTTATGTTCTAAATGTGCATGCAGACAAACCTCCATCAAGGAATAATAAATAAAGAGCAAAACCTACTTCCTTCAGCCACTGAACACATTATTTAGTCAGGTAATAAATACCTGCATGAAAACAACCAAGTTCAGAGAACACCAAGGAGAAACCATCTGGTGTTTTTTTTAAAATCCTGCTATTTTCACATACTGTATCTTTAGTCAAATTTCTGCTTCATTCCTTTTCTAACTTCATTTGCACAGTGAAATAAAACATCTTCCCAAATGAGATGTTTAGTTAGGTTGCTATCAACTCAAATTTTGCTTCTGAGGTTGCATATGAAAATGCCATCCATCTCAACTTGTCTGCCCGGACAAAATATAGCACCCCCAAAGACATTTCAACACTATTTCTGAACTGGTAAATCCTTTTTTTTTTTTTTGCATTTATTCTCTTTCTGTCTACAGAGATTCTCAGTCATCCAGGTCATGGTTGTCTCAAAGATGCTTTTTCAAAAGGCAACTGGATTTTCTTTGTGTTTTCTTGAAGATGTTTCACTTCTCATCTAAGAAGCTTCATCTGTTCTGGAAAGATGGGGGGGAATGGAAGCATTATTCTCTTTTTTTTTTTTTTACTTCCTTCAAATTTCCCATAGTATTTTTTCTAGTAGATCATACAGTCACATCACATGCCCAAGGTTAACTACTTGCTAATCTTTGCCTCAGAGGAACAGTCACTCTTTACTTCATACAAATTTGATTAATGGGTTCTTTTGGAATCCATGGTACTATTAATAACTGTCTTTAAACCCAAAATTTAAAGATATATTCCTTCCTTCTCTTGCTCCTTCTGAATGTCCAGCTTTGATCACCATAAATTATTACAGGCAATGCTACTTCTTCAGCTGTTCCAGTATTTATTGTCATAAAAATATATTTTTTCAAGCTCTTTTCCAAGTACCAAATGCTTAGTACTAGTGTCTAGTACAGCACTGATCATGTTATCTACTTTGGGTAATGAAACATCTGCAAAGAAACAACCAAGCTCAACCTTTTCCAAGTTTGACATTCTCTTCCTCTCTAGAATTAAAGTCCTCCTCAATTCCTCCAGAATCTTGCCCTCTTTTCTACTCTTGAGACCAAGACAACAAATTATTATTTTCACTTATTTGCCATCAACAATACATTCACTAAGAATTGTCTTTTCAATATTTTCACTTTCTTCATGTCTTGAGTCTTGAGTCTTCTTCACTTTGATTAATAGTGGCATTGTTTACATCCTGTATGTCAAATTATTAATTTGAATTGCCTGTTTTAAAATACATATTTTAAAAATGCAGCTTTAAGCATATTAATAATTAATACATGCACTGCCAGTTATACATGGGAATAGTTTTATTTCTTTCAACCACCATCAACTGTGAATTCACAAAGTATTAACTTCCTCTTCTCAATATTTAGCATTCAGTCAGACAATTCACATTCCCTTTGGACTTCCATAATGAGCTCTTCTAAGTTTTCTTTACCTTCATCTAAGAGATTAGAGTCAGCTGTGTAACTCAGATTGTGAGTGTCTGAAGAACATATTTTAAAATATGTGGTTTTTAAAACTGTAACTTTAAACATGTATGAATGCAGGTCCTATCAATTATATATTGGAAAGAACATATGAGGTGCAATCCATTTGATTGTTTCACTTTGGAAAGGCATCTTCTGCTGTTGAGGAAGGTATCTTTCTACTGCTGTCCTTTTCTATCACTACCATAACGTTTTGGGCAGAAGTCCCAATTCCACTAGAATAGTGTTTCTTTACCTTGGCAACTTTAAGATATGTGAACTTGAATTCTCAGAATTCCCCAGTTAACCTAGATGGCTGGAGAATTCTCAGAGTTCAAGTACATGTATCTTAAATTTGCCATGATTGAGAAACATTACTCCAGAACAATTTTAAGGGCATGCAAGGCTAAGAGAAAGGAGAAAAGTTGCAGAAAATCCTGTCGTGTATCACAATAGAATCCACCTATGATGTTAGTTATCTTTATATTGCTGATACCTGTGTTACAACATTCAAAACTGTACAACACCAGGTCAATCATTTAAGTTCTGGTCCATATACTAGTCTACATTTTAGTCTATAATAAAAAACAATAAAACAACTAATATTATTATTATTGGTCCAACTTGATTGGCCTGGCTGAAAAGGAATGCTGTGATACTTTAAAAAAATGGAAAGTATGGGAAATAAACACAATGCTTAAAAATGGGGAAAGGGCAAAGGAAAGCCATCAATGACATGCTTAACAGATGAACCTTTGAAAACACAGACATTTTAAAGGAATCTTTTGCTGCCAGCATTACCAATCTGAGAAATTCATAGTAAGTTATATATATATATATATCTAGGAAATGACCAGGCTGAGCCTGAGGAAAGGGTCAAATGCGTCATCAGTCATGAATCCCTGCACACCCATAAGAGATCAAATTCTAGCCCATCTTGAATGCCTCCTTAATTCCTGCTCATTTCCCTTGACAGTTAGTAGCTCAGATTCTTGTAGAGAGCTTAAGCTTTAAATCTTTATACTCATTTGAACTGCCTGAATCTCCTGATTTTCCTGGCACTTGACAATATCTTCACAGAAAGTAACAAAAGATGCCACCTTAAAGACACATTTCACAGATTGCATTCACCACCCATACCAACATTCAATATTCTTTAGAAAGACATACTTCTATCCAAAAAGGATCTAAAAAGGTGTCTCGCCTTCATGATACAAGTTGTCTTTCTTGTTTATGCACATTCAGTATTTGTATGACAGATATTGAGTCATGATGACACATGGATGGTTTCATCATTTGCTCCCTTGACTCTTCCCTGCATACATCTCAAGATCATGAACAAGATTCATAACAGTAGCTCTACCAAGTTCTTCTGTAAAGCATTTTGCCAATAATTTACCAGCAAAACAGTCAATACTTAAAAGGGATATCTTCATCTCTAGTGGCAAAGGGCTACATTACAACCTGCTGCCTGTCCTTTTCAATTAACTACAACTGTAAAAAGATGAGTAAATGTTTTCCAAGTCTCAATCCAGGGATAATCCATGATGACATTTTCCATGCAGCTAAAGTTAGATGAGAAAGAGCTTTACCATGAAATCTATAGACAAAGAGGTTATTTTGTTTCACAAAAACAAAGCCTTGTCATAGTGTACTATGTATGAAATTGTCTCATGTATCTGATAGATTCTTTCAGAAACCGAGAGTAATATTATTTTTGAGCCTTTTGTTTGTAGCAATATTGAACAAGAGTGGACATTCAGACTCTCAGTTTTGTAGCAAGGAAAAGGCAGTGTAGAAATAATTTACTTATTGGAGAAGACATATCTGGCCAAATCTTCTTCATAACTTTCAGTATGGAGGAACATCTGCTTTTAAAGAATGAAACAAAAATATCATTTTTCCAATTTCAATTTGATTTGGAACCACTTGTGCTACAATCTACATTTTCTTTAAAGACTGCATTACCATATGTTCTCATATATTTTTCTACAGTCCTTCAGTTGGCAGAACATGGGAAATATAATTAGAACTCATGTAAATTTCTGCTTTAGTTGGTTTGGAATGCTGTACACAGAAGCCTAAAAAAAGATTGGTTGTTTTCATGAATCACACAGAACATGATACATTCATGAAAAGTCCAAAACTCCTCTAAATTGTGCTTAAAATGATTTAAACCCTAACAATTTTGATTTATGTCATTCACAGTCTACCTACATCTATGATACATAGAGCCCTGAGAAGCATGAAGGAATAACATAGAAATGATCCTTGGCTCCATTCATTGAAAAAGGTATAGTTTATTAGAGATCAAGCATATTTCAATATTGCAAAGCCAGAACTGAGAATCATGTGCCAAAATCCCTAAATTCTACTCCCCTCTCACTGCCCATTCTGTGTAACCAATCAGATTCAAGCAAGATGTTTTCATAATGGTTAGTCCAAGCACAGTATGGTATGCAGCTCCCTCCTCCTTCCAGCTGAGTGACCTTGAGGCAGCATCTCGAGAAGACACAAAACTTACTTTTATTTCCCCAAGCATTCCCCCTTCATTCCCCCTCCCACAGTTCATGGCAGTCTGTCACTGCATAGCAATGAAGCACAAGCAAGCACAAGGTGGTAGCTGAGACAGACAGTTATGGATAGCAGAACCCTTATATCACTTTTGCTTTATACTTTCGACTAACCATTTTGCAATAAAGAGCTCACTGTTTATTTCATGTAAAAAAGTACTCTTAGAAAAGTACTCACCAACACTTGGATATCCAGGTGTCGAAGGATCACCACCACTGTTCAATGATACCATAAAGGCTTTATTGCTCAGGTTTTGAAACTTTGGTAAATTGCAAGGGTCAATGTAAAGAAGAGCACCTTTGAAGCCTGCCTCTTCGAGCAGTGAAAGCTGAAAAAGCATAAAAGTAAAAAGGGAAAATTAGAAATATCTTCTCATGTTTTTCTCTTTCTTCTTCCCTAAGTGTCAAAAACTTGCAAAACATTACCATTTAAAGAGTTTGAGGACATTGGTAAACAGTCATATTTATGCTTAAATCCAAAGGCCATATGCATTTTAGATTCATAATCAAAATTATAATCACCCCAATACCCATTATTCAGTATCTCTCTGCTATAATCATTAGAAATAGTATGCTTGACCACGTGTTAGAAAATAGATATAGCTATCAAGCTGTTTCACTCTGTGTGTTTGTATATTTAAATATATTTTTTTTGGTGGGGGGAAGCATCCACAAGCCAAATAAAGATAAAGCATAGTTTGAACAGTTTTCAGTGGCTCTCAAAAGTTCACTGGTACGTTAAATCTTTCAGCAGACAAGCCAGAATCCTAAGATAGTTAGAAGCTAAATGCACTCTTCTAGCAGTTTACTTTGGCACCAGAATAAACCAATGAAGCCCAATATCTTGGATCAAACATTCCCCTTATATGTGAAATGGTCATGAGCAAAGGCCTTAGTTGTGTTTTTATATGTAAATTGATTATTGGTATGAGCTGGAGACAAGAATAACTTTTCTTATTTCTTTTTCTATGCATTTCAAGTCACCTTACTGGTGAGAGAGGCAGCATGCAAATCAATTAATTAAATCAATAATGTTTAGGTCTGGCATTATGAAGATGGGCAGCATATAAATTTAATAAATAAACAGTTATCACAACTTTTAAAGAGTATCTTTGAAACATGGGGACAAGGTTGCTTTATATATAATAATGTAATGTAATATAATAAATATAACACAACACAACACAACATAACATAACATAACACGACACGACACGAGACAACATAACATAACATAACATAACATAACATAACATAACATAACATAACATAACATAACATAACATAACATAACATAACATAACATAACATAACATAACATAACATAACATAACATAACATAACATAACATAACATAACATAACATAACATAACATAACATAACATAACATAACATAACATAACATAACATAACATAACATAACATAACATAACATAACATAACATAACATAACATAACATAACATAACATAACACCAGTATAATATAATATGCCACATATATTAAAAGGCAATAAATAATACAATAAGCAAAACATATATTTAGTTCCTTTTTACATAGCTTTCCTCTGTTACATGTCTTTTGTTTTGCTTTCCTTAATAGACTTCAGGAACCAAGAAACAGAGAATATAACCTGCTGTTCTGTTATTACACAATCCCTTTAAAGAAGATGTTCAATTGCTGAAATTACTGCATGGCCTTAAAAGACAAATCCTGTATCTTGGCAACAAACACTGCAACATTCTTTCAATCCTATGTGCCCAGTCCTATAAATATGATGCACTATGTTAAATAAAGAAAAAAAAATATTCCTGTCCAACTAATTTAAACTCCTTATGAAATGGGAACTTGCAGCCAAATTTCCAGAATCTATTTGTATGTTGAAATGATTGGCGTTTCCTGCTGT
Organism: Bothrops alternatus; assembly: GCA_034064705.1. Lineage (NCBI taxonomy): Eukaryota > Metazoa > Chordata > Lepidosauria > Squamata > Viperidae > Bothrops > Bothrops alternatus. Next base: position 29,544,884 of record JARGCV010000024.1, on the reverse strand, counting down.
TTCTGGAAGATGCTCCATGCTTATTATTTGGAAGCTCAGAGAGAAATGACTGTTAGTCACAAAATATTATTAATGTATGGGATTCACTCCCACAAGAACCAATTGTTTAAATGATAAAATGGAACAAGCCAGTATTAGAAAGGGAATTAGGTTGGGTTTTTTTGTTTTTTTTTACTTGTATCATCTTTGCCTTAATTATCCATGGCTTCAGAGAATGGAAAACCATCATCCCATTTTATTTTTAGAACTGTCTTGTTTGGGATTAAAATTAGGGCCAAACCCTGCAAACTGATACATTAATTCTTTTTCTTGTGCATACATCCTGTGTGGACATATACTAAAAGCTTTATAGTAAGAATCAATGAAAAGTTTATTGGCAATGTTGATAATATAATCAGTTTATATTTCACTGTTCATTTGTACAGTATTGCTATCAAGTTGTTCCTAAGAGATGGGAACAACCAAGCTTCTATTGACCCTTTAGGTTGATATGGGCATGACTAACCCTAACCCTAACCCTAACCCTAACCCTTCCATGCCTGCAAGTCTTCCAAGCTTTCAGCTTTAGGCAGAAGAAAGTTAATTCACAAGCTTTCCTTCCACAACTTTCCCTTCACAAGCCAATCTTCATTCGGATAACTGCTGATCTCTGATTCAGAAAACCGGATCAGCTCATTAGCAGTTGATGGTTGGAGGTAGCAAAGATATAGCATGATGAAGTAGGGGAGGCAAAAAATTGGTTTTCTCTACAATGCTTCTTTTTGCAACTTTCTATAACATCTCTTGTTCAGGCTGCTTTTGAATACAAGTTCAGCACATTTTTGAAATTGTGCTAAACCTATATCCAAAAGAAACTTGACTGTGGATTGAGAGTTTAGCATGATTCCAGAATATTGTTATTCCAAAGTCTGAAAACAGCACTATTGAGAAATAATGCTAAATTCATGTCCCAAAACAGCCTAATGACAACAGGGATACATCAACTGATAGTTATGCCCCACCCAAATACATCCATGCAAAACAGTTGTAAAAACGAGAACAGGTTTTGATGGGCAACTAAAGTTATCCAGACTAACCATTTATACATTCTGGTCTATTTTCTGGACTCAGCTAAACTCTCATCAAGAGAGTTGGTGAGAAAGCAATTATGTTGGGTAAAAAGGAAACCAGGCTGCCAAAGAACCCAGTGGCTGGACACCATCAAAGCTGACACCAGCCAAAGCATAGAAAAACTCAAAGAAACAGTTCAGAATCAGAAGATGTGGAGAGACCTGGCCCATAGAATCGCCAAGAGTTAGACATTACTGAATCATCAATTGTGGATAGTTTATTTCCAGTTGGTGATGTTTGTGGGAAGAGAGGGTAATGAAAATTGGGGAATCTATCAGTTCTGATCCTTAAAATTCCTTGTACAATATAAATAAGAATAACAACATTTGTTGATATGATGCCTTGGGTAATAAAGAATCTCCGGTGGGAGCAGTAAATGTTATGCTGATATACTTACCTGCCAGCTCAAAGAAATGGTGGACAGCACTAGCTCAGCAACACATTATCAAATATCAACAATGTCAAAGTTACACATAGCCAGATTTACTATGCTACTATTTTAAGACGCTACTATTGTTTTGAACCAGGGTTTACATACTGTAGCCCAGAATGTTGCTACTTTGAGTGTTACACTTGAATGCCCTTCTGATAATAGTAAAGAGACTCAGAAGTCATCTGGATGACCTAACTTTCCCAGACAATGAGATACTTGTAGTGCAGTAAGATACGACCAACTGCTTTGACAACAGCTGACATCTAAAAACATATTAAATGTTTTAGTTTAAAGAGTCAACATCTGAAACATGTCCTCATATTGTCTAATGCTGAATAACTCAGCACACATAAAGAAGTCTAACTGCTTTTCAAGTCAGAGGTCTTTCTTCTCAAGTGACAGCTGTTTTGAAAGACCAATAGAATATAGTAGTCCTATAGGTATTTTACCACTCTCTTCTAATTTAACATTTATACTGAAAACAAAACAATTTTGTAGGCTATTTTAATCAATAAAATTCATCGTTCAGACATATGATCATTCTCCTAGGAGCAATGCTAGGTATACATAGCCAATAATTTGATTTGTTTTTGAGGAAAAGCCAAGCTGATTAATCTACAAATTCTATTTTCTATGTGATAGGAGAAAATGTTAAGTTTTAAACTACAAGTATAAGTGTGCCTTGAGTCACTAGCTATTGACACTTGATCCAGCCTTTCCATTGTCCATCCCCAAATTTTGCATCTAAAAAAACATTTCAAATTCCCTCCCAATATTGCCAAAATCAGCCATTCTTTAGGGATCACAGTATTGTCATTCTATCTACATCTCTGACCATTACACATGCTCTGAACCAAATAAAGGTAAAGGTTTCCCATGTCCAATCATGTCTGACTCTAGGGCATGGTGCTCATCTCCATTTTTTTACCCAAGGGAGCCATAGTTGACAAAGACATTTCCATGGTCATATGGCCAGCATGACTATACACCAAAGCACATGGAACACTGTTACCTTCCCACTGAAATGGTACCTATTTATCTACTGGCATTCAGTGCTTTTTTTTTCTAAAAAAAAAAAAAAGGTGCCGGAACTCACACACGTCATACAACCTGCCTTGCCTACCCTACAAGGTTCCATCCAAAAAAGGTGTCGGAACTCCATTCTGGGTGTTCTATGACAAAAAAAAAATGCCCTGCTCGCATTTGCATACTTTCGGACTGCTGGGCTGTCAGGAGCCAGGGCAAGTAATGGGAACTTACCTCCTTGTACTTATCCCAGTCTTGAACTCAGGTTGTCAGCTTTACAACTGACAAGCTCAGCATCTTTAACAACTAAGCCATCTTGTCCCTCCGAACCAAATAGAAGACACTTCTTTTTGGTATTCTCTGCCATCTAAAAGTGTCACTACTAGTGTTTGAACTTCCAGAGTTCTCCAACCAGGCATGCTAAGCAGGGGAATTTAAAGTTCCCAAAGTTGAGAGACACTGGTCACAGCTATAATTATTTGGTAGTGATAATGAGACCTGCTGTGATTTAAGTCTTTTTTATGCTTTGGAAACAAAATCATTACTAAGAGAAAATATGGGCACATAACTGAATCTACTCTCTCAACTTTCTGGTGCTTATAATAAAGGTCTGAAAGTTTCTTCACAGCATATTTAGGGTTGTCCATAAAATTGAAAATTGAGAATATGCAGTTAAGTTGCCAAGGGCATCAAAACACTTCTGTTTCTTCTTAGAAATATGTTGTGAACCAGGATACATTGAGAGCAGAGGATGTAGTCCATGTATATGAGTCCCAATGTCCCTTTCCCTTGCGGACATTAAAACAATAGCAACAACAATAACACAGTGAACTGGGCTGCAAAGTAAATTCATTATTCACTTTCAGTTTTGTTAGCCACTCTGAAAACACATTGTTAAGAAAAGTGCATTAATAGTAGAAAATGTAGTCATTTTATGTGAGTCTTTTCTTGGGGGCATTAAAAAAAAACACTGAGTTGTACTATAAAATAAATCCATTATTCAGTTTTGTTAGCCAGTTTGAAAATGCTAATGGGAAGGAAAAGCTATTTCTATTATTTCTATCCCACTTTTTTATATATAACTGAAGGAGGCATGCATGCCTAATACTCCTTCTTTCTTTTTTTCATTCAGCAACAAAACTATGAAGTAGGTCTGGAAGAGAAAGATTGACAGGCCCAAAGTATTACATGATATGAGAGGTCTGTAGATATTTTCTCAGCACTCTTTCTGACCCATGCTTTCTGACCAATACCAATTAACATCACAGAATGGAGCTTGTTAACGTGTGGTTAAGATGTATTAAGGAAGCACTCTGCTGTAGAGAATTTATTTTTATCCTGCTTTTATTATTTTTAAAAAATAATTCATGGCAATTAACATAAGAAATACTCCTTCCCCTTCCTGTTTTATACACAACAAGCATGTGAGATGTGTTGGGCTGACAGAGAGAGAGTGACTGGCCCAAAATCACTCAGCTGGTTTTCATGGGGAAATAGAAGTTACAGTTTTCCAATTTTTAACCTGATTCCTTAACCACTAGACAAAACTGGCTTGATAGATACTCACAAAGGGAAGATTGATTTTAAGCAACAGAGCTGGAAGACAAAGTCCTCCTTTGGTGGATGACTGGTAACCGTACAAGAAGATCCAGTCGTATTGCACCATTCTGGTTTTTATACAACACTTTGCAGTCTTGTTGACCCCCCCCCCAAAAAAAATCATGAAGGAATCTAGGGTCTATCTGGTTAGCATAGCTGGGAGCACAATTGTAAAGAAAAATAGAAGGCAAAAGAATGGCATCCATCTAACTGGAATGGAATATTCTGTTTTGTGAATGTCTATCATTCAGCTCATTACTCCGTGGCAAGTTTTAACCAATTTGGAAAGACACATCAAAAAAATATGATTTCAAGTCACTGAACAGAATGGGAGATCTAGATTTTGATGCCTGTCTGACTGTATCTTTCTTGAAAACTGGCCTCCTAGATGTATTGTTGGAATAAACGGGATCAGGAAGGATAGGATCAGTTTGACAGGTATTGAATAAATAGTTGAATCTGTACAGATGCAGCCTTGATATTCCTAAATAAAGCATGAGAAAATAAAGAATTCATAATGTAATAGTAGTAGTAGTAGTAGTAGTAGTAGTAGTAGTAGTAGTAGTAATAAAGTTAGAAGGGACCTTGGAGGTCATCTAGTCCAACCCCCAGCTCAGGCAGGAAACCCTATACCAGTGGTTCTCAACCTATGGGTCGCGACCCCATTTGGGGTCGAACGACCGTTTCGCGGGGGTCGCTGGACACCGCGGTCCGCCATTTTGTTTTTTTTTTTAATTTTTTAAAATTTTTTTTAATTCTTATTTTATTTTTTTTCGGTGTGTGCGCGCCGCGCATGCGTGGATCGGCCCATCACATGTGCACGCCGCGCATGCGCTGATCGGCCCGTCACGGTCTGCCATTGTGTTTTTGTTTTTTTTTTATTTTATTTTTTTTTATTTTTTTTATTATTTTTTTGGCGTGCACGCGCCACGCATGCGCGGATCAGCCCATCGCATGCGCACACCACGCATGTGCTGATTGGCCTGTCGCAGTACACCATTTTGTTTTTTGTTTTTTTATTTTTTTAAATTTTTTTTATATATTTTTTTTCGGCGCATGCTCCCCGCGCATGCGCGGATTGGCCCGTCGCGAGCGCGCGCGCGAGCACGCGCCCAGGTCAGGGTCACGGCGTGCATGGGCAGGGCAAGTGGGGTTTCAACCTAAAAAAGGTTGAGAACCACTGCCATATACCATTTCAGACAAATGGCTGTCCAGTCTCTTCTTAAAAACTTCCAGTGCTGGAGCATTCACCACTTCTGGTTGTTCCACTGGTTAATTGTTCTAACTGTCAGGAAGTTTCTCCTTCGTTCTAGGCTGCTTCTCTCCTTGATTAGTGGTCCACTCATTGCTTCTTGTCCTGCCTTCAAGTGCTTTGGAGAATAGCTTCACTTCCTCTTCTTTGTGGCAGCCCCTGAGATATTGGAACATCACTATCATGTGATCTTGATTCTATCCCTCTGTTAATACAGCCTAGCACTGTGTTGGTCTTTTTGGCAGCTGCAGCACTCATATTTAAGTGATTGTCCACTAGAACTCCGAGGTCCCTCTCACAGTTACTACTATTGAGCAAGATACCCCCTATACTATACCTGTACATTTGGTTTTTCTTGCCTAAATATAGAACCTTACTTTTTTCACCATTGAATTTCATTTTGTTAGATAGTGCCCAGTGTTCAAGTCTGTCCAGATTCAGGACAAATGTAATTTTTTTTCTGTTTGAAAATCCTGAAGCCCCTATCACTTCAACCTGTTTTTTTTTTAAAAGTGTGTGCATGAAAATTGTGCAAAATTAAGAACTATCTCACCCTGCCTCCCAAATAATCCAAAAGAATGTGGCACAAGCATTTGTCTCAGTTTATAGATAGCCAGATTACTAATAATAATGAACCAAGGTCTGTCTTCCTTAGTTGGATAAAAGATGAGTTCCTGGATATTTATTCTGAATTCATGCTGAAGTCCCAATTAGAGCCATCTGTTAGCAATCACTTTTTTCACTGTACTAATTGGCAATGCATAAAATTACCTATGGGAAGCAAAGTGCCACTTATGCTATGGGTAACAAAGAGAGAAAGAGAGAAAGGAGTAACTGCCTTGCCTTGCAAGAATTTAATTAGGTGATACCTGCACTTGTTCTGTTGTTACAAAGCACTGCACTTGTGTGAGCTGTTATATCAATAGAGTCTGAAAAAGAGGAAAGCAATGTACACCTCTCTGTTCCTATAGAAATCCTGAGCTATTTTAGTAGTCCATTTTGGCTCAGGCTTAATTTGGAGCACTACATTAGATGTTTAACCACGCTGTCACTCTTCTCACTGGAGATGCTAGAGGCAGCAAAGTTCAGTGAGATCTTATAGAAAAAAAAGGCTGTGTTACTTAATGATCCACAGACTAGCACTTGGTATAGTAACCATGAAGGCCTGAGAAAAGATATTAAGTGCCAGAATTTATCTGTTCTTAGAAAGATCAGAATGGTGCAAATCATGATATTCTTTGTGACACTCTATAGAAGCAAAAGTTGGACTTTGAAGAAGCTAGATACAAAGTGTCTTGGCACTTTTGATATCTGGAGTTGGAGAAGACTTCTGAGATAGTATGGACAGGCAAAGAAGACAAACACATGGATCATCAAATAAGTGAACTCAGTTCTAACTAAATGATATTTTGCCTATGTCATGGTCAGATCATTTTCTGCTACGGCTTGTTTTTAAGGCTCCACTCCTCCCCTGCAGGGAGGCGGAACCGATTAGGTGGTTCCGCCCCAGACGTCTGATGGATCCAGAGAGTTTTCAGAGGACGCTTGGGGAAATACCGGATTCTCTCATTCACAGTTCGGCAGAGTCCCTGGTTACGGCCTGGAATATGGCTGCGAAGGGGGCTCTTGACCGGATTGCGCCGCTGCGACCTCTCTGTGGTAGCAGACCCAGGAGATCTCCTTGGTTTACTGAGGAACTCAGGGGGATGAAGCGCCAGAAGAGATGCCTAGAGAAGCGATGGAGGAAAAGTAAATCCGTATCTGACTGAACACTTGTAAGATCTTATATCAAGACTTATCAGGTGGTGCTCAAGGCGGCAAGATGCGCGTATCATTCCGGCTTGATTGCATCTGCGGAATCCCGCCCAGCCGCCCTGTTCAGGGTAACTTGCTCCCTCCTTAATCAGGGGGGGGGTTGATGCACCCTTGCAGGGTAGTGCTGAGGACTTTAATAAGTTTTTCGCGGATAAAATCGCCCAGATTCGGATGGACCTTGACTCCAATTGGAATGCAGTATCGGCTGATAATGATTCAGTCGAGATGACAGGGACTCGTCTTGATCCTGTTGTGTGGGAGGAGTTTGACCCAGTAGCACCTGATAAAGTCGACAAGGCCATTGGAGCTGTGAGCTCCGCCACCTGTTTATTGGACCCGTGCCCCTCCTGGCTGGTTTCGGCCAGCAGGGAGGTGACGCGGGGCTGGGTTCAGGAGATTGTCAATGCTTCTTTGAGGGAGGGGTCCTTTCCGGCTCCCTGCAAGGAGGCAATTGTGCGCCCCCTCCTCAAGAAGCCTTCCCTGGACCCAGCTGTTTTAAACAACTACCATCCTGTCTCCAATCTTCCCTTTATAGGGAAGGTTGTTGAGAAGGTGGTGTCACTCCAGCTCCAATGGTCCTTGGATGAGGCCGATTATCTGGGCCCTCAACAGTCAGGGTTCAGGCTCGGCTACTCCACGGAAACTGCTTTGGTCGCGCTGACGGATGATCTCTGGCGGGCCCGGGATAAGGGATTATCCACTATCCTGGTGCTACTTGACCTCTCAGCGGCTTTCAATACCATTGACTATGGTATCCTTCTGCACCGACTGGAGGGGTTGGGGGTTGGGGGCACTGTTTTGTGGTGGTTCACCTCCTACCTCACTGGTCGGTTGCAGTCGGTGTTGGCAGGGGGTCAGAGGTCGACCCCTAGGTTCCTCCCTTGTGGGGCCCCCCAGGGATCGGTCCTCTCCCCTCTGCTGTTTAATATCTACATGAAACCGCTGGGCGAGATTATCCGACAACACGGGGTGAGATATCATCAGTATGCTGATGATACCCAGCTTTACATCTCCACCCCGTGTCATTTCAGTGAAGCAGTGAAAGTGATGTGCCAATGTCTGGAGGCTGTTAGGGTTTGGATGGGTGCCAACAGGCTCAAACTCAACCCCGACAAGATGGAGTGGCTATGGGTTCTGCCTCCCAAAGATATTTCAATCTATCCGTCCATTAGCCTGGGGGGAGCTTTTGACCCCCTCAGAGAAGGTCCGCCACTTGGGCGTCCTCCTCGATCCACAGCTAAATTTGGAACATCATCTTTCGGCTGTGGCGAGGAGGACATTTGCCCAGGTTCGCCTGGTGCACCAGTTGCGGCCCTATTTGGACCGGGAGTCTCTTCTCACAGTCACTCATGCCCTTATCACCTCGAGGTTCAACTACTGCAATGCTCTCTACATGGGGCTACCTTTGAAAAATGTTCGGAGACTTCAGGTAATGCAGAATGCAGCCGCACGAGCAGTGTTGGGCTTGCCTAGAAATGCCCACATTTTGGCATCACTCCGCGAGCTGCATTGGCTGCCAATTGGTCTCCGAACCCAATTCAAAGTGTTGGTTATGACCTATAAAGCCCTACATGGCATCGGACCAGGTTATTTACGGGACCGTCTGCTGCCTCATGAATCCCAGCGGCCAGTTAGGGCCCACAGAGTGGGCCTTCTCCAGGTCCCGTCAGCCAGACAGTGTCGCCTGGCGGGGCCTAGGGGAAGAGCCTTCTCTGTTGCAGCCCCGGCCCTCTGGAACCAACTTCCCCCGGAGATCCGTGTCAGCCCCACCCTCTCTGCCTTTCGTAAATTGCTTAAAACATACTTTTGCCGGCAGGCCTGGGGCAGCTAACACCTTGCCCCTAGCCAGTGTATGTTTGTGGAATGATTGGTTTCTTTTTTAACTTAAGGATTTTTATATTTATGTATTTTATTGTAATTTCTATCATGTTGTGAGCCGCCCTGAGTTCTCCGGAATAGGGCGGCATAGAAATTAAATAAATAAATAATAATAATAATCAATGATGAGGCTCAGATTATCATACTTTGGACATCTTATGTGAAAACCTAGGTCTTTGTAACCTAGGTCTTTCCATCTAGGAAAGGTGAAAAGAAAGAGAAGAGACCAACAATGTAATGATTGAAACATCTTGAAAGTATGACATTCAGGAAGCCAGGCAGAACTAGGTTAATGTTCAACAGCTCAAGATGATAGGGAAATCCGCATGAATCATCCTGTTCATCTTTTTATATCAGGGAAAATTATTGCATTATTATTATTTATTAAATTTCTATGCCGCCCTATTCCGGGAACTCAGGGCGGCTTACAGCATAAATAGAAATCCAATACAAACTAAATAGTACATTTATAAAAATAAATATATAAAAAGAAGAACCCCTAAATTAAGAACCATTCATTCAGCAAACATACACACAGACATACACTGGCTAGGGGCAACATTTCAACCGCCCCAGGCCTGCCGGCAGAGATGGGTCTTTAGTAGTTTACGAAAGGCGGAGAGGGTGGGGGCGATACGGATCTCCGGGGGGAGTTGATTCCAGAGGGCCGGGGCCGCAACAGAAAAGGCCCTTCCCTTAGGCCCCGCCAGGCGACACTGTCTAGCCGACGGGACCTGGAGAAGGCCGACTCTGTGGGCCCTAACCGGTCGCTGGGTTTCGTGAGGCAGCAGGCGGTCTCGTAAGTAACCTGGTCCGATGCCATGTAGGGCTTTATAGGTCATAACCAACACTTTGAATTGCGTTCGGAGACCAATAGGCAGCCAGTGCAGCTCACGGAGTGATGCTGAGATGTGGGCATTTCTGGGCAGGCCCAACACTGCTCGCGCGGCTGCATTCTGCATTACCTGAAGTCTCCGAACGTTTTTCAAAGGTAGCCCCATGTAGAGAGCATTGCAGTAGTCGAGCCTCGAGGTGATATGCATAATGGTGATAGGACATAAGAATTAGGAATATGCTTTTTCAACTACAATTCTCACCTGCCCAAATATATGGCAAGAATTTGTGACAACTGGAATTGAAATAATGCTGTATAATCCAATAGAATACTGCTACATAATAACATTTTCAGTTCTTCATTTTCACTTATTATATGGATTCCATCAATAAATTCTTTTTGTGGATTTTTTATAAAATGGAAAAAAAATAGTATTAGCAAAGGTATAGAATCAAGATCATGTGAAGTGGACTTCTGGTTTGATGTTGCGGCATAAAAGGCGCAGGAAGATGGGGCTCCATCTTCCACTTTCAATTTCGTCTTGCTGGGGACCCTAGAAAGATTGAAAGTCACCCCGAAGAGGTGATAAAGAAGGAGGGGACCCTTGTCAATTGTGGAGGGGTGGCAGCCCTTCTGCTGGATCTGAGGAAGCCCTCAGAAAGGGGAAAGACTGGCTACATTCTTGTGGCCAATCAGAAGCTGCTAACCACCAAAGAAAAGCACTAACTAGCAATTTCTGAGCAACGTGGATGGAACTGAGTGAGACTTTATCTTCTTTTTATGGCCCTAACATTATTTTCCTAGAAAAAAGAATATCGAAAGCAAAGAATCCTCCCCAATGAGAAAGGGAAGGGAAGTTATTGCCCTGCTCCCTCAGGAAAAGAAGAGCAGCAAATTAATTACTTTGGGAAAAACAGAGGAAACTATAAGATCAATTTGGAACTAATACAGATTTATAGCTTTGAAATTTGGACACTAAAAGTTCCTTTGAGACTTTTTTTTAGAAAAAAATATTTAAAAGTTTGCAAAATAAGCTTGGATTTTGAAAGCTGGAAGAAGGTGTCAATGACATCTAGTGGAGAATTATGGCACTACAATTTATGGTTCACAATTTATGGTTAAGGGAAACTTGGCTTGATGCCCAGACTCAGATAAGACTCTTTGTTGTTCCTGGACATTTTCACTTTTGCAGACTGCAGCTGGGAAAAGGGAAAAACAAAAACTCTTGGGCTGCTTATCTGGGTTGGGGACCCTATTGGACTATAAAGACTACATAAAAGACAAAATGAGTGTTCCATACTTAAATGGTATCTTCAACACCTCCAAATTTCCCAGCTTGATATATCAACAAGAAAATGTTAATGAATCTCAGAAAAAAATTCTTTCCATGTTGAAATCAATCCAAGAGACAATTGTTTTATTTCAGGATGAGACTAAAAATAATTTAAATGAGATAAAAGAACAATTTTCTAACCTAAACTTACAAATTCAGACAATGACTATAAAGAAGAAACTAGTAACCCAGAAAACAGAAGGAAAATTAGAAGAAACAGATCCAAAGATGGAGGACCTAAAGGAAGGAATTAACAGACAGATACAGACAAATGAAAACTAGAAGATGCAGTGATAACACTAGAAATGAAAAAGACATTGTACTTGTCAAGATCTCAGAACACATTTGAGGATAAGAAAGAAGAGCTGAGTGAATGAATGATAAAGCTGTTAGGAGAAGTGCTGAATATTGACAAACAAGAAATGAAAAGAAAAACTGAAGGAGAAGAATGGAGGCTGTTTAATGAATATAAATGGGTTGAGTGTTCTTCCAAAAACACTTCAAGCAAATTATTTTCCTCATTCCAAATAATATGTACAAAAACAGAGGAAGAGCTACTTGATGATTTAAATGTAATGACCTGGAAAGTTATTTGGCAAAGGAAGACAGCTAGAGTAAGATTGAAGAAAATTGAGGTTCTGACCTATTAGATGGGATATTATACTACTAAACAGATGTTTGACTATGGCTAAGAAAATAGATAACTGTTAGAAATAAAAGTATTATTATAATTAGAAGGATAAGATTTCTAACTAGAATATTATACTTTGTTATGAGATGGGAAATAGGAAAATTCTAAAATGGTTTGAATAAGGGAAGCTTATGGTTACCCAAATATAATTTATTATGAGAATAATAAAGCTACAAAATTTCTTGAAAATCCCTTCAGTTGACTTCCAACTGAATCATCACCATGCATCCAAAAGTCTCTGAAGATTTTTTTTTCATAAAAAATAAACAATCCTCTTCCCCATGGAGTAGGCAATATAGATATAGTAGACCATCAGTATGACCATTATAAGACCAATGCCCAATCTTAACATTTAAGAAGGGATCTTTGTTGTCCTTTTTTTGTGGTACTTGTAATAGATTGCACATTTTCCTAATATTTCAGCAACATTAAAATTGTTACTGTATCTGGCTTTGCTAAAACATTTTCAGGCAGAAGTTTTCTGAATAGAGAACCATTCTTTTGCTATTAAAGGAGACAGATATTTCATCTTGATGCCAATAAAATAGCACAAAAAAGCAATCAATCAATCATCAATATAAACTCCACAATTTTTCGTCTTAGCTATGGTGAAATGAAAAATTCCTCCTCCTCCAGTTTATTGCCTATTCTCAAAGTAACTGTAATCTTAAACTACAAAGTTAATGTGGTTACTTAACATAATTAGAACTGGAATAATAATAGCAGCAACAAGATTTCTTAGAAAATTAAATATATATGCTGACAGCTTTCTGCAGTTATTTTTCAGGGACTTTAATATATCTCAATGTACCAGTTTTATGGCTGGATCTTATTTATGAATCTGAAAAAGTCCAAAACATTCAATTCCAATTAAAAATAAAATTGAACTACAATTCCCCATAAAGAAAAGTTGTTTGCACTTAATGTACTCTACGTAATTTCTCTCAGTACTAAAATAATTTACTTCCTGATATAATTTAGGAGAAAAAAAACCCTTTATGTTGCATCCGTACATAACACAAAGTCTTTCACTCAGCTATTGCTTCATGTCATACCATATATGTGTGTGTGTGTGTGTGTGTGTGTTGAATATCTGTGAAAGGGAGCATATTTTAGGTAATTATAATTCTTTTTTTTCCTTTGAAGATGTTATTTTTTCCTTTGAAAGTATTCAAAAAGCAAATTCTCTGTCATCAAAATAAATGAGAACTGGTAGTAAAAATGGGAAAGAATTTAATCAATCAACACTAACCTAATAATTAACTTCCTGTCATAAGACAGCTACAAAATAATAGATAATGTGTACTGTACACACATTTATTTTTCCTATCTTCTCTGAAACTTCACCAAATAAACTTCTTTGCTTAAACACTTTTGGTGAGGACACTTTTCACAGGTGCTCACTGGATAGTTTTATAGTCATCAATGATGCATAGACATAAATACCATTTGTTACAGTTTTCACTCTGAAGAAATTTACACCAATCAATACTCTGTCCACCCCTACATGAAGCGAAACCCTGTTTTCACCAAGCTACTACATGATTCTCAAGAATGATGGCTGTATATGACACATGCAAAAAAAAACAAAACACAGCACAAATTAATCACAATCAACATGAGGTCAAAAGTGTGATGGTGCTTGAAGAGATGAGAAACCCACACCCACACATGACCTTCTTGATCGTGTTCTGATATTTGAATGAGACATAAGATTCAGCCAGGAAGCATCTGCTCATCCAGCTGCTATGTGTGTGGGTGACAAGTTAAAGCAGAGAACAGTCTGAAGAGAAAGCTGTACAAAAATGGGTTTTTAGAGATGGGAAGCACAGTATGTGCCCTTTGTAATGGAACATAGAGTATCTCATTTATTATCTGGCTAGAAAGATAGACCTGGATACTACACTGGGAATATAGTGACCCAAGCTAAAATCAACCATAAAACTTCCTGGTAATTTGAGGCTATTCTCTTTTTACCAACTCAATCTAAAACATATGGTTGTGGTGGGAACATCACTAGGTAAGCCTCCAGGAGAAGCAATTTATAGCATCCTAGATCCTCATTAACTAAATAGACAACAGAGGGAAGAAGGCAAAAAACAACTTTGCATGTAACCATAAAGCATTATAGAGGATCTCAGGCCAATTTTTCCAAGGATGTCTGTCTGTCTATCAATCCAATCCAATCTAGGTATCTAAAACTCTCATTGCCATGAACCTTAACTGGCCATAACAATGCATCTTAGGGCAACAATTTTTGAACCAAACTACCTCAATGATAACTTTCAGAATGTGTCTAGCATCTGGGATCCATTACTCCTAAGGGAATGAAATTTGGAAAATTGTGATTGTGACTACATTGCTACTGCTACTGTGGTCATATGATCTGTATTTTCAACATTCCATGATAGTTTCCCAGCCAATTTTGCAATCCCTTACTCTGCCCCCCATCCATCAGCAGCCATTTACCTGCAGGGCAGGTAGAAACTGTAGTGTACTTTTCCTTGATTATGCCATTCCTCTACGGCACACTTCTCTGATTTGTGCTGCCCCCCTGTATGTCTTTCCTTATCAGCACAATACCTCTTGTGCACCCCAATGCATCCACCTGACCCATGCCATTCCCTCTCATGCACTTCCCCAACTCACATGGCATTGCTGGGCACCCATATGCACCTTTCTTGACCCACACTATACCCCGCCACATGCTCTCCTTGACCTGCATGGCACCCCTTCAGAACTGTGGTCTGAAAAATTCCAAGCTCAGAAAAGCTCCTAACATTCCAGAAGAATGATAAAATGCAATAGGGAAGAAGATGAATAATTTGTTACCTGATTTGTTTGGGTGCATATCTATGTGCCCATGTACAGTGGTGGGATTTAGCCAGTTTGCACCACTTTGGCAGAACTGGTAGCTAATCTTTTGTTGCCCAGGCCCAGAATGGACTTCTAGTAGTGGCATCCACACAGATAACTGGTTGTTCACATATTTGAATCCCACCACTGCCCATGTATTTGCATTCATGAGTGTACACACACACACACACACACAGAGAGAGAGAGAGAGAGAGAGAGAGAGAGAGAGAGAGAGAGAGAGAGAGGAGAGAGAGAGAGAGAGAGAGAGAGAGAGAATTGAAATATCCACCAGAAATTTTCAGCATAAGCATTAATCATGACATGATTATAAGTTAATTAAAATAAATTAGTTCCAATTATAAGGTGCCTTTTATTTCAAATTAGAAACTCATATCCTATTTTTCAATGGCTGCTTTCTTTGTGTCTGCCTTTATAACTATGGCAATATAAATAACTGACATTTAAAAATTGTTCTGTTCTTTTCAAATGTGCTATTCTATGTAAAAGACAGAAATATAAATAATGTAATAAGTAAATATACAAATGTAGAAGACCAGTTTTGACTGTATTCTTTAATTCATGCTTATTCTTTAAAAACTCCTATGTGTATTATTTGGCTGTATGTTGTTTTTCCTTTTCATCAAAACCATAACAGTTTACCACAGTGATGGCAACTATGACTCTTACAGTGGTTTTTTATAAAAAATGAGCATGAATTGAAATAAACAATATTTTGTAACTCCTAATTAGTCCATAATTGGCTTCAGCCATTGACTGAAGCAATAAACACTAATTCAGAGCAAAATAAAAGTACAAAAACAATATACAGTGTATTGGATAAGCACATCAAGGAATACATCATAAACCATTTGCAATCAATTATATGTTCAACAAGAAAGAAATATTCTATAGCAACCAACGTCATTGTTCCATTAAGCATGTTCTGATTCTGATTCCTCTTGATTGACCGGCTCACACAAGTCCATGCTGTTTACAAAGACCCCTTGGACATTACTAGGATCTCCTAGCTTTGAGGAGCTTGCAGAGAGGAACGGAGGACAAGAAAAGAAAGTTCAACCATATATTATGTACCCTTAAAAGGCATTTTACTTCTATTTCTAACTTCCTTGCCTGGGAAGAGAATTTGAAGCAGAATTAGAATGTTCATATTGATATTTCTTTAATGTTGACGTAGGCAAAGGAAAGTGTCAGTCATGGTTCATCTAACACAGGGGTTCTCAACCTTGGCAACTTTAAGACTTGTGGACTTCAATTCCCAGAATTCCTCAGCCAGCAAAGCTGGCTGAGGAATTCTGGGAGTTGAAGTCCACAAGTCTTAAAGTTGCCAAGGTTGAGAACCCCTGATCTAACAGGAAGCTGGATAGTGGAAGCACCAACCAGCTTCCACACTCTGTACTAATAGCCTTGGTTGTGTGTTCTACTAAATGAAACCTATTCACTTAAATTACATCTGCTGAAATTAGCAGTGGGTATACTCTTGGTCCATTTCATCTGATGGATTTGTTTTTTGTTTTTTTTTCAATTTTACATCCTTTTTTTTAAAAAAAATGTGCACCCATGGGTTGCCTTGTTAAGACAATGATTTGACTTTTTTTGCGGCATTGGTGAGACTTTTCTACACACAGTTCTGCTTTGTTTTTCTACATTTCTTGGTGGTCAACCACCATAATTCAGAGGCATAACTCTTGAGAGGCAGATAACCACATAAAGGAGGATAAAGAGTGAAATGGCCCCAGAAATGGCCCATTATAAATAGACTGACCTTTTTTTGATCTAGGTTAATAGTTCTGACTGGCAACAGATCTTGGGACTTGAACCCAAGATTTTTCACATTTGCTGGCTGAGATTTGTATAATTGGAGACAACTGGATTAAATATGAACTTGTCACCCTTTAAATCAAGTATTCCAGCTCTGAACTACAGTTTCTTGGCAAATGTAGTTTCCAGAAAAGAAGTATTTGCATATTCTATGAGTGTTGGTATTGATTGTATTTTCCTCAAGGCTTCTTTATTTGCAGCTTGACCATGGCCCATATGCTCAGTTTGGAGTGAGCTCCCGTACAATTTTTACTCTGTCATTTTGCAGCAGATGAACTGCTCTGGAAAAATGATTGCTTAAAGCTAGGAAAGTATGAAAGCCTTTAGTATAGTAACTTCATCTCCCTCCTTATATCTGTTTTATACAAGAAATAAGAGGGATACTCTCAAAGCACATTCAGCGCTGATTTAATCATTTCATGTTTGACAATTCTCTAAAGGTTTAAAATTGTAAATGGCTGTTACGTTTTAACTAATGTTTGTAATGGTAATATGATGCAGGATTTGAGGTGAGCCACACAGATGCATGGCGTGTTCTTCATTATGCCAAAAAGCCTATTAAAAAAGTGTTACTTGCATTTACACATGAGTGATTACACTCCAATCCATTTCCCTCCCAGCGTACATTAGTTAGTTATTTTTTAACAATTATATACAGTGTAAATTGATAAAAATGAATGCAAGTTTCACTGAATTAATTTGGAAATATTGTTGAGGCCAGGGAATGGAGATATTTATTTAATTCAGGAAACAAAGTTTTAAAAGAAATCTTATTAATGGAGTTTTATCCTCTCTTCCAAGTTCTTGCCCCACCACTGTCAATATTAGACACTATCTTGGGGTTGAGAAATTATTCTGAATTTTGATTAGGAAATCCAGCTATAAATATACCAAATCATAAAGAGGTTGGTGTGTGTGTGTGTGTGTGTGTGTGTGTGTCTGTGTGAATAAGAAGTGAGGCATAAGATTGGACAACTTCTATAGAGCAAGGTAATTCAGAACAGTACAGAATAACAGATTTTTAAGGGATCTTGGGGGTTCTTCTAATCCAATTCCCTGCTCAAGCAGGAAACCCTATACTAGTTTAGACCAATAGCTATCTAATCTCTTCTTAAAAACCTCTGATGATGGAGCATCCATGCCTTCTGAAGGGAAGATTGAGATGTCAACCCCACATTGGAAGTCTTCTCAATCACAATTAGAGAGAGATTGTGAGACAGTGACATTCACT
The DNA here is from genome assembly GCA_034064705.1 of Bothrops alternatus. Classification (NCBI taxonomy): domain Eukaryota; kingdom Metazoa; phylum Chordata; class Lepidosauria; order Squamata; family Viperidae; genus Bothrops; species Bothrops alternatus. The sequence goes on along the minus strand of JARGCV010000024.1, from coordinate 29,526,986 downwards.
CAGTTTATTTTTGCCCAGTTTCTTCTGATTATTTGTATGACATGACTGGCCTACATAATCACAGATTCATCTTATAACAAATAAACATGAAAAAATGTCAAGTATTTCAGCTTTAGGAGTAAAGTCTACTGTATATCGGAGGATGAGAGTAGAATAGGTTTAGCTTGACAAGATTCTGTCTACTGTATATGGGGGAAGCAAATAAAGAATAGAACTTGGCTGGATTGTTCTATATCAGGGTAGGCAACCTTAGCTCTTTTATGACTCATGGACTTCAACTCCCAGAATTCATGAGCATGGCTCAGGAATTCTGGGAGTTGAAGTCCACAAGTCATAAAAGAGCCAAGGTTGCCTACTCCTGTTCTATATCATTCTTGGGCTGGGCCTGACACTCTGTCACATTCTTTCTGAAATTTGACATGATGTCCCTACCATATTGTTGCAAAATTTAACTTATTCTATCCCAAGCACCTAAATTACAAGCACTTATCTAAAACAGAAGAATAGATCATAAGCCAGTACAATTAAAAACAAAATCTTTCCCCAGATTTACCAGATAGCAGTGCTCCAATATTTGAGGGGCTGCCACAAAGATGAAGGGGGCAAACTATTTTCCAAAGCACCAAAAGGCAAGACAAGAAGCAATGGGTGGAAACTAATCAAGAAGAGAAGCAACCTAGAACTAAGGAGAAAGGTCCCTTCCAACTCTATTCTATGTTCTATGTTCTGTAATTCTAGTTTTCATATTAGAATAGAATATCTTTATTGTCATTGTGTATCCCACAACGAAATTAAGTGCTGTCCACAGTGCACACAACACACAAGTAAAAGCCAGAAGTAAAAACATACATTATATACACGCATCCTTCACATTCTATTCACCATTGTGCTGCCTCTAATATTAATGAGATTTACTGGTTTTCTGTGAAAATAAATTAGGTGAGAGAATATGTATGGTTTAGAAACATTCTGATCCTGCTTTCAAACAGAAATTGAATATTTTCTCTCGATGCATACTCTTCTCTCAAAAATTCCATTGATTGCTAAATTCCAAGTATTTATTATACTTGAAACTTGCACTATTTTAAATAAATATTGCTTTCTGAAGTAGTCCAAGACCGCAAATTTCTTCATTGGTGATAAGAATTTCCTTGCATACCAATGTTGTTATAAAAAGATGTACACAATCAGTTCTAAATATGATTTCTGAAATGTATAACTTTTCCTTTTAACGGCATATAAAAACAAGCTTTTTATACTTTTAGAGTGAAACTAAAATATCTGCTTATAAAAACTGGGATGTATCTTGGGAGGTGACAATGAAGATATTTTACTAAAGCCTCATAATCCTAGGCATATAGAACTGCATTTAAAATGGTGTCAGTTCAAGGGAACAATCTACCTCAGCGGTTCTCAACCTGTGGGTCGCAACCCCATTTGGGGTCGAACGACCATTTCACGGGGGTCGCCAAACACTGCAGTCCGCCATTTTTTGGTGGGGGTCGGCCATTTTTTCCCCTTTGCGATGCGGGCCATCGTGCCACGCATGCATGATGCGGGCCCGCCATTTTTTTTTTGGTCACACATTTTTTTTGGGTCGCCCATTTTTTTGGGGGGTTGGCCATTTTTTTTGGGTTACCCATTTTTTCCCCTTTGCGATGCGGGCTGTCATGATGCGCATGCGCGATGCGGGCCCGCCATTTTTTTTGGGTCGGCCATTTTTTTTTGGTCGCCCATTTTTTGGGGGGGGTCAGCCAATTTTTTTAATTTTTTTTTTGGTCCGCCATTTTTTCCCCTTTGCGATGCGGGTGGTCGCGACGCGCATGCGCGATGCGGGCCCGCCATTTTTTTTTGGCCGGACATTTTTTTAAAAAAAAATTTTGGGGCCGCCATTTTTTCCCCCTTTGCAATGCGGGCCGTCGCGCTGCACATGCACGATGTGAGCCCGCCATTTTTTTTTTGGTCGGCCATTTTTTGGGGGGTCGGCCATTTTCTTTAATTTTTTTGGGTCCGCCATTTTTTTTCCTTTGCGATGCGGGCCATCGCGCCGTGCATGCGCCATGCGGGCCCGCCATTTTTTTTTGGGACGGCCATTTTTTTTGGTCCGCCATTTCCCCCCCCCTTTGCGATGTGGGCTGTTGCGCCACACATGCGCGATGCGCCCGTCATGCATGCATGATGCACCCATCGTGCATGCGCGATGCACCCGTCACGTCACGCATGCGCGATGTGGGCCGGGGTCGAGCCCTGGAAAATGTTGAGAACTGCTGATCTACCTGCTCCTACACATCCTGACTGCAGCTAGGCTCACTTTTGCACAAAGATGGAAGAAGAAGGAAATTCCCTCAGAGGAAGAGTTAATATATAAAATATTAGCATGTGCGGAAATGGACAGGCTCACAATGATATTAAAAGATAAATGTGGATCAGTTTATTACAAAACCTGGGATAAATTTTATCTCTGGAGGAATTTGAAGAGGATGGTTGGGATTAAGGATGAATGTTAAGATAGAAATATATGTTATTTTATTTTAGAATAAATACTGTATATAAATCTTAGATGTATATGTAGAGATGAAGAAGTTATTGAAAAAAGTGGAACAATCGGATAAGAATGTATATACTGGAATGTCATGTCAAATCCAATGTTTGTTTGTTTTTAATTGTATCATAAATAAAATTTGTTTAAAATAAATAAATAAAATAAAATGGTGTCAGTTATGGAAACCTGTGTACAACAGTGTAGATCTTTTATTTTAGAGATAATACTGAAAATTGGATGTTGTAAGATAAATGTGATTCTGCTGTGCAGTGGATTTAGACTACATAATCTATTTAAGTAGGTTTAAGAACTGTTAAGCGAGCTGTACGTGCCTAAATCCTTCTTCACATTATCATAGTCACGGTGACAAAATAACTCAGTGTGTTACTATTTCCACACTATTCATGTTAATTTGTTGCCGCAAAAATAACCATCCCATTGTATCATAAAATAAATAAAATAATAGTGGGAGGTGCTTTTCTCAGTTACAGTCTATTTCATTGGATAAATGGGGAATTTATTATTCTAATAAGTAATTTTTGAAAGAGAGAAGAATTATTTTATATCAGAGAGAGATGGAAGACTTATATTTATTTTGATTTTTGTCATTCACAAAATGTTTTTTCTCTCAGCTATGTTTCTCACTTTTTTTTCTTACATCATTGTTTATTAGAGCCCTAGTGGCCCAATGGTTAGAAGGCAGTACTGCAGGCTATTTCTGCTGACTGCTGGTTGCCAGCAGTTTGGCAGTTCGAGTCTCACCAGCTCAAGGTTGACTCAGCCTTCCATCCTTCCAAGGTCAGTAAAATGAGGACCCCGATTGTGGGGGGCGATATGCTGACTCTGTAAACTGCTTAGAGAGGGCTGTAAAACACTGTGAAGCAGTATATAAGTTTAAATGCTATTGCTATTGTTTCCTGACCGTGTATGTGTGTGTGTGTGTGTGTGTGTGTGTGTGTGTCTCTGTGTGTAGATTATATTCTACTCAGTTTACCAGTTTTTCAAAATAACAAAAAATTATTTGCTTGTAAACATTACTGGTCACTTCAACTAAGTGGAATTTTATATGTATATGTATGTATATGTTCATGTGTTTTTGTGTGAGTGTGTAAAGGTTTTCCCTATCCAGTTGTGTCCAACTCTAGGAGTCAATGCTCTTTTCTGTTTCTTAGATGAGGGAGCCAGCATTGTGTGACATTTCCATGGTCATGTGCTGACATGACTATAGGCCAAGATGCATAGAATACTCTTATCTTCCCACCAAACTGGTACCTATTTATCTATTTGCTTTTGAACTGATAGGTTGGCAAGACCTGGGGCAAGAATAGAAACTTACCCCATTGTAATATGTATATGTATATCTTTATCTATATGTATATGTGGTACCAATGAAGGAGAATATTTGTAGTTCAGGGTTGAAATGAGGGCTCCTTGATGCTCTCTGAGCTTGGATGTTTTCTTGTAGACGTTTCATTACCCAAACATCTGATGATGTTACTAATTAGGGTAATGAAGCATCTGCAACAAAACAAGCAAGCTCAGCTTTGTTAGTATGGTCTCCCCTCAAGTATATAAAATACTCTTGTAACAAATTTGGACTAAATTCTCTTCTTCTCAATCTCTCCTTGCGGGTTTAGTTTCCAGTGCACTGATCAAATTTGGTCCTTCTCTGAACCTTTTTCAAAGTGCTTCTGCCAATTTACCAGATATAACAGGTAGACTGGATCCAGCCTATTGGTTCACAGGTTTTGAAAGCTTAATCTAAAGAAAACAAGATGGGAAACAGTGACATTTCGAAGATACGGATCTGGCATGTTGTCAAGTATTTCAAGCCGCTTATCTTTCCTCCTTAATAGATGTCAGGATGGTTTCTCCAATATCTGCCTCAAGAGGAACTGATAGAGCCAGTTTGATCTAGTGGTTAAGGCATCAGCCTAGAAAAAGGGAAACACTGAGTTCAAGTCCTGCCTGAACTATGAAAGCCAGCTGGGTGACTTTGAGCCAATCTCCCTCAGTCTAATTTACCTCACCGAGTTGCTGTTGTGGGGAAAAATAAGAGGAGGAAGGTGGTGGATATGTTCTCTGCCTTGAATTATTTGTATACATAAACAAACAAACAAACACAATCCTCCAGTTAGAAATCCAACTACTCAGCTGCCACTAAGTACTAATAAGGATGCCTTGAATCCAAACTCACAATAGTAATTCTGAATGTTATTTCACGCATTATGTAATGCAAATTTAGGTTTGCCCTCAAGTATACATCCAGCAGGAGACTGGAGCTAGTTGTGATGTCCTGATGTATTTATCAACAGGAGGCATGTAAATACTGAATTCATGTTTTATTTTTAAGTATTCACTGGTCCTAAATTATACATAACAGAGATATGGGTGGAAGAAAGCAAGTTTCCTTGCAAAAGTTTTTAAAAGAAAATTCCCCCAGTAAACTTATACTTTGTCTTTTTTTTCTTTTTGTAGCTACTCCCCTTAAATATTGATTCTTTATTCTGCAATTAAATTTCCATATCCATATGGTTTTAATGCTCATATACAGCCTATGTTGTTCAATTATATTTATGGCACATGCTAATATACATAGGAATTATATTCAGAGATTATAGTGAAATTTGCATTGTGTTTGTCCCTGCTGATATTGTCATTTCATATCATTCTGCCCTTTCTTTAAAAACTGAGAATAATAAAATATTCTGTGTAATATCCAGGGATAGAAAGAACTAAATGACTGAAGCTATTTTTTGGGGGGAAACACAGAATGTTCTTGGAAACTCATGCCTTGAATATGCACCCAGTGGGCTGCCACAATACATTCTACATGGGCACCTCTTGAAGAATATTTGGGAGCTTCAGGTGATCCAGAATGTGGGTATGGAGTTCTTGGTGCTCTCTGAGATCATTCTTTGGGAAGGAAGGAAGGAAGGAAGGAAGGAAGGAAGGAAGGAAGGAAGGAAGGAAGGAAGGAAGGAAGGAAGGAAGGAAGGAAGGAAGTTTTTAGTTTTCCTGAAATGCTAAACTAATATGAGTTGCTAAGATCTCTATTATGCCTTGTTCAGAAAATGGGATCCCACCATGCCATTTTGTTTCTGCTGCTTAAGGAATTTGCTTTTTTACAAATTGTTCTGCCTAATTTCCATTGTTCCAAAATTAGAAGTCCAGGTGGATGTGAATTTTGTAAAATGTGTGTGGCTAAGTATACAAAGAATTATATGCAGAATGGTAAATAATGAACTATAGGCTTCCATAGACTTTCCTTTACTCATTGGGACCATTTGGAGTAATAAAGAGCGAGGGTGAGAACTTGTATCCAGAAACTGATTGATCTGTAAGATTTGAAGCTCTGAGACACACTTGCTACTCAGAAGGGGACATGATTTTCCGAAACATAAGTTTTTGGAGGAGAGCCAGATAAAATCCAAAACAGATAAGACTGCAATGTTGTTGTTCCTTTAGTAAGGAAAAGTTGCGAAAGGCAGTGAGTTTTTTTTCTTCATTGTCTTTTTAATTGTTTCAATACTTTTTAGGTTTCATGTGATTGTTTCTATCTGCATCCATCTTTAATTTTTGATAATAATGTTCAGAAGGAGCTTCAGAGACTGAAAAATAGCAGATTCATGTTGGCCTGTTGGCTGTTTATCTTACTACTGGCATGTACAGTATAGGGAATGCTTTTATAGGATTTATTTATGGGATTTGTGTGCCTGCATTTCTCCCATAGTTGTTTTCCTGCAAATATTATTCATTTCCCACAGTTGTGAAATCTAAACTTTCAAATAGTGCAATAATTAGACCCTTTTGATTGGCTTCTTCCTCCTTTAATTGGATTGTGACTTTAGATTGCTGCAAGCTGCCATATTAATTTTTCAAACTGGTCAAGTGGATTTCACTCTATGGAAAATGTAAATGGCAGTTCTTGTGGCTAAATATATGTCATAAGTCACACACTGGGAGGTTGCCATTGCAATCTAAATTTAATGTAGTTGTCAGCATACCTCCAGGAGGTCAAGAAAATAATGTGGAAGCTAGCATATTATTTTTACACTGCTTCCCGTTTTCCATCTGAGACTGAGGCTTTGGTCCTTATGGGGACCAGTGGAAGAAAAGGGAGAATTTTAATATCCAGAAAAGTCCCCTGGAAGGCCTTCATCTTCTAAGGAAATAAAGCCGAGGTCCCAGAGCAAGTAGCATTAAATTTCTTTGCTGCAGTATTCAATCAAGCTATCATTCACCTATGCACATAAACTGTTTGCGCTGTGGGCATCTCAGCCCTTGCAAAGAAACAAAATCAATATATAATTTTCTTTAAGGGAAGGACAGTGCAATTACACAGAATAACATGAGAATAATGTACAGTTTTAAGCCAAACAACTGTTTAATCCCAGACAAATAGCAGTGCTATCTAATGTGCAATTAGGATTTAAATCTTTAACAGTTGGCTGATTAATCGGTTTTTAAAAAAGAAGAAAACTAAGAAAATTGAACCCAGTTTTGGTCTCCATGATATAAAAAAGATGTTGAGACTCTAGAAAGAGTGCAAAGAAGAGCAATAAAGATGATTAAGAGGCATATCTAGTTTAATGAAGAGAAGGACTAGGGATGACATGATAGCAGTGTTCCAATATCTCAGGGGTTGCCACAAAGAAGAGGGAGTCAAGCTATTCTCTAAAGCACCTGAAGGTAGGACAGGAAGCAATGGATGGAAACCAATCAAGGAGAGAAACAATCCAGAACTAAGGAGAAATTTCCTAACAGAACAATTAATCAGTGGAACAACCTGCCTCCAGAAGTTGTGGGTGCTCCAATACTGGAGGTTTTAAAGAAGAGATTGGACAGCCATTTGTCTGAAATGCTATAGGTTTTCCTGCTTGAGCAGGGAGTTGGACTAGAAGACCTCTAAGGTCTCTTCCAACTCTGTTATTCCATGACACTACAACAATGTCTCAGATTTACCAATCTGTGGATTTGATAGGTGATAGGTAGCAGGTTCTCCTCCTGTCTCGACTGCAGATGTTGAGGAACAAGAAATTAGTATAAACAGGAGCAATTACTGTACCAATAGCAACTGGCCATCATCAAAATTGGCACCTTGATCTGGTATAAGATTTTGAGGTTAAATTCCCCTCAGCCATTCTGCTAGTTGAAATCCAATGCAGCTTTAAATTAGTAAGCTATTAGTGTATCAAACAGATAAGAATTTTGAAGTTATCTCAGATTTACATACTGAGAGCTGCTTTTTCTTCTAATCCTATTTGTTTTTGAGACAGGATTAATTGTCATTTTAATTAAATGCATTTTATTTTAGTGCTGCGTGGAAATTTTTTTCCTGTGATTCTACCAGCTTTTATTCAATCTGATGAACAAGAATTTGCATTTGAAGTTTCTTCTCAAGTAGAAGACAGTTTTGGATGAAATAATATGGTTAAAGTATGGTATTTGTTGTGTTCTTTTTATACTGTTCTTGATATAGACTCAGTGTAAGTTGAAACTACCAGTTGTTTTTAGTGGTTGCTAGGGTGGCCAAAGAATAACATATTTAAGTACACCTTGAGAAGTCTGCAGATGCCCTTCTATTCTTCCATGAAACTACCCTTCCATGAAAAGGAATCATGAACAAAATGCCTTCCACTGGGTTTCTTTTTTTTATTTGGATTGGAAAGTATTGTTGACTGGGGTTGGAAATGATGAAAAAAAAATGTTTAACAGAAGAAAACTTTACCAGAAAGCATATTCTTTGCTGCCACCAAATATCAATATATATATATATAAAGAGAATCTCAAAATAAATCTTGAAGTACCTCAAGAATAAAGTTAAGAAAGAGATGTCTCTTTTATAGGTGGGCAATACGGTTGAAAACATGCAAGAATGATTAATTTATCTCACTGGCACAAAAAAAGAAAAGAAAAGTGGGTGGCTGTGTGAACTGAGAAATTCTAAAGTTAAGGTTACCCAGGTAAGCAACCTGAAGCATTCTTGGGGTCTTTTCAGCAAACAAACTTCCAAAATTAGATGATAGGAATGGATATGGAGCCTGGACAACCTTGAGCAAGTGGTTTACTCTTCTGCAGTTATCATCCCAGAAATAAGCATTCCATGCTGGTTGGCAGTAGTTATTGGCATATAATGTGCAGCGGTACCTGTAGATGCTTAATAAGTCTTACAATGTGCTGACTACTTTGCCAATGGCTACTATTTAATATTATATGGAAAACAGATATGCAATGGTCAAGAGATAGTATTGAAAAGAGCAAACCGATGTTCCAATCAATCACTGGTAATCCTTGATAGTATTGAACATCTCAGCTGCAAGACAAACCCTTGGTAGGCGATTAACAGAATAATAGAGTTGGAAGTAATCTTGAATATCTTCTAGTCCAACCGCCTGCTCAAGCAGGAATTCCTATACCATTTCAGACAAACAGTTTTCCAATCACTTCTTAAAAACCTCCAGTGTGAGCACCCACAACTTCTGGAGACAAGTAGTTCCACTGATTAATTGTTCTAACTGTCAGGAAATTTCTCCTTAGTTTTAGGTTGTTTCTCTCCTTTATTAGTTTCCATCCATTGCTTCTATTCTGCCTTCAGGTGCTTTGGTGAATTGGTTGACCCCCCCTCTTCTTTGTGGCAGCCCTTTAGATATTAGAATACTGCTCTCATGTCATCCCTAGTCCTTTTTTCCCCCCATTAAACTAGGCATACCCAATTCCTGGAACCATTTTAAGCCTCTGGTCCCCTAATCATCTTTATTGCTCTTCTTTGCACTCTTTCTAGATTCTCAACATCTTTTTTTATATCTTGGAGACCAAACCTAGATGCAATATTACAAGTGTGGTTTTACCAAGGCATTATAAAGTGATATTAACTCTTCATTGTTGATTCTATCCCTCTGTTAATGAAACCTAGGACTGAGTTGAGATTTGGTCTATGCTGATACTCATCCAGAGGGTTTCCAGCAGTTACTTTTATATTTTAGCTTCCCCATGTTATCATCTAGCATGCAACCTAGTACAAAGTAGAACTGTTAACTGTATAAAAAAAATATAAACAAGGATGAGGCCGAGAGGGCAGGGTAAAGTTATCCAGTAATGAATCAATTAAGATTGCCTTAAAGGAGATAGATAAAAAAGAAAAAAAGAAAGAGACCAAACAAAAAAGTTAGCTAATTTTCTATCAATCAAGCCTGATGAAATGTTATTTACTTACTTACTTAAATGTACATGGCTGCTCATCTCATCATAGTAACTCTGGGAGTCTATATCATTTAAAATATAACATAGCAGGCAATGAATACATAATTGGCAGCCATGATGAAATAACCATCAACATAGCTATCTTATGGACTCTGTCTGATGTTCTGACTCCTATGCCCAGGAACACAGCTACATCTTTGGGACCTTAGAAAGTTTCAGCAGGTGCAAAGCCAATCTAAGTTCCATAAGACAATTTTTAAAAAAGGTTCTTTAATAGTGCTTCTTTAATAAAGGATTTCTTTAAAGATAAACTCTTTAATTGATAAGACCCATAGCATGCATCTTATGCTGGTTTTGTTGGGATAGTGCCCTGATGATGCAGTGGTTAAACTGCAGTATTGCAGGCAAACTCTGCCCAGAGCCTGGAGTTCAATCTTAATGAGGTTCAAGTTTGACTCAGCATTCCATCCTTCCAAGGTCAGTAAAATGAGGATCCAGATAGTCGGAGACAATATACTTACATTGTAAACTGCCTAGAGAGTGCTGTAAAACACTATGGGGTAGTATATAAGCCTAAATGCTATTGTTAATGCTATGGCAGGGACAATCAAGGAGAGGTAAACCCACAAACAGTCCAGCCCCAAGCCATGAAAACACACCACCATTTTGAATTAAATTGAACAAAGAAAAATTGTGATCAGTGCTGGTTAGAGAGCAGAATTCTAATATGTACAAATTAAGAAACTCTAATAATTGCCCAATTTCACCAAGATACATCATCCAGATGTTCTTCAAAGGCATTCCCATGTAAAGCATATACACTATGATCTGGGATTTGGTTTGGTGCTTCAGGAAAGAGCTTGTCTGGTTCAGGATAGAATGCTGAGTCAACCTTTTTTTTTTTAAATATTTTTATTGGTTTTTTTAAAATTTTACAGAAGAAAAAAATTAGTCAGATCAAATCATAGTATTAAAATAAACAATCATCCATAAACAAAACATAAATACATTTTTCAATACATCTAATACTAATAACTCAACTGAAAATAATCATCCCAAACAATTAACATCACTGCTCGGCACCCCCACCACCACATCCCCCCAACCCTATCCTTCCCCCCTCACTTACCAACTAACTACCTACCTTCCTCCCTCCTTCTCTTCTTTCTTCATCCTTCTCTATCTCCATCCTACTCTTCCCCCTTCTTATCAACTTCCACTTACATCAGCCTTCACTCCTCCTTCCACTTTTCCATCAGATGTGGTGCCCAGAGGCCACCCGAGCAACCCCTTAATAACAGTAATTACATATATTCTTCCACCAACCCCAATTACAGTTGAGAAAACATCATATATAAAATTATAAACCCTCCCTAACCCTCCCCCCCCGACTTCCCAGAGTGAGTACAGGGTACAACAAAAGAAAACCCCACTACATCAAACAAAATTATTATATAATCCTAACAAGAATTTTAAACTATATACTATATACACTCTCTAAATCAATTCAATCCATTAAACAAAACAAACAACTCATCTTGTTAAGAATAATAATTATCATTTACATCTAAACCATCAATCTAAGTCAAATCTTAAATCACTTCAATCCATTGAGAGGTTATATAAAATCACCCAAACCATCAAGTTTAATATATACCATTCTTTTTTTAAAAAAAAATAAACAAATAATATCAATAACAATAAATCCCTCAATTCAAAAAAAAATTATGTTCTTAATCAATTTAATATATCTTAATATATCTTAATATATCTTCATTTAAACATCCTCTCTTACGACTTACTTATAAAATTGATCTTTGATTCAACCCATAGTCTTAGATTGGCCTTAATTCCTTTCATTTAATTATAAATTATTATCAATCGACTTCTGGGCTCTCTCATCTGTCAAATAAACCTCCATAACAAATACAGTCTATTTATTCCATTTCTAACTTACATTCCTTCAACTTTAACCAATCAGTTAATGCTTATCTATCTCATCAATAAATCAATCTAATGTCAAACCTAGATCATCAAAACAAATACATTCTTCATCAATTTAATTATATCAACCATTAATCATCTTCTCTTACATCTTACTCATAATCTTAGTCCTTAATTCAGTCCATAATTTTAGATTACCCATAATTCCTTACATACAATTTTAAATTTCATTTCTTCAAACGAATTCTAGGTTTTTTTTTAACCAAGTAAACCTCCATAACGAGGCCTCCCATCCAAATAATAAGTCTCTCTTCTTTATTTCTTCAGTCCCATAAATAAGTTGCTTCTTAAACTGAATCAATGTCTCTTTTTTCTCAATTAAATCCTCTTCTTGCTGCTTAACTAAAAAAAAATAGCCGTCCTTTCCTTTCTTGAAACAAATCCTCTTCCTCTCCATAAGTAAACTGTTCATCAAGCAGGATCCATTTCCCTTTATAGTCTTTATTCTCAGAACTATCTTCTTCTTTTTCCTGTTGTTCTTCTAGTTTATATTGTATTATAAAATGCTCAGCAGTCAGTTGTAAATCAGTTTCATTTGGGAGAAAGATTCTAGTTAATTGTTCTTGCTCTTCTTCTTGTTTAGATTGTATTATAAATTGTTCAGCAGTCGGTTGTAAGTCAATTTCATTTGGAAAAAGAAATTTAGTTAATATTTCTGTAAAAGTTTCTTTCAATATTGCTTTAAACTCTTGCGTAAAACTCTTCACTATTTCAAACCTTTCTTCATGAAATTTCTCAATACAGTCCAGAATAGGTTCAGCATTTAACTGTAAATTCTGCTCCATTTTAAATTTAAGACAATCACAGCCATCTCTCTGACTTCGCTTACGAGAGCAGGAAGAGAGAAAAAAGTAAAGAATTCACTTTCACTTTCCAGCACTTTCCCTAACAATGAAAGCAGTGAAAGCTATACGCCATTTTGAAAGCCTTATGTTGATTATAGACGTTAGAAATATATAGCCAAAAAAACAATAAAAAAATACTTGCAATCCATTAAGAACTCCTGTATTCACTCAGTCTGCTTACAATCTCTCCTGTGTTGTATTTTAAAAAAGCAGAAGTGGTCGCGGCGTCTTTCTCTGTCTGATGACAGAAGCATCTCTGGGCAGGAGCGTCCTCCGGAGCTTTAGGGAGCTCACTCTTGATCCCTGAAAACTTCTTTCCCAGGGATTTAAGAGGGGCTCAACCTTGCTCCCGATGCTCTACACCTCTCCTTTGCCCGGAGAGGGGGTTTTTCACTGCGAAAAACAGCTGGTGTGCGCTGTTTTTTGCGGTTTTACAAACCCAGAGAACGGAGTCTCACAGAGGAGACCCTGGAGAGGTAAACCCACAAACAGTCCAGCCCCAAGCCATGAAAACACACCACCATTTTGAATTAAATTGAACAAAGAAAAATTGTGATCAGTGCTGGTTAGAAAGCAGAATTCTAATATGTACAAATTAAGAAACTCTAATAATTGCCCAATTTCACCAAGATACATCATCCAGATGTTCTTCAAAGGCATTCCCATGTAAAGCATATACACTATGATCTGGGATTTGGTTTGGTGCTTCAGGAAAGAGCTTGTCTGGTTCAGGATAGAATGCTGAGTCAACCTTGAACCTCATTAAGATCGAACTCCAGGCATTTTGACTAAGTATCCAGAATAAGATTCATAATACACCATTGACTGGAATATGAGACTATTTCTTTGTCATTTTTTATAAAAAATATTGTTACCTTTCAAAAAGAATTAAAATTTGGGAACATTAGTTCAGTTTTGAGATTAATTAAAAGTTCCCATTTAGAGAAATTGATACAGCAATTTGGAACGAAGGCTGATTTAAATTCATGATATTCAGTGGAAGACATTGCCTTCAGGTTTCTGAATATTTATTTATCACATTTATATATCTATCCATCTCACTAAACGTGACTCCAAGCAACGTACAACTAATATTTAAAACAATGTCCCAGCTATCAAAACACATTTTGAAAACAAATATAAGCAAGATAAATAAGACACTATATATAAGATACTCATCTAAACAAAATACAACTACTGTAAAGACACCCAACGAGCTAGAGGCTAACAGGGATGGGGGTAACTTTGGAGGAAGAATGGTGTTCTAGATTCTAGGAGCCACAGAAGAAAGGCTGTGTTATCTGGGTCCCATAAAATGAAGCTCTTTAGCAGGTGGAACCTGCAATATATGCCTCTTACTGGACCTAATGGAATGGGTACATATGATTGGAAAGAGGCAGTCCCTTAAGTAAACTGGACCCATTCTATGTAGGGCGTTAAAGATTAAAACCAGCACTAATACAGATCATGGAACAGAGGTCTAACATGTGCATGGAACAGAGGTCTAACATGTAGAGGCACAAAGAGTATCTGTGCAGCTGCATTCTGCACCAGTTGAAGTTTTTGGATACTTTTCAGAGACAACTCCATATAGAGTGCATTACAGTAAAACATCTTGGAGGTGACCAGAGTGTCAGAGACCGACACTCATGGCCCAAGAAAGGGCACAACTGGTGCCTGGTTCAAAGCCCCCCACCACCCACACTTACTACTTGCTCGTAGAGCAGCACTTGTGAGTATAAAAGGACTTTTAGATTTCACAAAACATCTGTCTGGAGTATTCCCATCCCATCTAGAACCAAAGATGGCAAAGTCCCTTATCCCAAAGACCCCCAACACCCAAAGTCACTCAATTCTCCCAGGATTCAGTAGTTGTTCCCCTTCTAGACTTTCATAGCCTTCATAGCCTTCAGGCATCAGGACAAGACATCAACAGCAACACTTATTTCACCAAGGATAGAGATGTACAATTGAGGATCATCAACATTACAATGATACCTCACTCCATGATAATGAATGATCTCACCCAACATGGGTATAGATGTTAAACAGATGTTCATGTAGATGTTAAATAGAAATGAAGAGGGTACTAACCCTGCAGAATCCCATTTCCATCCAATGTCCAGGCCTGGATCCTGCCTGGAAGAGGTTCAAATAATCCATTTCATCTAGAGCCCATTGAAGCTGCTGCATAACCAATGCTGTTTCCATACTAGTTTTTAAAAGGATTTATATGGATAGGATGCCTTTGGGAAAGAACTCCACTTAAAAGATCTCTTTGCTGTGGGAAGACCCAGCAAATACCAATATATATATTTTTGCAGACCTTAAAACTTGTCTGATGCCTAAAGCAGCAGGTCTAGTTCACCACACATCAATATGATTCAACTAGGAAGAAAATTTGACATTAAGATGATAGATATGGTTATTGAAGAAGAAGAAGAAAAGCAATTTCTCCAGCCATCAGTTTGCCTTGACTAATTAATCTTGGATTTGTCATAAAGAAGTCTTAAAAATGGAATTGGGGTATCTCTTAAATCAGCACATCTGAGTTCAGCAAACATTTCACTACCAGTTCTAATATGACAGGAGACAAGGTCAGGTTGTACAGCAAATTAAATTTTACCCCTTTCTTTTCTTGAAGGCTATGATACGAACTATGGGAGAAATTACTCCAGAAATTCCCAGTAAGGTACTTTTTTGTGGGAGATAAAAATCACTTACTGCTATTGCATCTCTTCTAACTAGTAATGCTGCTATGAAATGCGATGTAAACAACTTCCCAAGAGAGAAAAGTTAAGATTAGATTGAAGATAAAAATATGCTTGAGAAATTATTAAAGGGATATGTGTAATATATGTGTGCTAGATATATGTCTTTTGAGGACGTTAAAATATCTTTTTTCATCTCAGAGAAAATGCAATATAATAATCTTTGGGGAAATGCTGTAAGTAATACATTAAAAGTTGTTGAATTAAGTTTGACTCCTGGTTACTATGAGGCCATGAAGTTTTACTGACATGACATGGAAATGAAATGTTCAGGGAATTTATTTCCTTAAGATTCGGTGATGATCAATATGAAGCAGAACTATCAATTTCAACTTTCTCATGATCTGCCAAATTCAGCTACCTGGAAAATATGTTAATTGTTACCAAATAATTCAGTGAACTAAAATATGATGTCCATGAAATTTAGCTATTCATCATTAAAGTAAAGAATATATGCCCACAATCCTATACTGATGTTCTATATAAGCCTTTATAAAACCAATTTTCAAATCAGAGTTCCTTTGTGATTATTCATTTCTATGAGGTGATTAAGATAAGATAAGATAACCTTTATTGTCATTTTTATACTGTGGGCATGATGGCACACATCAAAAATGAAATTTAGTTGCCCACTCTCAAAGTGAAACACATACATGACACACACTTAAACATACTATGAACAATGTATGTATAGACCCACATCCCTACATATACGTAGCAAATAAATATTAAATACTGTCCATCTTGAATATATAACAGAAGGAGGAAGCTTGAGAGTTCCACAAGGTTAATGCTGTATGGAATGAAACTATGGCTGAATCTGGATGCTCTGCTACGGATACCACGAAGCCTCCTCCCAGAAGGTAACAAGGAAAACAGGTCATGAAGAGGATGTGTAGTGTCCCAGTTAATCTTACGGACCCTGCTCAAACAATGCTTCTGTGCTATGTCCTGGATGGGAGGGAGGGAACTGCCAATGATCTTTTCGGCCATTTTCACCACTCTCTGCACGCCTTCCTGTCTGAAGCAGTGATGCCTCCAAACCAGATTGTGATGCTGTGATTGTCCCCCTGTAGAAAGTGGTTAGGACAGGGGAAGGAAAATGTGCTTTTCTCATGCGACACAGAAAATGCAGGCGCTGCTGTGCCTGATTCATCAGTTTCTCACTGTTGACCGAATAAGTCAACCTACTTGTTAGCTGCACACCCAAGAATTTGATGCTGGTAACCATCTCCACAGGTGAATCATTTATGCACAGAGAAGTGTGGCTGTGCCTGCCTTTTCTGAAATCAACAATGATCTCTTTGGTTTTTCTGGTATTTAAAACTACGCTGTTTTCCTTACACCAGTTCACCAACCCCTCAACCTCCTTGCAGTAAACTTCCACCTTGTCATCCTGAATAAGGCCCACTACTGTTGTATCATCTGCGAACTTCACAATATGGTTGGTGACAAACCTAGCACAACAGTCATGGGTCAACAGGGTGAACAGCAGCGGACTTAAGACGCAGCCTGAGGAGAACCTGTGCTCAAGAAAATGGTATTAGAGGTATTTGTTCCAGCTTGCACATATTGGGGCCTGTTGGTAAGAAAATCAAGAATCCAGTTGCACAAAGGAGTGTTTAAGCCTAAAAGGCCCAATTTGTCTATTAGATGCTGGGGAATGATTGTGTTAAGCACCGAACTGAAGTCGACAAACAGCAAACACACATGAGTATTTATTTCCTCTAAGTGCTTCAGGCTCAGATGGAGAACGGAAGAAATAGCATCCTCTGTACAGCAATTTGGTTAGTAGGCAAACTGAAGCAGGTCAAATGGTGGCGGGAGGCTAGGTACAATAGTGTCCTTTATCAGCTTTTCAAAGCATTTCATGATGGTGGATGTCAGTGCAACCGGATGGTAATCATTGAGGCCTGTAATTGTGGACTATTTTGGCACTAGCAAGATGATGGCCATCTTAAAACATGATGGGACCACTGCCTGCTGCAAAGAGAGATTGAAAATATCTGTGAGAACACAAGCCAGCTCCTCTGCGCATTCCCTGAGGACACATCCAGGAATGTTATCTGGGCTTTCTGCTTTCCGAATGTTAACTGTCTGCAGTGTTTTTCGGACAGAGGTGACATCAAAGCCTGGCACTTGCTCATCAGGATGGGGCACAGCTTTCCTAGCAGGAGTGCTATTTGATGCCTCAAATTTACCAAAAAAATATAGCAGCATAGTAGCCTAGTGGTCACCTCCCATTCGGAAGGTTGAGAGTTCGATTCAAGGTAAGAGCACAAAGAGAAAAATATCTGCTGCAAACTCTACATAGTCAGGAAAGGCATCCAGCTCAGTTCCACTCAGTTGCCCCGACTGTATCCTGAATTAAGGGTTTGCAGGGTAAAAAAAAAAAAAAAAAGTAGTATTTGGCAGAGACCTGGAAGCCATGCAAATTCCCTTACATCAATGAACAATGATATAGGTTAAAAGGGACAGCAATGAGTACCTTTAAATGGCTTTAAAAGTACACAATGCATTGTCTATCTATTGCTTTTTTGCTCCACTTTATTCCATTACACTTTTATTATAGCTTTTATTCTCAGTACAGCTGGAAGCGGTGACTTTTGGAGACAATCCAACAAACCTAGTAAGATCTTGAAACTTGAGGAGGTTAGACAGACAACCTGTTATGTTGAGCTTCTCCTTGGGGCATGTTTAAATCTCCAACAGGATAAGTAATGATGTTGAAGAATCTGATCTCCCATCACATAACAATAGAAAACAGCATGGCTATCTCTAACTACACAGCTGTTAAAAAAAGATTCTTTGCTATTTTTCTTTTCTACTCCTGTGGACTTTATAAAATGATGCCACTTGAGACCAAGGTGTGGGGGAAAATGCATTTGTTTCAATTGTGCAATGTCCTGAAATCATAACTCTCAAAGGCATGGAATTTTTTTAGCGGGGGGAGGGGAAATGCACAGCTACCTGAAATTGCTCTCAAATAGGAACTGAGGATAAATTTATTAATACTCATAATATTACACATTTCCAGACCAATAGGTACCCCAAAATTCAATACTTTCCAAAACTTCTCTGAACTTTGCATGTAACATGTTGTGATTCTCAAGTATATGAAATTGTTGTCACTAGAGAAAAGTGCATACAACCACATTTGCGTGAAAATAACACAGAATAATGTAATGCATTAAGAAAAAAATGTATAATTGCAGATATAAAACATGCAAAACAAGATGGTGCCTTAGAAATAGAAACACTAGGATATGAAGACATTCCTGTTTCACCTTTTTATGATTTTTTTTATTTTATTTATTTTTTTTTATTTTCAAATGAATGCAAACTTATGACTCGGAAAATGAAAAGCTGACAAAAATTGAGATTGTTCAGTTTCCTCCCTTGCTCCTATTTATGGAGTGTGTTGGATGTTTCAATTCCTAGTGTGATCAATCAAACTACGTTGTGCAGCTCTTCCATTTTTGCTTCCTTAACATTCATTTTATGGAAAGAAAACAGATGGAAGAAGCAGTGGGATGCAAAAAAAATTGAAATGGGAGATAAGCCCTCTATGAGTCCATGTTTGAAGAAAGACAAATGTGCAATAAAAACATCATCTGCTATTGCTGCATCTCTCATTTGTAGCATAGATTTTCTTATCGTTTTACCATAGATTTTCTTATTATTCTGCACCATCATGCAGGCATGAAGAACCTAGGGTTCAATACCTTTCCTAAAGCTTAATTGGCATTTTAGTGCCTTAAAGCTATTATCCCGCTTTTGATTCCATCCATGGCAGGGGTGCCTGAAATCAGAGGTATCTATGTGGGGAGGACAGTCAGAAAAGTCAAGATAGCTGTTGTGATCTAATGACTATACTCACAGTTTAGATTTCTTGGTGTATCCTTTAGGAAGTTTAGCCAGGTAGAACACAGATACTTTTGACAAGCAGCAATGTCATATTGAAATGTTATGGATTTCAACCCCAAATCTAGAAGCTCAGTGGCTTAATGACACTGGAGATGGTCTCTGCTCCAGTGGTTCAAGTCCTAGCACTGTGTGGCAGATGAGCTCCCATCACTCATCTCAACTTCTACTCATCTTGCAGTTCAAAAGCATGTTCTACGCGAGAAGATAAATAGGTACTACTTTGGTAATGAGACGAGCCAGCATTTCTTACAATGGTTAAGTTATTGCTGGCTGTGAACCTTCCTGGTTGCGGCACCCGTTTGCAAGGCGGCTTCAGTGGAGGGAAAAGGGCCTTGGATGGCACTGCAGGAAAAGCCGCTCATATTTCTTTCTGGTGTGAAGCTAGCTCGCCCTCCTGCAGTGGATCTTGGAAAGCATGCAAGTGTGTATCTAACAGAGCTGGTAAACAGGTAGCCAAACTACTACTCTGCATTAGCATTATAGTCTCCTGGCTAATGTAACAATGCTATATGCTAAATAAAAAAGCCAAATATGGCAATAATAGAACTATAAATAAAGTGACTTATTGTTTAATCTCCAGAAATGGATTTCTAACATTCTTTCTGGGCTATAGAACATATACAAAACAAACATTTGAAGGTTTTAAAACAAAGATTAATTGCACATGTTTGAAGCAAAATTTTACTGGGATAGAAAAAGAGATAGTCATACGTGTTATTCAAAAATCTATGTAAATAATAAATAGTGATATCAAGTATTCCTTGCAATTCTTACACAGATTATTGGTTTAGTTCATTCTCTGAGGGCTCCAGAAAGCTTCCAATGTCTAATTCTAAAATCTAATTCTAAAATCTAAAATCTCTTCTATAGGGAGAGTATTTACTACAGACATTAGGCAAATGTTTCATCTTGGTTAATAATATGCCAAAGTACCTTTGCATATTAGAATACTGTATTAGAATACTGTATTATGATACTCAATGTATACTTAAAATACTGTATTATGATACTCAATGTACTCAATGTACAAAGATACAATGCTAACAGGTACCATTTGATAACTTTCTACTATCCACCAAAGTCAGTTGAACTGTTACTGTCTCTTCTTTAAATTCTTGATCAACAGATTAAATATAGTAAAGTGATTAAGGTATCAGAGGTATATAAATGAGGTATACATTGAAGCCTCCATTTGATCATAGGAATCATTTGATAAATTAGAGCCAAGTCCTCTTCTATCTTTTTTTTCTTTTTTCAAAAATAAAATCAGTTCATTAGAGAAAGGGTTTATAACATTTATAACTTTGGGGACTAAAGAAACAAGAAACAATTAAATGCAGCTTCACAAGATCACACCAGAGATTGCAAGTTATTACTTGCAATTCAAAAACCAGAAAGAAAAAAATGCACTGGGAAAAATCCAGTACTAACCTTATACAGCAAAGGCATGTGTCCAAGTTTCAAAAGAGCAATTTTGCTGGACACATTAGTAAACTGTTTAATCCTGAGCAAATCTTCTGGACTTCCATATTGTACATCAAAGACTTCAGCCTAGAAAAACAAAAAGATGAATAATTGATTAGCATATTCTTTTTTCTATATATTAGGAATGAATAGGCAGATGGTATCCATAGATGTCTGGCTTATTTGCATTACTTGGTGTGAGAATCACCTGTTTGTCTTTACATGTGACTAAACCCATGTCCATGAATATTATTTTGCCATTTATATGTGTTCACAATATTTTATTCCCATGGACTCCACTTGCATTCATCAACTTATGCATATACATCAGTGGTTCTCAACCTATGGGTCGCGACCCCATTTGGGGTCGAACGACCGTTTCGCGGGGGTCGCCGGACACCGCGGTTCGCCATTTTGTTTTGTTTTTTTAATTTTTTTAATTTTTTAAATTTTTTTTTAATTTTTTTTTCGGTGTGCGCGCGCCACGCATGCAAGGATCGGCCCATCACGTGCATGCGCCGTGCATGCGCTGATCGGCCCATCGTGGTCCGCCATTTTGTTTTTGTTTTTTTTTTAATTTTTTTGAATTTTTTTAAATTTTTTATTTTTATTTTTTGGCCTGCGCGCGCCGCGCATGCGCGGATCGGCCCGTCGCATGCGCACACCACGCATGCGTGGATCCACCCGTCACAGTCCACCATTTTGTTTTTTTTGTTTTTTTTATATTTTTTTTCGGTGCGTGCGCCCCGTGCACGCACGGATTGGCCCGTCGCGAGCGCGCGAGCGCCCGGGTCGGGGTCGTGGCGCGCATAGGCGGGGCAAGTGGGGTCTCAACCTAAAAAAGGTTGAGAACCACTGATATACATGTTAAGTAGTATGCATACAAGCTACAATGATACCACTACATTGTTATGATTGCATTGTTACTGATCTACAGGTTTATTTCTGTAAATGGAAATGTTCTTCCACTTCAAACAGAGGACAATTCATAGCTCATTGATCAAACCCTAGAAGAGTGACACAGAACAGCATATAGATTTTCCATCTCCTCTCTATAAATTCCTCTGAATCTCACCCATGTAGTGTTAGAGTCTCTCTCCATTCATTAAGCATCTATGTAATCATAAATACATAGCCTTTATCTACCTGCAAAACACAGTCATATATCATACATAAGAATAGCGCTTAAAGTCCATTACAGATAGGTGATATTTTATTACACTCTATAAGATATTGGGACAATATGGTAGATGTTTCATTAGTGGATAGAGACAACGTGTTGACTTTTTATAGCAATAGCACTTAAACTTACATACTGCTTCATAATGCTTTACTGCCTTCTCTAAGCAGTTTACAGAGTCCTCCTATTGCCCCCAATAATTTGGTTCCTCCTTATGTACACCATACCCACTGCCTACATACTACTATATGTCTACCCCATGTCCCATGTACTACTACATTTATACCAGCATTTGCATACACTAAGTGCAGTTTTGTTTCCATTCATTTGTAACTTGCACTTTCCCTACTAACGCAACTCTTTCCTCTGTGATACATTACTTTTTAGATCCATTGTCCTCATTGCCCCATAATATCTGCTTAATATTCTCTGCAAATCATTTGGGTTCTCAACCAACAAGAAAGCATTATCTGCACACAAAAGTACACCTACATTCACATCCCCAAGCATCTTAGTTCTAACATTACCATATGCATTCTGTTCATTATGCCTGAGGGGACAAGGGAAGATTACTTGGGCTTGTGTTATACCTGGGGGAACTTCCTTCTGGCTCAGCTGCTGCTATGTGAAACTGAGAAATATGCTTGTGAAAAATATCCAGGTATTCTCCTGTGAAAATACATGGCAGGTTGTCTGGCTCTCCCCATTTCAACCATTTGGAAGAGGAGCAGAGTTAAAAAGATTGTGGTTGTCATTTTGGAGATGGAGTTCTCACAGCCACGGAGCACACAAACCCCTGAGTAGAACCTTCAGCTTACATATTCCCATGTGCTCCCCAAAATAAACAAACAACAATACACAAAGGGAAACGCAGTCGGGGCTTGAAAAAAAAACATTCCCAAATGCATCTTCAGAAATCATACCAGGATCTGTCAGACTTGCTTGGGAAAATTATTCCATCCCATAAAATATTCTCAGGCACTGTTACTGCCATAGGAACCAAAGGGATGAGATTTTTTTTTTTAAAAAAAATTGATTTTCTGCTTTAAGAAATCACGACACATTTTGCAACTGTTTAGATTCACAATGCCTAGTGCCATATGGAGACTTTGTATGCAATTTCACATGACTGTTAATGTAATTTGTCCAAGAACTCTTTTTTGAAAGCGAGATCATTCTGATATGCACATTTTCCTTAGTAGACTTTTACAGTGCAAATTCTTGTGTGATAATCTCTTTTAAGGAATAGTGGACCTTTGATGTAATGGAATTTAATTTAGCAGACTTCAATGCAACGGACAAAGTCTGTCTGTGTATATTTTATGTGTCTATACATTGGTAAAATACCATTTGTCATTTCTCATTAAGATATGTAAAAGACTCATGAATATGCTCAAACATTTAACATACATCTTCATGAAAGTTTATGAAATGGATACCTGTCCATCCATAACATATCTGCCCTATTAAATTCTGCTAGTTTTTAATTACATTGCAGAAAGAGCCAGTTTCTAAACCAATGCCCAAGTGGAATAGTGATTAGAATGCATTATTGCAGACACACTCTGCCCACAGCCTAGAGTTCGATCCTGATGGGGGCTCAAGGTTGACTCAGACTTCCCTGCTTCCGAGGTCGGTAAAATGAAGACATAGATCATTGGGGCCATAGGCAAGTACAGATAGTTTTCAATCACAACTGAGCCTCACATTTCAGTTATTAAGTGAGAATTTGTTAAGTGTGTTTTGCCCCATTTTACGACCTTTCTTGCCACAGTTGTTAAGTGAATCACTGGAGTTGTTAAGTTAGCAACATGGTTATTAAGTGAATCTGGCTTCCCCATTAACTTTGCTTGACCCTGGGTGACCCTGGAACACCGCAACCATCATAAATCCATGCCATTTGCCATGCGTCTGAATTTTGATCACATGTCTATGGAGATGCCACAATGGTCATAAGTGTGAAAAATTGTCATAAGTCATTTTTTCCACTACTGTTGTAACTTTGAACAGTCACTAAATGAAATGTTGTAAGTCGAGGACTACCTGTAATGCTTTTACATAGTAAACCACCCAGAGAGTCATGTAAAGTTAGAACAATTAGCTAGTGGAACAACTTGCCACCAGAAGTTATGAATAATCCAACACTGGAAGTTTTTAAGAAGAAACTGGACAGCTATTTGTCTGGAATGGTATAGGGTTTCCTGCCTGAGCAGGGGGTTAAACTAGAAGACCTCCAAGGACCTATTCTATTCTATTCTATTCTATTATAGTCTATTCTAGTCTATTCTAGTCTATTCTAGTCTATTCTAGTCTAGTCTAGTCTAGTCTAGTCTAGTCTAATCTATTGCTATGGGTTGGTATTTAAGCCTAAATGTTACTGCTATTGTTATTGGATATGACTTTTTAATGTAGTTGTCTTCAAGGCAGAACTAATTAAAGGCTTGGGGGAAAGGCAAAGGCTATTGAAACAAAAGAAGACCCTATTCCCATCTCTAGATGTTATTCAGGGTTATGGAAGTTCAAGGAAAGGAAAAAGTCCCTTTGGGAGTTAAATTGAGTCATATATCTATATATTGCTAGAGAAAAAAAGATAAACACCTTCAATATTGAAAGGCATGGCTAAAACTATATGGATTATGTAGTTTCTTTGGATTCTGGGCATTTTAGGCTCACTCTCATTTCATCAGCAAGGAAAATCTGCATTATTTCAGAGCCCAGAGATCATCTGTCTGGCAAAGCGTTTGAAGATGTGGTCCTTATTAATCATGGATCTCACTTCATTATGTCCAATTGAGTTTACAGGTTTGGAATTCAAATCTGTTATCATCCACTTCAATCAATTTCAGATCTCTGTTTTAAAAATTGTTTGAGATTTCAAATATCAATGAGGTATTATCAATTAATTATCAGTGAAACAATGGATGGAAATTAATCAAAGAGAAAAGCAACCTAGAACTAAGGAGAAATTTCCTAACAGTGAGAACAAGAAACCGGTGAAATGCTTGCTTTCAGAAGTTGTGGGTGCTCTATCACTAGAGGCTTTTAAGAAGAGACTGGACAGCCACTTGTCTGGAATGGTATAGGGTCTCCTGCTTGAGCAGGGGGTTGGACTAGAAGACCCCTGAAGTCCCTTCCAACTTTGTAATTCTGTTATCAGGTGTAAAATAATCAAAATACCAAATTTTGTTCTTTGACATTTTGGGAAACCTTACGAGGCGGCAGCATCTATCCATTCTTGCATGAACTTGAAAAACTATGCAAAGTTTAGGCATCAGGAATGCCCAGATGATTTAGGAAAAAGTCTTAGGAGGAGACAATGTACATCTGTTATCTATAGCTGCCAAGAAATACAACATGGATGTTCATGAAGTCACCAGGAAGTAGAGTCAGTTCAAAAGAGCATTGACTTTACTTTAAACTTTGAAAAAGATATGTAGAAAAATCTATTCCATTCATCATGTTTTAAGTATCCCTCTGGTTGTTTCAAGAAATAGAACTAACCATGTTCTACTTAGTGTTTAGATCATTAACTTTTCCCTCAATAATCTGTTCTATAGGATATGGCTGTCTGAGCTCAATATGATGATTAAGGTGATAGATTAGGATGGGAGACATCCACGTTCAAGGCTACCTTCAGCCATGAAACTTATCCAGATGACTTTGGGACAGTCACTATCTCTCAGACCAACCAATCTTCCAGGTTAATTGTAGGTGTGAATGGAAAGCACGGTGCTGTAGGAACTTGAGAAGGAAAGGTAGACTATGAATCTAATAAGTAACATTTGTATGCAGATTTCAGTCTTGATTTGTTTCATGCTGGACAAATTAAATTCCTAATAAATCAGAATAGGAGGTAGTGATTAAAATTCAAATCAACATCACAGTCTGGGATATTGTGCTAGACTATTAAGAATGTTGCATATTCCCCCTATTAAAGGATGCTACCCTCATTTAGAAACAGCATATGTAGGCATCTGGAGGATAACATTCTGATTATGGCATCAGTTCCATTAGTCAAGTCATAATGTTAATAAATAAATTATGTACAGAAAGTACTTTGCATAATTTACATGATGACATCATGATGCAGATGAAATCACCTAGACCAGGGGTCTCAAACTGCCGGGCCACGGGCTGGATGCGTCATGTCGAAACTGCACCCACCCTATTGCTGGCAATGGAAAAAAGTCATGATATATCGCGATACATCACACGACATTGTGAGTTTGACACCCCTGACCTAGACCCTTTGTCTCCTCTTTGTAGACATTCATGCAAATAGAGATATAGGGTTTATAATATCCAATAGCTGCATTCCTAGTTTCTATTTCAGAAGCACACAGTTTATATTCTTATAGAGATGTTCTTCCTCATGCCTGTACAGACTGTGTTAAAAATGCCACATTATTTCATTCTATATGTGGAATATACAAACCTATGCTATATAAATATATTTAGTAAGTGTATATTGGTCTGTTATCTTTGATGTATAGAGAAGAGAGTCAGATTAGCACTTTCATTTACAAAATGGTTCATTTTCAATTTCCCATTAGAAAAGTAAGATAAAAGAAGAGAAGAAGCAGACCTACATTTTCCATAGGTCTCTCTGGAACTGAAAACAGCAGCTATGTTTTTTGCCTATTACCTTTAGTCATCTTTGTATCCTGCTAATCAAAGCACCCGAAGGCAGGACAAGATGCAACTGATGGAAACTAATCAAGAAGAGAACCAACCTAGAATTAAGGAGAAATTTCCTGACAGTTAGAACAATTAATCAGTGGAACGACTTGCCTCCAGAAGTTGTGGGTGCTCCAATACTGGAGGTTTTTAAGAAGAGATCGGACAACCATTTGTCTGAAATGGTATAGGGTTTCCTGCTTGAGTAGGAGGTTGGACTAGATGACCTCAAAGGTCCCTTCCAACTCTATTCTGTTATTATTATATAGAGACACCACTGATCGTTGGAAGCATAGGACTCCAGTATAAACTAGGATATCATGAAAATAAAAAAATGTTGATAACATGATCCTGAGGCAAACCTGTCCTTCCAAACATGTAAGCTGTGTGCTTTGTATTTTTGCTTTACAGTACACATTTTTTTCATTTGTCTCTCTTTCCCCATAGTATAATTATGATACGAGATTAATTTCTCCTCACACATATACCTATGATTCAATATGAAACTAGGGACAATGGAACCACGGATGCTAACATCATCAATGTGATATATAAGGACTGCAAATTATATGCAATCAGGCCATGGTTTTCAAAAGGAAATCTTACTATTGGAATTAGCCTCTTTATCTTAAAAATATAAGTAGTTGTGGCATCTTGTATAAAATTTGCACCATCACAGCACTGATTACATTAACTCAGATGGTGGAGATGCATAATTAGGTAAACTTAATAGGGCTTTGTGTCTCGCAAAAGCCTTAATTCTTTTTACATTTGCAGGTGGCTAAGTTTAATTATACAGTATGAACACCAGATGGATCTTCAGTTTTTGAGGCCTACATATATCCAGATCAGGCATTGCTCAAAAGCAGGTGGGGATGTTTGTAAATTTATCTCCCCATATGCTCCTGTTCTATGCACAAATATAGATCACAAATTCCTTTGGGCTTAGATTATTCACATCGATGCTCGGTTCTCACCTAAGACAAAATAAACGTTAAACACAAGTAGCAGGAAAGGTTCGGTATGTATAATCATGCAGCAGTTTCAGATGAAAAATTGTTCTGTGCGTTCTACTCTGTACAGTTTGAGAACAAATAATGTCATATAAATAAGGATATCTTAAATGTGGGCTCTGTCTAGTCAATACTGATGATGAAACTAGATATATTAATAAAACATTAATAAATATATGTGGATTTCTTCCTTTTTATTAAAAAAAGTTACTTCATAAATGAATTTACTTCATAAATGATTTGTCTTACAGTTTAAGACTCCAGGAAATGACAATGATAATTGATCTATCCAAGCAATAAAATTAAGTATATAAGATTTTTATGTTTTAATCCTCTCATGTTGTATTCAGCCATGTTGGCCTAAGAGGAGTTTTTTCTTTGGAGGGGGAGGGGGAAATTAGACTGCTTCTAATTAATAACCCCATTAGTAGGTGTCTCCTTATTAAGAGTGCATTCTGCTCTGTGTCAGGAAAAGCCATGCATTGATTCTGGCTGAAACCTAAATGAGATTTTTTTTAATTCAACGATACATGGATATCTTTTCTTTGATGGACAATTTCCAATTTTAAACAAGCAAAATAGTCATTATTATGACAGTGTCGCCTGGCGGGGCCTAGGGAAAGAGCCTTCTCTGTTGCGGCCCCGGCCCTCTGGAACCAACTTCCCCCGGAGATCCGTGTTGCCCCCACCCTCTCTGCCTTTCGTAAATTGCTTAAAACATACTTTTGCCGGCAGGCCTGGGGCAGCTAACACCTTGCCCCTAGCCAGTGTATGTTTGTGTGTATGTTTGTGGAATGATTGTTTTCTTTTTTAACTTAAGGGTTTTTATATTTATGTATTTTATTGTAATTTCTATCATGTTGTGAGCCGCCCTGAGTTCTCCGGAATAGGGCGGCATAGAAATTAAATTAATAATAATAATAATAATAATAATAATAATAATAATAATAATAATAATAATAATAATAATAATAATAATAATAATAATAATAATAATAATAATAATAATAATAAACAACTACAAAGTGGTTGAGAACACTTAAAATGATAAGATAAGATAAGGTAAGGTAAGGTAAGGTAAGGTAAGATAAGGTAAGGTAAGGTAAGGCAAGGCAAGGCAAGGCAAGGCAAGGCAAGGCAAGGCAAGATAAGGCAGGATAGGATAGGATAGGATAGGATAGGATAGGATAGGATAGGATAGGATAGGATAGGATAGGATAGGATAGGATAGGAAAAAGATAAACATCTTCAATATATTTCATAACATCCTGAGTAACTGTCTCATAACCTCCTGAGTAGCTAAGGTACTGGCTGTGTGCCCATTAGTCTTTTGTGTTGTAACGACCTGGGTAATGGGCTGTGTGATGACATCCTGAGATCTAGTGTAATGATATCCTGAGTTCTGTGTTGCAACATTCTGTGTGGTTGTCTGTGTTGTAACATCCTGAGCTTTAGCGTTGTAACCTCCTGAGTTCTGTGGTGTGACGTCCAGAGCAGAAGGCTGTGATGTGACATACCGGCCTTCGGTTTGGCTCCGAGTTTGCGGTCTAGCTCTGTGTTCATGGCGTGTGTCCGTTTGCTTTGTGTGGGGGTCAGAGAGAGGTGCAGCAGCTGGTGATGTCATCATGGTTTGGCTTCTGGATGGTGGTTGCATTTCATCTGAGGGATGGGTTTGGGCTTGGTTTGGGTCTGGTGAGGGTGAATGGTGGTGGCGTACTATGTTGTTCTGGGTCCGGTGTCAGTTTTCGTGGCTAGGACTCGTTTGTTGATTAGGGCTAGTTTCCAGATGTCTGGTAGGCAGGAGGTATCATCATGTTTATTCATGTTGTGGGGGTGTTTTTCTATTTCGATGGCTTCCATAATTATTCTTTTATTGTAGTGTTCAAAGTAATCTCCAAAACTGAACAGCCTTCTCCTCTGGACATCACACCACAGAACTCAGGAGGTTACAACACTAAAGCTCAGGATGTTACAACATAGCCAACCACACAGGATCTTGCAACACAGAACTCAGGATATCACTACACTAGATCTCAGGATGTCATCACACAGCCCATTACCCAGGTTGTTACAACACAAAAGACTAATGGGCACACAGCCAGCACCTCAGCTACTCAGGATGTTATGAAACAGCTGAACAATCTGCAAACAATAACTCCAACACAGCCAACCAACCCACCTACAGCAACTAAGCCAGCACTCCATACACCCCCACCAATATATATAGAGAGACGACAGCTCCGATCACATTTTGCTTGCACAAGCACGAAGCCGAAGACCCCAGCCTGAAGATGACGAATGGGACCTCATCGAAACATCGCCATGATACTCTCAATCTTACATGGGAAAACACCCGAATACACCAAGACCTCCATACCTATACCCATGAAAATCTACGAAAACATATATGTGTGTGTGTGTGTGTGTGTGTCTTAAGTGTTTTTATGACACAACTGAATCTCAGAAGGGTGTAGATGGCTGTGTGTGTATGTGTGTGAGTGTGTATGTGTGTGTAAAAAAGAAGACATATTGATGTATGTATGTGTATATGTATATGTATATAAACACACACACACACAGAGAAAAAACTTGAGAGTTCACAGGGATTGATGCTATTTGGAACAAAACTGAATCTAGAAGTTCTGCTTCAGATACCACAAAGCCTCTTCCCAGAAGGTAACAAGGAAAACAGATTGTGGAGAGGATGTGTAGCGTCCCAGACATCCTGTGGACCTTGCTCAAGCATCGCTCATATGCAATTTCCTGGATAGAAGAAGTGAACTATCAATAATCTTTTCTACCATCCTCACCACTTTCTGTACTGCCTTCCTGTCTGAAGCAGCACTTCTTTAGTTAGTCCTGATTGGTGTTCAGGTAGTCCTCATTTAACAAGGGTAATTGGGATAAGTAACTCCATCATTCCGTGATGGTGTTGTAAAGCATGATGTCATGTGACCATTTGTGACAGCAGTTGCAGTAGCAACTAGCAGCAATTGGCTTAGTCCATCTGCATCTAAAAGACAAAGGTCACTCTTCTGAAGACAACAAAGTTCACATTCTCAGACAGAGAGGACCACTGATTTAAGAGGTTAAAAAAAAGCCATTTTGTCAAAACTGAACTCAACAAAGAGACAGGGATACAATATTACTTATCTCCTGTTTACAATACAGTCCTTTCAGCAGTTCCAAGAAGGTTCCACACCCATTTGCACTCTGAGAATACAGATAATCCCCCCCAAGGGGTCTGAACGACCCTCAAAGAGCTAATAACCAGATGACTGCAAAGAATATAAATCCTTTCCCACCAGTAAGTTAGAACTGAAAAAGCTTCTTGGATGAGAAGCAAAATGTTTTCAAAGAAAAAAAAAACAAGAAAGTCCAGTTACCTTTGGAAAAGCACCTTTGGGACAACCATGACATGGATCATTGAGAATATCAATAGACATGGTCACAGTGTTCCATGATTGCTATTTGTAACCTCCATAAGTTATCTTGCCATTGTAACAGAATACAGTATATCATTCAACAGGCTTACATCTACATGAGTTTTTCCCCCTTTCTGCTTGATTTTTACACCAATATAACACATACAAATGGGTCATATTACCGTGAGAGTTCCTTTGGCAGAGTAAGCAGCATAGGAGTACAGAAGGTCTTGACTGTGGTGAGTTTGGGTCTCTTTGTTACATGGCTGTCCATTAGGATAATAGCATTCCCCAGTGTTATTCAGAGTCACTGTATTTGGAGAAGAATCTGGCAAGTCAAGCAAGACAGTGTAGTTGATAAGCTGGACATCTTCAAGACCTAAGGATGTCCACTGATCCAGAAGTTTTGTTGCAACATCTCTATCTTCTTTTCCATTCTGCTGTATCAAATCTCTACGAGAAGCAATATCAAATACAATTATGTGTACAGATTGGCTTTTCCAATAAAAAATAAACTTTTGATTATGTACATAGGTAACTTGGGATCTATTTTTTTATAAAACAAGGAAACAAAGGAAATGTTGCTCTATGAATATCTACTAGATGAGTTTACTTATTGCATTAAGTCATTGTTTACCTAAGCATAATTGGGGAATAAATCACAATTATCTGAGTTTGCACAATAGCATTTTAAAGCCATAGTTTAAAAACCACATTAGGTAGTTTCAACCAGCATATTAACCAAGATCTGAGCCAAAAAGTGACGAAACTTTGAGTTTTATATATATATCTGGCTTTTTTTAAAAAAAGTTATCTATATACACACACATACAAAGTAATAAAGGCAGGATAAAAATAGAAAAAAAATAAATAGAATTGAGCACCATAAAACTATTGTGAAGGAAGACATTTGTTCATGGTTTTCCCAAGGATTTTAATTTAGGAACCATGGTGGTGCAGTGGTTAGAATGCAGTATTGCAGGCTAACTCTGTCCACTGTCAGGAGTTCAATCTTGACTGGCTTGAGGTTGACTTAGCCTTCCATCCTTCCGAGATCGATGAAATGAGGATTCAGATTCTTGGGGGGCAACATGCTGATTCTTAGAGAGAGCTGTAAAGCACTGTGAAGTGATATATAAGTCCAGGGCTTTTTTTCTCATAGAACGCCCAGAACGGAATTCCGGCACCTTTTTTTGGATGGAACCTTGTAGGGAAGGCAAGGCGGGTTGTATGATGTGTGAGTTCCGGCACCTTTTTTTTTTTTATAGAAAAAAAGCACTGTATAAGTCTAAGTGCTATTGCTATTTCTATTTGTGTGAATTTACTTAATGGAAAATAACAATTATGTCAAACCATATCATTAATTGCCTAAGCTTGATTTCTCCATCAAAGTTACTATAAAGTTTTCTATAAAGTTTATAATCCTTTTTTATTTCTATATCACATTTACCATGTTGTTAAGAAATATGCAAAGCTATAGTAGAAACTATATCTCACATTGTCACAATCTGAGGAGGATTTGTTTTCCCATATGTCTCTATTGTCAATTGTCATTTATATGTTGATCCAGGAAAGGCATAATAAGCATCTGTTCTCATTGGAGGTCATCTGTCTCCCATTTCAATTCCTACTTTCTCTTTCTTAGAAGGTTACTTTTTCTTTTTTTCTTTTTGTATACAATTAATTAAAAGTTTTAAAAAGAAGATAAAAACTAACAAAAACTAATACAAAGTAAAAAAGGGAAAGAAGGGAAAAAGAAAAACAAAGATGCAAAAGGAAAAGTTAAAATAGAAAAAAGAAGCTTCCAATTTCCTTTGCAAGCAAATATAAGTATGATTTCATGCTTTTATCTTTTACTCTATGCTTACAAAAATACTCTCTTTTTTTCAATTATTTAATATTTTTGAATAATTAAAACCAGAAATTAGAAATTTAGTTTTTCTGTTTCGTGCAAAAAGTTTATAAGGGTTTTCCAGTCAGCAGTAAACATAGATGTCTTTTCTGTAAGGAAGGAAGTCAATTCAGCCATCTCTGTAAATTCCATCATCTTCACCAACCATTCTCCCATTATGGGTACGTCTGAGCCTTTCCACTTTAGAGCAAATAATAATCTTGCTGCAATTATCATATAGTATACAAGAATTCAATGTTCCGTGAGTTTTTTTCCTAATTGTCTCTCCGTTAATCCCAAAAGAAAAGTCTCTGTTGGTTACTTTACCAAACTGCTGTGATCCTTCAGAGAGATAATGTTATTTGGGCAGTACAGAATGATGAAGTAAAGGTTAGATGTCACGCTTAGAGGAGTCACAAATTTGGTCATGTTGGACTTTGCATCTGTCTTGTGGTGCCCATTTAATTGAAAAAAAAGGCAAACAGAGATTAATTTTAAACAAATTAGCAAGACATTCATCACCTCTGATCTATTCTAACACCACACAGTTTTCAAGAGTAGTAGGCTTACGCCAAGGGCTTGTGAGCTCTTTTCAAGAGGAATAATAGCCAAAGGTCAGCTCTATGGACTTAATCTTTTCACTTTATCTCCAATAAGTCTTCAAATAGTCTGCACAAAATAGACAAGTTAATCCAATCTCTAGTACATTACAAGCCAGTGATTTCATCGGCTGTGCCCTTTAATGCAATGACATGAACTTGGACAGTCCCAATACGTGCCAAGTCATTTGATTAACACAAAAGCTCCAGGAGTATCCACATAGCCCATCAGTATTGGAAGCATTAATAGATTAAATAATGAAAGAAAAACCATCCCATTACAAACAAAATCGAGGTACTTCCCCATCATAAGCACATTCCTCATTGCAGGGGGTAATTTTAAATGAAGATTACAATTACAGAATCGTTCTTTTCATTGCAAAATGAAAGATGCTCTCTTCCTCCATAATTAAATGAAAATGGTTTTAAAACTTTAGTGACAATATACTTGATTGAATTTTAAAAAGCATTGCATTCCTTATTTGCTTCATAATTTATTTTCAGAATATTAAAATGCAGGTGCAAATCATGCCTTAAGCTTTATTAAAGCCCATCAGCAGATATGACGTGTTTTTAATTAGTCTTGTGAATAATGCAATCTTTCAAAGAACATGCTAGTAATATTTCTAGCAAGATTAGGTCAGTGAACTTAAGTTATACTTTAGTATGAAATATATTTGATCAGTCTACATGGAGTTACTTTCAAGCAAACATGTTCAGGTTGATACCCTATAATTAATAAAATTTCTAAGCCGTTCCCAACCTAGAGCAGAGTTTTCTTGAAAGCTAAAGTCTTTATGTCCTTCAGTTCTTAATCCTGCAAAAGTAAGATTTAAGTAGATTTTTTAGAAAGCACCAAAGTCACAATTTGTTTCAATCTTTTAAATGGAAACTGCTGAGTTTCCCAACTGCATACACATATCTCTACTTTCTCACTACTTACTGTTTAGCATTTGATGGATGAATTTAAACATTGCTCGCCCATGTTTAATTCAACTTTTGTTACAGAGTTTGGACAAATCAACCACTACACAAAGCACAGAAATCTTAATCTAAAGTTAAGAAGACAAACAAAAAAAGACAAAAAGACTCTGAAATGGTACGGAGTCTCCTGCTTGAGCAGAGGGTTATATTAGAAGATCTCCAAGGTCCCTTTCAATTCTGTTATTCTATCTATCTGACTTTTAAACTATGGAAGGGTGTTAATACTTTTTCATAATGTTTTTAAGTGTGATAAATAGCTATGTAGTGATGATAGATAGGTAAACAGAAAGACAGAAAGATGAATGGAGAGAGAGTGAGATGGGTAGTCAAACAGACATCTACCTCTCTCTTTTTTCTTAAAGTAGGGAGAAGTAAAAGCCCTTCTCTAAATGAATAGGTTATATACAAAGTAATAATCCTTTATGTATGTCAGGACATTTTAAGATGGAAAGGTGACATCGCCATTTTAAAGGACTATACTGTACATGGAACAAAGTACCTTTGTATGTGTCTGTCTGTCTCTTAACCATATGAGGAAAAACTATATTAAATCAATGTCAAATCCTTTGCTATAAATTGTGCTTGACATGTTTATAAATAGCATAACCATCCCAATGCGGGTATTTCCTGCTGTGGAAGAGATCCAATTATCACTGTTGAATATTTTTTTCCTCTTTACCTGTTGGCCTTATTTACTCATTGGCCATGGAATCACATTCTACAAACAAGCATGTATTGAACGATTCTACCCAATCTTCTGCTCCAATGACTTGGCCTATACATTCACATACTGTATAAGATGCTTTTATAAGATAAGGCAGTTGAAAATACAAGGTATCATTGTTCACAATTTATACTATAAAGCTCAAGCAATCTGACTGCAGTTGTGTGAGTCAGAAAAGAAGCTGCAAAGTTCCTGAAGGGGAAAAAGCAATGTGTCTATACAGTTCATCAGCTCACAACAATCATAATGCTAGTATTTCTTTTCAGCACAGTAGTGTTACAGTCCCTAATGGTGGAAGGATACAACTTCTCTATAGAAAAAATGAACGCTCATAGAAACCAGAATTCAAAATAGGCATGAATGGAAAGTATGATATGGATCAATCAGCATGGCTAGTAAAAGCTGATTATTGGCACAGAGGTTGAACAAATTCTGTCAATTTCGTTTTTGTGGAGCTTCTAAGGATGCATTTTTGCTACCAGTGTCAGTATTTCCCCCTCAAAGATGTGGGATAGAAACCTGAATTTTCAATATGCAAAGGATTATCTTGCACTATTATTTCATAAAATAGTCAAATCACAATTCTTGTTGGAAAGGCTTAGCTGTGTCGGAAGAAAAGTCTTCATCGTGTTTCAGTCCAAGCCGGGGATAAACAACATGGTGACTGCTTTAGAAAGAAGGTTGCAGTTTACTGAGAAAAAGAATCAGACAGAAAGTTGGCTCTGGCGGAAAAAAGAAGAAAAAAGGGCTGAGCACATGTGGGGAGTGGGTTTTTATACCCTCTGTAGCCTTTTGTTTGGAGTTGCTTCCTGTGGCATGAACTTTGGCCTGAGTCTGAGTGTGCCCTTTGGCATCTCCATATTAATCCTATTATGTCCTGTCTTAGAGTTTAGGTGGGGTATGTAGATTTTAGGTGTCTTTGTCTTCTTGATCTTCTAGCTGGTTTGCATTTCTACAGAACTGATTTCTGCTTGGGGGAGGGAGACCTGGGGCTATTAAGAAAAACTGGGTATGCTTTTCTGCCTCTTTAAGATCCTTTGAGGATCCGGAATAGGGTGGCATAGAAGTCAAATTAATAAAATGAATAATAAAATATTTTTCTGCCCTTTTAATATTTCCTTCTCTGGGGGGGGGCTGATTTCCCACAGCTGTAACAAACAAAACCATCACCTGTAGTAAAACTCATAGATCAAATATAGAATCAGAATTGCTCAGAACTAAATTACAGACAATGCCGGAATGTGAGTTAGCAATCATTTTGGGAGTCAGTGCTGCAGATTAAGGGAAGATTCTTTTTTGGAGTGGCAGGAAACAGGAAACTTTCTTGATGAGGATCAATGAACCCAAAAGGACCATTTCTGCATGGATGGACATACTCCATTCCCAAAAGATCTGTTCCAATCTGAACAGGAAATTAAACTTTATTCTGGGAATCTCAACTCTACACTCAACCCTAACTGCAGTTAGAGGACAGGAGCAGAGTGATTCTTGTCAGATTGTGCAAAATGTCACTAGCCACTACTAAAAGACTCCTTATTTTGACTTTTAGACAAATGTCTAAAATGTTTCTTATATAGTAGGCCTCTGTGTACCTACCTCAGAACTTCAAGTCCCAAAATTCTCAGCAATGGCCATGTTGCCTATAGAATTCTGGAAGTTGAAGTTAACATATCAGGGAGAGGTCAAAATTGAGACCCACCTATGTACATTCATTACAATTCCTGGGTTCTTTAGGGCTCCTAGTCTGAAAAGGCTGCACAGAACTTACTATCCATGCCCATGTGTAGAAAAATCTCCTTTGCTTAAGGTTACCTATCTAGGCTGCAAACCCCAGATAAGTATCCTTTCTTCCCCATATAGCAGGAAAACCCAACTCTTTGGTGCCATCTCCTAGTCATCTGGATTTTGCAGACCACATCTATAGCAGTAATAAATTTTACCCTCTACCTTAGAAATACTGGAGAAATCAACACCTCCAAATTTTAATACAAAGTGACAAATCCAATCAGTAGATTAGAAAAGAGCTGTGCAATCGATTCCACAATTCTTTGAACTGTTGAAATATATACTTTGAAAGAAAATTGCTTTCAGAAATAGATACGTCATCATAATTGCATAGGAATATGAGAAATAATTAACTAACTAACTGCTTAGGCAGCTTTTTAAATGCACAAATTGATCTGAAATTGATGTATGGGGAAAACATGCAAAGGTGACGTGCTCTAAAAACATTCTGACTTTTGAACCAACATTGAAAGCTAATTTGTTGATTTTAGTCTGACAATACAGCCCTCCCCTCAGTGAAATGAAGAATCATTTAATAACTAGAATAACCACAATCATTTGGATGGGCTGAATCACACATCCAATAATAGTGTGTGATTCCACTTATCCATTTAAATATTTTACATGAATGTTACTTCAGAAAATCCCTGTGTGGTTGAGTGGATGGGTAGATGACACTGACACAAACCTATCATAGTCATTTGATTTATAATACTATATCTGATTTCCACCTAATGGCAACGTAATATGTGAATTCACTGTATCTTAGCAATAATACCTAGTGGTGAACCCTATAAGGCTACTGCTCTGAAAATATATTTATTCACATGGATTTTTGTCTGAGTGGAGTAGGGAAAGACCTTGGTGAAAACATTTGCAACCAACCACGGAGCTATTGTTTTCCTATAAAGGAGCCTTATAGGCAGAAATTCCATCACCAGTTGTCATCCTGGGGTGAAATACACACATGCAGTTGTGTGCCTGCTTTTCAAATATTACTTGTCTTTGTGTTTTAATTCCCTCCCCACTTTTCCATCGGGCCCACAACTTTTTTTTTATTATTATAAAAATTCTTTTATTAAAACAATTAACATTGAACATAAAAACATATTATGCAGCAATCATCATGACACCTGGTATACAATACTAAGTATTAGTCTTTGAAAAACGTCTGAGTTAGTAAGCCTTTTTCCCCACTCCTCGTGTCTAGCCTCAACTATACTCCTGTTGGTGTTTTCCATTTACCTCTTCCCGAAGTCTAATTGCTCGAGAAATAACAGTAGGGAATTAGTGTGCCTATGTGTTGCAAATGAACTGATCTTAATTTGGTGGGGGGAGGGGGAAGTGACAGCATGCCGTTCCAGAAAGAGAGAATGCAAATATCTTCAGCATTCATTCCTATCATGTCAAACTCCTCTGGCACCAAAAAAGATGGCTCTTTTTCTTTCTGGTTGTTTTTTTTTTTTTTCACCATCTCTTCCTTGTACATTTTTGTTCCAGGCAAAAGATACACAAGACAGATGATAAGCAATATCTTAATTCTCCTCCAACACAAAAAAGTACACAGCCTGATCCATCTAAAGCCGATAACTGACATTTGAACAACGCATTGCAATTAATCCACAGAATTGCCATTTAGAAACATAAATCTCTATCAGTGAAAAGCCCCATGCAAATGCATTATTCTTCCGTCCAGACAGATCTGAGCATCTATAATGACACAAATCCATAAAGCTTTTAATCTAAATATAGTTACTTGGATTTCAGAGAGTTTTCCCTTTAATATTAGCCATTTTTTGTGCTTTATCATTCCTGTGGTTCTAATCACACTACAGTCAGCCCAACTATACTGGATACTAGTTGTCCTGGATCTCATCGATGAAAAAGACCAAGATTATTTTACAATGAATAACCATTCTGTTTCTAAAAGTAGGACAGAATTATAAAATTTGCTCCATTGGGCATCAAAATGCCCTGGAAAAACTCTCAAATTTGCTGTGCTAAGTCAGGCCAATATACATCAAAATGTGTCCCTTGAAAAGTTTTAAAGCACAGCTTAATATGCCAGACATCTCTTTTCTCTCAACTGGAGGATACAGAAAATAGTAATTATCACATGTTACTTTTTCTCAATATTCTACCACATGCTATTAAGAGATAACCTGCCTTTGTACATGTCTTTTTTTTTAAAGAAAATTTTAAGAAAATATTATTGGAGCTTGGGGAATAGGGGAAGATGCTATAATCTAACACAACCTTTACAAAAAGTTCTTAAGTCAAATTTACCCCTTGGTCTGACCAACAACATGAATTTCAAGTGTGACCATTTAGCCTGAACCTTTAAAGCTTTTCCATTATATTCTCTTTGTTATAATTAGATTATATTACCCTAGGAACCAATTGGTAAGACCAGGATATTGACTATTGTTGATAGGTAATTATTACTCTGGTGCAAGCAATTTTTAAATAATTTACAGCTGACTATGCGTGTTTGATGATTGATATCTCATATGGACCAAGGCTCTTAGGCAGAAGTGACACAAAGGGTCTTTTGGCACTTGTAAGTCTACAATATTTATCACAGCTTAGAATTTTTGGATTACAGTCCACCTTATTAGATGTAGCTACTAAACTGCCTAGTTCACAAAATCTTATGCCAAAATCAATCTGCTTGGCCGTTCAGAAAATATTAGAATGGTATTTGAAGATGCGTGAACTCTTCTGAAACATTACTGGTTGATGTGATAGGGTTTGCAATGTGACATTTGTATAATTTTTGACATTCCCTGTCTTAAATATGAAATGGGTGAGTGGAGATACAACCAAACACCTCCCCTATATTTTACTTCCTAGCAATCTATTTCTCTTGGTCTCTTAATCTAACCAACATGATTAAGCACATTTTAGCCCATAACCTCAATCCATTTGCATTCTTGGGCAAGTAGGTCTATGATATTTATTTACACCTCATATAGTAAAGGGAGAATAGGCTGCCCTTTGGAGGCTGAAGGCTACAAATGAAGTATTTTTCAGCTGAAAGGTCACATTCTAGGAGAGAGCAGGAGTAAAACTGAAAAGTTGGTGGAATGGAAGCATGTCATGGAATTGCGCAGCAGCTGTCCAGATAAAATTGGAGACATTAACACAAACATGTAGTATTTTACAAATATAAATATATTTAACATTCTACATACAGAAAAACAACAACACAAGATAGTTGGAATACAGGAACATCATGAGCAAAAATAATCAGTATACAGAACACGCAGAAAAGAAAAAAGAAAAGAAAAAAGTAGGGAAAAAAAGAAAAACTCCCCCTTTATACTTAACAGCAACCAATCATAGTGTAGACTGCATCATGCGTGAGTCAACACGTCCTAACTACAGCTATGTGTTCTGGCCTATTTATTGTTCCAGCTAGTAAAATTAATATGCTAACAATGCACAAAAGTGGGTGTAAATAATGTAAAAAGGAAGGAAGGAAGGAAGGAAGGAAGGAAGGAAGGAAGGAAGGAAGGAAGGAAGGAAGGAAGGAAGGAGAAGCTGTTGTCTAGTCAATTGGAGCAGAGATTAGAGAGGTAGAGTAATTGCACAAATCATTTTTGGTTGGATTAAAACACAAAGAGCAATAGATTGCAAGGAAGTAAAATATGGGACAGGTGTTTTGTTATATTTCTACTCGCCTGTTTCAAACTTAAGACAGGGACCTTCAAAAATTATACAAAATGCATTGCCATTTCTGCTTCTTTGCAAGACCAAAGGGAACATGCCAATTGTTTGATTAAAAAAATGAAATGGCATAATTTTTATTACATCTTTTGTTTCCAAAGACAAAAGGAACTCAGAACTAATTTTTCAAATATCCAAAAAGTGGTGGCAGTCTTTTCTATTTAAATGCAGAAAGAGCTGGGACAGGAAGAGTTATTGTAAGTATAGCCACTAATCATAAAAGCCCTAGTTTCCATAGTGGCATGCTTTGTCAATTTCAATTCCTCATCATTTCCTCATTTCACTGGGAGGAGAGGCTGATTAGATTGCATTGCTAAGTCCAAATGCATGTGATGTTATGCTGTTAGCTAATGGCCATGTATTTTTGGAGAGGGATTGTTAAATTGTGTGATTTTGCTATTTCTTGTTTTCAAATAGCATCCTGGTCATTGATAAATGTTAATGGAATTAATAAGGCCAGTCTAGTAGTTGGAATTTGAGAAAGAGAGAGGAATTGGGAAAAAGAATTAAAAATATGTCATTTTAGTTCCTGACTCATTGCAAGAAATTCTTTTTTTTTTAATTTTTTATTAGTTTTTTCCCCCATATATGCAAATTTTTCCAATCAACAAGTTGTCTGGAATTAGCTAAACTAATACATATTCAATTCCTAATCCTTGTTTCTTTTCTCTAACCAAATATAAAATAAGTTCCAAGTTTGATAATGGTCTGTATCTTCTTTGTCTTTTAGCCTCATGGTTAATCGGTTCATTTCTGCACAGTCCAAAATCTTCTTGATTATTTCTTCTTCTTGTGGCAAAGCTTCATTTTTCCAATATTGTGCAAAGATTATTCTTGCTGCTGTAGTAATATGTAGAATTAAATATAATTTCTGCTTATTAATCTTTTCAGGCATAATACCTAATAAAAAGAGTTCAGGTTTAAAATTTACCTGTTCATCCAATATTTTTTCTAACCACATATGAATATTTTTCCAATAAACCTTTACCTTCCCACATGTCCACCAAATATGATAATACGAGCCTATATTATGTTTACATTTCCAACATTTATCTGACATATTTTTAAACATTCTTCATTGCAAGAAATTCAGTGACATCAATATTTGTGTACTTAGGAAGCATTCCTAGCTGCCTAGGAAATATTTTAGGGTTTGTTACTACAGTATACAGAAATATAAATTCATATATATCAGGCTATGGGTAACGTTTACAAATACATAGGGAATGAAGATGATCCTAATTCAGACTTTTATTGTATGTATTAAGTTAAAGTATGGCAAATATAGAACATCCTGATTTTCTACCCCGATGACTTCTGTATAAACTCCTTCTCATTCTCCTTTTTTTCTATGGCACATTGCTGATGGCTTATTACTGCTGTAACTACATTGTATTCATTCACTCTACAATAGCTTCCCCTTTGGAATTTAAAACCCAATTATGCCTTTTCGAAAGATATTTTAAGAATTTTATGGTCTGATAGGATATTGTTAATAGTTCAAAATACACTTTACTCTACACTACATTGTATATGAAATAGCATCATGTAATCCATGTATATGCACTTATATATGTGCCCTCATGCCATTATATGCATGCGCAGGGCAGGGAGCACTTTCTGGTTAACCTCATCTGGGTTTCAAAGTTAAGCAGATGTGAGATGGATGCTGTTGTCTAGGTCTAAGAGAGGAAAGGAGGGAGGGAGGAGGGAGGGAGGGAGGGAGGGAGGGAAGGAAGGAAGGAAGGAAGGAAGGAAGGAAGGAAGGAAGGAAGGAAGGACCACATTCTCTGAGATTCAAGCTTCACTGGAAAAATATAGGCCATTCAGAAATTTATGTTCTAGTGATATTAGACAACAAAGCAAAAGTCAGAGAAATCATCTAACAAAATTTATATTCACAATTGTTCAAATCAGGTCAGCCCTTAGCAGAATTCACAAAGATTATGCAAGTATTTTGTAGTTTGTGTGTGTGTTTGAATGTGTGTGTGTGTATACACACACACACACATACACATACACATTAGTTGTTATTGGATGGATTTTACAGATTGGCCAGACTTCTTCATTTATGGATGTGCCAAATGGTCCTAAAATAATAATAATAATTATTATTACTGATCATTGCACAGTCAACCAGATGTTCAGACTGGGTTTGGCATTTTTGTCTACCTATTGAAGGACCTGGGATAGGCAGATCTGGGT
Organism: Bothrops alternatus; assembly: GCA_034064705.1. Taxonomy (NCBI): domain Eukaryota; kingdom Metazoa; phylum Chordata; class Lepidosauria; order Squamata; family Viperidae; genus Bothrops; species Bothrops alternatus. The sequence goes on along the minus strand of JARGCV010000024.1, from coordinate 29,484,018 downwards.
GTTTGATGGTATTACAGGATGGAAGCTGTTCGCACTAAACCCACCTTTTGCAATTGACTGATGGCGAATTTGTCAATGCCAATGGTGTTCAAGTAGTGCTCCAGTTGTTTTGGGATTACACCCAAGGAACCTATTATTATTGGTACTATATTTCCCTTCTATCATTCTATTTCGATTTGCAGGACTTTTTATTTTGTTACCTTCTCCAGTTCTTTCTCTTCTATTCTGCTGTCTTCAGGCACTGCCACGTCCACTCTCCAAATGTTTTTATCTTTCTTATCGATAATTGTTAAGTCTGGGGTGTTACGTGATAGGTGCCTGTCTGTTTGAATTCTAAAGTCCCAGAGCAATTTAACTTTTTCATTTTCTCTCCTCCTCCTCCTCATTATCATTATTTCAAAATGACATCAGAATAACATACAAAAGCAATACAAAATTACGGTACAGAAGATGAATTAGTTAAAAGAGATGTGAATATCATCACAATGTCTGTTAGCTACTGTAAAATCCTTTTTAATTTGTTTGAATTTCTCCAGCCATTTTGAATTTAGGATTATAGTTTGAATGATATTTGGTGGAATACTTAATTGTGTGGCCGTTATATTCATATGTTTTTTTAATTCATTCAACTGGTAAAATTTGATTTTTGTATTGCATTTGGGGTTATTCTGATATCATTTTGGATATTGCTTGCTTATTTATTTATGAAAGATAAAAATTAATGGTTGAGGGCAACAGTAGAAAGGTACTGTCAGAATATCAGATGTACTCTCAAAATTAGAACGAGAGGCAAAGAGGGATTATATACAACCAGAGTAACCAGACATATCCAAAGAAATGACAGCAACATTCAGATGTTAGAATATCAAGGTAATATTTTCAGGAGGCCCCATAGTATTAAATATATTCTAATGTGCAATCACTGAAATTGCTCTATCTAAACAAGAAACAGGTCAACGTAGAATGTGAATGTTTGATTTTATAGGCCAGATGATAGTAGCAGTTGCTAGGCATTGAAGAGAAAACAGAGTTACTCAGAAAATGCAGTATCAATTATGCCTTTGGAAAAAGAAAGCAACACCATTGAGGGGATAGATGGGGAACTCATTAAATTTGCAGATGACACCAAGCTGGCAGGAATAGCCAACACTCCAGAAGACAGGCTTAGGATACAGCAGGATCTGGACAGATTTGAACACTGGGCGCTATCTAACAAAATGAAATTCAATGGTGAAAAAAGTAAGGTTCTACATTTAGGCAAGAAAAACCAAATGTACAGGTATAGTATACGTTCTGTCTGGCCCCTCTCAGCTCATTAAAATCCACATAAATATGTCTTTAAGAGGTTTATTTAACACATTTCAAAAGAATTCACTTCAAAGCACGCTGCTGGCATTTTGCTGGCAGAAACAGCCAAGTCTCATTTATTTACATTTAGATTAAAACATGCTCCTTCCACACCTTCCAATTAACTCACTCTTTCTTTATCACATTGTCCAAGACCTCATTATTCTCCCGTAGATTTCCAAAACATCAGAAGACTGAATTCAAACGCACGGCTCCAGATATCAGGCTACTCCTTGATTAACGTTGCTCGTGACAAAGGCGTAGTCTCTCTGTCCCCTTCTAATATAGTTTCCGATATGTCACTTCCCCCCATTACTTCCTTTTCCCACTTAACTGACACCTTCGCTTATCAAACCTTCGGAATCTCGGATCAAGCCATCTATCTTCTTGCTCCAAATCTGACCCCTCACTTTGCGAATCTGACCCAGACTGCCTGTAAATCTCCTCCCTGTCTGTCTCAGCTGCCGGGAGGGGAAAATACCCAGAGGGGCCTGGCTGCTCTTCCTCGGCTGCCGGGAGGGGAAAACACCCAGAGGGGCCTGGCTGCTGATCCTCATCCTCTGATACTTCCCAAGCTGGTCTAGGGACACTCACAACAGTATAGGGGGTACCTTGCTCAATAGTAGTAATTGTGAGAGGAATCTCGGAGTCCTAATGGACAATCATTTAAATATGAGCCAGCAGTGTGCTGCAGCTGCCAAAAAAGCCAACACAGTGCTAGGCTGCATTAACAGAGAGATAGAATCAAGATCACGTGAAGTCTTAATACCACTTTACAATGCCTTGATAAGGCCACACTTGGAATACTGCATCCAGTTTTGGTCACCACGATGTAAAAAAGATGTTGAGACTCTAGAAAGAGTACAGAGAAGAGCAACAAAGATGATTAGGGGACTGGAGGCTAAAGCATATAAGGAACGGTTTAACAAAAAGAAGGATGAGGGGGGACATGATAGCAGTATTCCAATATCTCAGGGGCTGCCACAAAGAAGAGGCAGTCAAGTTATTTTCCAAAGCGCCTGAAGGCAGGACAAGAAGCAACGGGTGGAAACTAATCAAAGAGAGAAGCAACCTAGAACTAAGGAGAAACTTCCTGACAGTTAGAACAATTAACCAGTGGAACAACCTGCCTCCAGAAGCAGTGAATGCTCCAACACTGGAGGTTTTTAAGAAGAGACTGTAAAGCCATTTGTCCGAAATGGTATAGGGTTTCCTGCCTGAGCAGGGGGTTGGACTAGATGACCTCCAATGTCCCTTCCAACTTTATTATTATTATTATTATTATTATTATTATTATTATTATTATTATTATTAGTAGTAGTAGTAGTAGTAGTAGTAGTAGTAGTAGTAGTAGTACCGGTAGTAGTAGTAGTATTATACTATCATTTCTCAAAGCTAAATGTAACTCAGCAAGTGTTGTATTGCCTCTGTACAAATCGATGGTGAGACCACACTTGGAGTACTGTGTACAGTTCTGGTCACCGCACCTCAAGAAGGATATAATGGAACTGGAAAAGGTGCAAAAAAGGGCAACAAGAATGATCAAGGAAATGGAGCACCTCCCTTATGAAACCAGATTGCAACGCCTTGGTCTCTTCAGCCTTGAAAGACGGCGTTTAAGGGGTGACTTGATCGAAGTGTATAAAATCATGCATGGGATAGAAAAGGTGGATAGAGAAAAATTCTTTTCTCTATCACACAATACTAGGACAAGGGGGCACTCCCTAAAGCTCATAGGTAAGAAAGTGAGGACAAATAAAGGGAAATATTTCTTCACCCAGAGGGTCATTGGTTTATGGAATTCACTTCCAGAAGAGGTCGTGACAGCTGTCAGCCTTGATAGCTTCAAGGCAGGGTTAGACAGATTCATGGATGCCAAGTGTATCGGTGGTTATTAAAACGGATGTCCATGTGCCGCCTCTATGTTGGTTGAGGCAGGCAGGATTCCCTTGAGTACCATTTGTTGGGGGTCAAGGGAAAGGGAGGGTTTTGCCTTCTCTTTCTGCTCAAGATCCCCATGTACAATTGGTGGGCCACTGTGTGACACAGAATGCTGGACTCGATGGGCTTTGGCCTGATTCAGCATGGCTCTTCTTATGTTCTTATGTTCTAACCTTAATCCAATGGTGCTTACAGAGACACTTTTGAAAACATACAGGGACAAAGGAGAGAGAAACGAGGAACATCCACACAAGTGATAGTCCATGAAGGGCAGATTTACACGGAAGTTGTATGACTCTATTGCAGATAGTAAACAACATTGATCTCCGTCTCTTATTACTTTTCTACCTTCCTTAAGGCAGAAAATTCCTCTAGAGGGGAATGGATATTCCTTTAATGGCCGTTGTATTCTGAATACTATAGAGTGACTGTAATGCTTTGCTATAATTTAATATTGTCTTTTTCTCTAAAAAAAAAGATGCTAAAAAAGCATATAACGCACCGATCACATCAGTTTATCTTTGTTACAGAAAAGCTTTCCTCTCCTTCCCATATTTATTTTCATAGTTCTACTTATTTCAGGAGGGCTCACTCTCCCAAGCAATGAAACTGCTAAGCTGACTATGCAAAGAGGAATAAATTCATTCACATTAAGACCCAGTGCAAGATCTGGCCCAAACTGAGTAGATAGAAGATAGATTGAAAGGTTGACTCGGGACAATGAGATCTGGTTTCTCCTACTGAAAACATTAGAATAGAATAGAATAGAATAGAATAGAATAGAATAGGATAGGATAGGATAGGATAGGATAGGATAGGATAGGATAGGATAGGATAGGATAGGATAGGATAGGATAGGATAGGATAGGACAGGACAGGACAGGACAGGACAGGACAGGACAGGACAGGATAGGATAGGAGCTAGAAGGGACCTTGGAGGTCTTCTAGTCCAGCCCTATGCTCAAGCATTGAGCAGAAACAAATCCTAGCAAATCACTGCTGTAATGTTCCATCCACTCCAATCCCCAAAGTCATCCTAATAAGAAAAAAGATTTACCCTTTGGGAAACTTAGGGAATTTCATTTTGAGTAGGAATATTTAGGAACTGCATAGGGTGTTAATGTAACCAAAATTGCAATTACAGCCTGTATACCCTACTCTGTCAGTACAATGCAGTATTTGGTAAATTATTTCTTCCTTAAGGGTCCAAAGCATGGCAGTTTTATTTCTTTGTTTGCTGTTTTTCATCTGACATTTCATCATCACAATGTTCATGATGATGCATTCTCAAAAAATCTATACTTTAAAAATTACAGGATCCAGCTTTTGGTAGGAAGAGTACCACTATTATTTTTTCCTCTCTTTTTCAAACTAAGTTCCCAAAGATTGGCCTGATTTTTCCCTCCAATAATGTTAGAAAGGCTGGATACAAATGTCAATAATTTTATTTTTTACCTTTACCTGCCTTTAGGCGCTTTGGAAAATAGCTTGACTCCCTCTTCTCTGTGGGAGCCCCTAAGATATTGGAACACTGCTATCATGTCCCCCCTCATTCTTCTCTTCATTAAACTAGACATACCCAATTCCATCAACCTTTCCTTATATGTTTTAACCTCCAGTCCCCTAATCAACTTTGTTGCTCTTCTCTGTACTCTTTCTAGAGCAGTGGTTCTCAACCTTTCTCAGGTTGAGACCCCACTTGCCCCGCCCATGCGCGCCGCGACCCCGACCTGGGCGCTCGCGCGCGCGTGCGCAAAAAAAATATTTTTTTTAAATTTTTTTAAAAAATCAAAAAACAAAATGGTGGCCGTGACGGGCGGATCCGTGCATGCGCAGATCAGCCTGTCACACGCGCCATGCATGCGCGCATCCGCCCGTCGCGGGCCGTCATTTTGTTTTTGTTTTTTTAAATTAAAAAAAATCCAAAAAACAAAAAAAACAAAATGGCGGTTGTGACGGGCGGATCTGCGCATGTGCGGATCGGCCCGTCGCACGCACCACGCATGCGCGCATCTGCCCGTCGCGGGCCGCCATTTTTTTTTAATTTTTTAAAAAAATTTTTAATTTTTTTAAATTTTTTTTAATTTTTTTTTATTTTTTTTCCCAGCACAACGGGCGGATCTGAGCGTGCGCAGCGCGCGCGCACAAAAAAAAAATAAAAAAATTAAAAAATTAAAAAAAAAATTAAAAAAATTAAAAAAATAAAAATAAAAAAACAAAATGGCGGCCGGCGGTGCCCGGTGACCCCCACGAAATGGTCGCGCGACCCCAAATGGGGTCGTGACCCGAAGATTGAGAACCACTGTTCTAGAGTCCCAACATCTTTTTTACATCGTGGTGACCAAAACTGGATGCAGTATTCCAAGTGTGGCCTTACCAAGGCATTGTAAAGTGGTGTTTACTTCACGTGATCTTGATTCTATCCCTCTGTTAATGCAGCCTAGCACTGTGTTGGCTTTTTTGGCAACTGCAGTACACTGTTGGCTCATATTTAAATGATTGTCCACTAGGACTCCGAGGTCCCTCTCACAGTTACTACTATTGAGCAAGATACCCCCTATACTATACCTGTACATTTGGTTTTTCTTGTTTAAATGTAAAACCTTACTTTTTTCACCATTGAATTTAATTTTGTTAGATAGCACCCAGTGTTCAAGTTTGTCCAGATCCTCCTGTATCCTAAACCTGTCTTCTGGAGTGTTGGCTATTCCTGCCAGCTTGGTGTCATCTGCAAATTTGATGAGTTCCCCATCTATCCCCTTGTCCAAATCATTGATGAAGATGTTGAAGAGCACTGGGCCCAGAACAGAGCCCTGGGGCACCCCACTACACACTTCCCTCCATGTAGATGTGGTTCCATTGAGGACCACATGCTGAGTACAGCCGGTCAGCCAGCTACGGATCCATCTGGTGGTGATGCTGTCTAACTCACATTTTTCTATCTTATCAAGTAGTAGGTTGTGATCTACTTTGTCAAATGCCTTACTGAAGTCCAAGTAAATTATATCCATAGCATTCCTCTGGTCCACTAATTTTGTCACTTGGTCAAAGAATGCAATAAGGTTTGTCTGGCATGACCTGTTTTTGACAAACCCATGTTGGCTTTTAGTAATGACTTGGTTTGCCTGTAGGTGTTCGCTGATTCATTGTTTGATTATCTTTTCCAGAATCTTCCCAGGTATTGAGGTCAGGCTGATAGGTCTGTAATTTCCTGGATCCATTTGTTTTTACCTTTTTTGAAGATGGGAACTACATCAGCTCTTTTCCAGTCCTCTGGTAGTTCCCCAGTGCTCCAGGATCTTTGAAAAATATAGTTCAGTGGTTCTGAGATCACATTTGCCAGTTCCTTGAGAACCTTGGGATGTAATTCATCTGGTCCTGGTGATTTGAACTCGTGTAGGCTGGACAGGTGTTCACTTACCATTTTCTTGCCTATCTTAACTTGTGTTTCTATTCTGTTTTTTCATGGCACTATTTTTGAAAGGTTGGTCTGCTTTTTCCCTTTGTGTAAAGATAGTTGCAAAAAATGAGTTAAATAGTTCTGCTTTCTCCCTGTTGCTTGTCACCTTCTTGCCACTTTCACCCACTAATGGACCAATCATTTCCTTCACTTTTTTCTTGTTTTTTACATGTTGAAAGAAGCTTTTTTGGTTATTTTTGACTTTGGTCGCAAGCCTTAGTTCATTTTGAGTCTTAGCTTTCCTCACTTCATCTTTGCAAGCTCGGGCCATTTGCTGACACATGACTTAGTTATGTGTCCCTCTTTCCACTATCTATACTTGTCCTTTTTATCTTTCAATTGAGTTCTTTGTGCAGTCATGCTGGTTTCTTTTGAGAGCTGTTATTTTTCCTCTTTGTTGGTATTGTGCTAGACTGGGCTTTTATTATCTCACTTTTCAAAATTTCCCAAGCATCTTGAGTTGTTTTCCCCTGGAGGATTCTCATCCATGGAATCCTTCCCAAACCCTCTCTAAGTTTATTGAAATTAGCTCTCTTGAAGTCCAAGACTGTAGTTTGACTGTGTTCTAGTGCTTGTGCTTCCATAATGTTGAATTCCAATATTGCACGATCACTTCCTCCCAAGGTTCCTATGGCTTCAACACCTTCTATCATTTCATCTCTGTTAGTGAGAATTAGATCCAAAATGGCTAATCCCCTAGTTCCCTTTTCTACTTTTTGTGAGACAAAGTTCTCTGCTAGGTTTGTCAGGAATCTGTTTGATCTTCCACTTGGTGCAGAGTTTGTCTCCCAGTTGATGTCAGGATAGTTAAAGTCCCCATTACTATTGTGATGTGCTTCCTACATCCTTTAGTTAGCTGACTAGCAAAAAGTTCATCTATTTCCTCTGTTTAGTTGGGTGTCCTATAGTATACAACTATGGCAATGTCCTTTCCCCCCCTTTTATATTGACCCAAATGCATTCAAGACAGTTTTCATCATTGTTGTGCTCTATTTCTGTAGAGAAGTAGTTATTTCTCATATAGAGAGCAATTCTACCTCCTCTTTTATTTGGTCTGTTTCTTTTAAATAATTTAAATCCCTCAAGCTGTGTGTTCCATTTGTGGGTTTCATCTCACCATGTTTCTGTAATGGCAACAATATCATATCTGCCCTCATTAACATGAATTTCACCCTGTTTGCTGTTCATACTCTGATCAGAGAAACATAATTTTTCTATTGGTTCTAACCAAGCAAGACTTAGGGTGAGAATACAGATTCTACAAACACAGCCTAGTTTGAAGGAATTAATTTATAGCTGAAATGGTAAGCATTTTTGCAGTAATTGGGGTCATTTTTAAAAAAATCTCCTATTAAGAAAATAAAGAGGTGAGATAATGCTATAAAAATTGGCATTTTTGCCATTGAGAAATGTCTACTGAGACCATAAAATGCTATTAGGCCACAATTTACATATTCTTAATGTGGAAGACTGAACTGCAAGGAAGAGACATACAGGTAGGCCTCAATTTATGACTGGTTGCTTAGGAACCATTCAAAGTTACAAGAGAGGTACCTGGGGAGGCTTATCTGGATTTGAAGTTCTGATGGTCACGTTTCCCCATTGTCATGTGACCAGACTTGAAGTGCTTGGCAACCGTGTCACATTTATGGCTGTTTGCAGTGTTCCACAGTCATGCGGTTATGTTTTATGATTATTTTGACAAAAATGGGCATTTATTTCTGATTTTCAGAAAAACCATTCCTTATTAAACTATGAGTTCACTTAACAACTATGGCAGTCACTTTATGTCTAAGGTAATTGCTAATGACCCCTGCAAAAAATTTCATAACATTGAGCTTGTCACATTGGTGATCTCATTTACAAGTCTCATGTGTTGTAAGCATGATTGGCATGCTCCATCATGGTGATTTAGCCAGATGCAGAGAAAGGTCTGTTTGTTGGGAACAACTGTTTGCTTCGGTGTGCACTTCCTTGGCCCTCATAAACCCTGCCTTGCGGACTTCTGGTTGTGTTTCTTGTGGATTTCAGACTTTGCTTTGTGGACTCTGAACCTTGTTTGTGGACTTCAGACTTCTCCTTGCCTTGTGGATTGGCTCTGATGACATTAAACCCAGTTTGTGGGACTGGGTGGCATTGATTTTGGATGACTTCCTTTGAGAAGAATTGGCATGGAGCTTTACCAGCACAGTTGGAGGGCCATCCGTTGCAATGTAGCTGTGTAATAAATAAACTTTATAGTTACCTGTACCTGCCAGTTAACTCAGGTAAGAATACACATGTTGTATAAACACAATATAATGGATCAGCCCCTGGCAGATGAAGCTAAGAAATTACACCATTGTTATTATACTTTCACAAATTATGAAAGAAACAATGCAAACATTCACCCTCGGGTTTGTTTATTTAGTAAATTTCTATGCCATCTATATCACAGACTACAGGTTCCAGGTTCAACAAAGGTAACTCATTTGTCATGTCTGATAGAGGTTGATAGTTTCATATATTTCTAGATAAAAGAAATATATTAGTCTAATAAGGGGTGGAATTAAAAAAAGGTTAAGCTGGTGTTATCAAAATTTCAAAATTTTTATATGTGTCATACAAGATTGGCCACTATCTTTCCTGCAGCCCTGCAGGAACTTCTGAGTGTAATAAATTAGAGGTCAGCAATTAGGTGCTTTAGCTATCCAGACTGCAAGTGTTTTTAATCATCAGTGATTTTTAATTGTGTTCCAAGAACCTGTATAATTTGATGGAAATTCTTCAGAAGAGTTTTAATGAGCAGACCTTCAACCACAGATGAAATTCCCAATCATTTTCTTCATATTCAGGCCCACTGAATAAGTGGCATGACCTTTTCAGTTAGAAATCCAGCATCCTGATTCACTTTGATAATTCCCTGCTGTGCATCCAAGATTAAATATATACATGTCTCTAACCACTTGGGGAAAACAAATGTATTTATTTATTGGTTTTATTTATTTTGAGTTATTTAATTAGATATATGTACCCTCTCATCTCATCTAAAGGAGAGTCTGGACAGCTCACAAACATTAAAACCGGTAGATATTAAAATGATAAAACAATAAGTACAGTTAAAAGATGTGGAGAAAGGGAGCATGAAGTACACAAGGAGAGGTGGAGGCTTTTCTTAATCCAATAGTCATCTCCAGAATAGTTCACCCCCATTGAAGGCCAGGCCCACTGGCAGATGCTTCAGGCCCTTATGGAACCTCAGTAAGCTGGGCACAGATCTCACCTTGTGGGGTATGATGTTCCAGAGGGTAGAAACCACAACAAAAATGGCTCTTGTCCTGGACTCTGCCAGTCAAAATTCCTTAACCGATGGGGCCTTCTGCCAGCATGGGTGGGGTGGGCCAATTCCATTGAGATGAGATAGTTCTTCAAATAACCTGAATCTATGTCATGAAGGACTTTAAAGGTGATAACCAACACCTTGAATTGCACCCAGAAGCAAATTGGTAGTCAATGCAACTCAGAGAAAAGTGATGTACATGGGCCACCATGGGCCCTCAAGAACTGACCATGCCACTGCATTTTGCACCAATTGTAGCTTCCAAATACTCTTCAAGGGTAGCCCCATGCAAAGGACATTGCAATAGTCTATAAATTAAATATACATGCTGACCATCTTACTGTCAAGGGACTTTGGGTGGCTTAAAATAATAAAAACAAAGGTACAAAATATTTTAAAAAATAAATTAAATGACTAGAGAATAAATAAGGCTTTTTTACAGTATTAATTTTCTATTATTACAATTCATTAGTGCTTAATGAACAGTGTGTTATCTGGGTTGATTTGTTTTGTTTAGTAATACAAGTTAAGTTCTTACTCTCTATCTTTTTGATAAAATAAGTTCCATGTTTGAAAATATTCTGTATCTTCTTTTTCTTTGATTCTCAATGTAAGTCTATTCGTTCAGCAGAGTCCACTATTTTCTTGATTATCTCTTCATCCAATGGTGCTTTTTTTTTTTCATTTTTCCAGTGCTGAGCAAATACAATCCTCACTACTGTGAGAATAAATAAGTTTTTTTTAAAAAAACCAGAACACTACAGTGTGGAGGTAGGATCTTCTTCGTAGTCCATTGACCATCTCCAACATGGAATGCCCACTTAGGGCCTCAGGCCAATTGTCAGAGCCAGGTTTATTAAATTACTTAAGATTTTATCTGAACCTTCATCTGGATTTGAGTCTGTGACTGGGTTCCAATGTGGTTTAAAGGTTTAAAGTCAGCTTTTCAAGAAGCTGAATTTTTTGCTTTAAAGAATCAGTATTTTGGGGGGTTTAAAGAGTCAGTTTGATCTGATAACCAAACATATTGGTGGTCCATCAAATATTCAGATTGATTTAACAGCTGCTGATTCAATCTGCTGCATTGAAACAACTCAGTAAGTCAAACAGCTTTCAAATGAAACTTTCAGACAGTCCTAAGCTTTGAAGAAACAGATTTTACCTCTGCCTAGTACCTGATTGAATAAAATTGAATCCACAAAGCAACTACCAATAAACCTCCCTTACAAGTCACATACCTTGCCCCTGAGGTAAATGAAATGACTGTGTTCTCTACTGTAAGTACAGAACTATCTGTAATGCAGGTTGTATTTTATCATATATATTCTGATGCTTTAGAAAATATTCTATAAAAATAACTTTGAAAAAAACCCACAGCTATCAGATAATAAGACTGGAATAAAAAAAGAACCAGTATTTTGATTGCATATAAAAGTCACTGTGAATGTTTGGGTTTTTATATTTGTTTCTCCTATTTGAATTTCTCCATTACATCCTCTCCATCTGACAATGATGAATGATGCTGCGGAGTTCCCAAAATAAGCCTCAAACACAAAATAAATGCCAAATCTCAATATGAATCAGGAAATCTGCGCTTCTTGAAAAGCTGACCTTTCAACGTGACTTGACCCAAGTGTCAGTCTCTTTGGTGCTTTCAAAATTCTCTACATGTCTGATAGGCAACTGCCAATCAAAGATTTCCTATTATCTAACTGTTCAGGCTCAAAGGCCTTCAAAAGCATCTTTCAAATCTTCCTTCTGTTTCCAGGCCACTTGAAAAAGATTGGCCCTGGGCTGATCTAAATAAAATTTATCCTAAACACTCATGCAGACAATAGCAACAAAATAGGCCCCATGTAAATCAGAGATTACTATTCCAGTTTGCCAAAAGCATGGGAATTATTCTGCTTCTTACTTCTCAAAATGTTAGCCTTGTGAGGTAGTCCTGGCAAGAAACACATCCAGGCACTAGCTCTATTTTTATTGTAAGGTTCCATTAAAATAATCTTGCAAGTTTGAAAGTACCCCTCTTGTCTCTCACTTTTACTCTTTGAAAAACTAGGGAGGATATCCTTATGGTACACTGTCACCACCCCATCTCCTTTAGATTCAATTTTCATTTATCAAACCATTGTCTAGGCTGCAACTCTCTCCTATATACAATTCCCACATGCCATTACACAAGCCTCAGAAACAGAGTAGAGTCAAGGTTAGGGAGTAATGGGATGGATAATCACCCTCTCCAAGGTTATAGGATAGTTTGGGAGATTTAATAAATATATTTGAAAAAGCCAAGGATAACCCACTTCTACACTGTTGAAAAAAAAAGTTTATTAACAAGGCCATTTAGACATTCTTTTTATTTCCACTTTCACATAACTGTCCTGAGATATTTTACTACCCTTATTAAAATTTGTATTTCAAGTCACCAGGCATAGAATAGAATGATACAAAAACCCCTTTGTGATTTTTTTCCCCCTTCCATTCAATCATGTCCAATTTTCAGAGACTACCTGGAAAAGTCCCTGCAGTTTTCTTGGCAAGGTTTCAGAATTGGTTTGCCACTGCATTGCATTGCAGAGTTGGAAGAAAGTGGCTGTCCCAAGATCACCCAGCTGACTTTGTGACTAGAATGGGACTAGAACTCATGATCTCCCAGTTTCAAGCCTGATGCCTTATTTATCTTACTTCATTCTTCGATAAAGTGACTGAACTAGTAGACCAGCGAAACGCAGTGGACATAGTATACTTAGATTTCAGTAAAGCATTTGATAAAGTAGACCACAACCTACTCCTTGGTAAGCTAGAAAAAGGTGGAATAGACAATATCACCACCAGATGGATCTGTAGTTGGCTGGCAAATCGTACTCAAAAAGTAATCCTCAAGGGCACCACATCCACATGGAGAAAAGTAAACAGAGGGGTACCACAAGCTTCTGTCTTGTGCCCAGTACTCTTCAATATCTTAATAAATGACTTAGATGGGGGGACTGAAGAGGAACTCATCAAATTTGTAGATGACACCAAACTAAGAGGAGTAACCAACATCCCAGAAGACAATCTCAGGATCCAAAAACAACTTGACAAAATTGAACAATGGCCCTGTCCAACAAAATGAGTTTCAATGTGGAGAAAAGCAAAGTTTTACATGTAGGCAGGAAAAACCAAAGGCACAAATACAGATTGGGCAAGACCTGGCTCTAAAACAGTAACTGTGAGAGGGACCTTGGAGTCCTAGTGGATGATCACTTGACCATGAGCCAGCAGTGTGCAGCAGCAACCAAAAAAACTAATACAATCCTGGGTTGTATAAACAGAGGCATAGAATCAAGATCACGCAAAGTATTAATACTGCTTTATAAAACCCTAGTAAGACCACAGGACCCCTGCACTACATCGTATGGCTCTTGTTTGTAGCTGTATATGCCTACATTATTAAACTATAGCTGTTGTGTTTAGCAATAAAATGGATTACATCAATGGCTCTGTTGCAAACTATTCTCCACTGTCACGGTCTACAGACAAAAAGTTAATAAATTATTGTATTAGACCACATTCTAACATTATTTCTTGAGTAAATTGCTGATGTTTGAGCACAGGGGAAGTATAATGACAGCGGAGAGAACTTCAATACGATTTTTTAAACCCAATACGATTTTTTAAACACATAAAAGTCACATTATGTGACTGTACTCTTTTATCCTGCATGGAACAGAATGAATTGATGTTTGTCACTCTGAATAATCTGTTTGGGAATAAGTACAATCCATCTCTGTACACATTTAACCGGCATTTGTTATTTTTGCAAAATTTGTAAAAGCTATCAGCACCTCCTGATGAAAGCATAAAAAACACAACCTGTGGAACACAGCCTGATTTTCCTACCCTTCAACATGCATAGTTGTGAAATATGAACCCCAGAAGACCCAGCTGTTTACAGCTTCTTCTCTGAATAGGTATTCATTCCGCACTCCATATCAGCAAGAAAGCTGGAGGGAAAAGATCTGTAATAGGATTCAGCTGTTGTTAAGAATAATTTTCTCACTGCCTTCCTGTATTTGCAAGCCAGTCCAGGGCACATCTTGTCAGGCATGAATTAGCTCCATCAGGGTTTGTTTACTTCGCTATTTTTATGTTTATATGGCTATGCTGATGGAAGAGAAGGAACCTCACAGCAAGGCTCCAAAAAGTGATGAATTGCCATTGGTCTTTAATATATATATAAAAAAACTTTAAACTTCTTCCCTTGATTCTTTCTTTTATGTTAAAAGTTTTGTTGGTCTGTGCTTGGTTGCTTTCCCTTCCCAGAATTTGCAGCTAACTATCTTTCAAAAGCAGTCATTCAAATTTTATAGTAAAAAGAGAGGTAACAAATACCGGTAGTAACTTTATGTACAGCGTATATTAGATTTCCTATTTTCTAGAGAAAGTCAAGACAGACTAGAGTTCTCGTCCCTCCAATTTTTTTCTCTCCGATAAGTACAGTATAGATCAGACATGTCAAACTCGTGACATCACATGATGTCGCGCAACGTATCGGGACAGTTTTGCTATTGCCGGCAATGGAGTGGGTGCTGCTTCCGGATGATGCATCCGGCCCACGGGCTGACAGTTTGACACCCCTGGTATAGATGGTACCTTACTCAATAGTAGTAACCGTGAGACGGATCTCGGAGTCCTAGTGGGCAATCACTTAAATATGAGCCAGCAGGGTGCTGCAGCTGCCAAAAAAATCCCACACAGTGCTGGGCTGCATTAACAGAGGGATAGAATCAAGATCACGTGAAGTATTAATATCCCTTCACAATACCTTGGTAAAGGCCACACTTGGAATACTGCATCCAGTTTTGGTTCCCATGATGTAAAAAAAGACGTTGAGAGTCTAGAAAGAGTACAGAGAAGAGCAACAAAGATGATTAGGGGACTGGAGGCTAAAATATATAAGGAACAGTTCTGGAACTGAGAATGTCTAGTCTAATGAAGAGAAGGACGAGGGGGGACATGATAGCAGTGTTCCAATATCTCAGGGGTTGCCACAAAGAAGTGATAGTCAAGATATTCTCCAAAACACCTGAAGGCAGGACAAGAAGCAATGAATGGAAACTAATCAAGAAGAGAACCAACCTAGAACTAAGGAGAAATTTCCTGACCATTAGAACAATTAATCAGTGGAACAACTTGCCTGTAGGAGTTGTGAAGTTTTACAAATATAAGGTTTGTAAAAGGTCCCTTCCAATATGATGATGATGATGATGATATAATAATAATAATAATAATAATAATAATAATAATAATAATAATAATAATAATAATAATAATAATAATAATAATAATAATAATAATAAAGTTGGAAGGGACCTTGGAGGTCATCTAGTCCAACCCCTACTCAGGCAGGAAACCCTATACCATTTCGGACAAATGCCTGTACAGTCTCTTCTTAAAAACTTCCACTATTGCAGCATTCACCACTTCTGGAGGCAGGTTGTTCCACTGGTTAATTGTTCTGTCAGGAAGTTTCTCCTTAGTTCTAGGTTGCTTCTCTCCTTGATTAGTTTCCACCCATTGCTTCTTGTCCTGCCTTCAGGCGTTTTGGAAAACAGCTTGACTCCCTCTTCTTTGGGGCAGCCCCTGAGATAATGGAACACTGCTATCATGTCCCCCCTCGTCCTTCTCTTCATTAAACTAGACATACCCAATTCCAGCAGCCATTCCTTATATGCTTTAGCCTCCAGTCCCCTAATTATCTTTGTTGCTCTTCTCTGTACTCTTTCTAGAGTCTTAACATATTTTTTACATCGTGTTCGCCAAAACTGGATGCAGTATTCCAAGTGTGGCCTTACAAAGGCATTGTAAAGTGGTATTAATACTTCACCTGATCTTGATTCTATCCCTCTGTTAATGCAGCCTAGCATTATGTTGGCTTTTTTGGCAGCTGCAGCACAGTGCTGGCTCATATTTAGGTGATTTTCCACTTGGACTCTGAGGTCCCTCTCACAATTACTACTATTGAGCAAGGTACCCCCTATACTATACCTGTACATTTGGTTTTTCTTGCCTAAATGTAGAACCTTGCTTTTTTTTACCATTGAATTTCATTTTGTTAGATAGTGCTCAGTGTTCAAGTTTGTCCAGATCCTTCTGTATCTTAAGCCTGTCTTTTGGAGTGTTGGCTATTCCTGCCAGCTTGGTGTTGTCTGCAAATTTGATGAGTTCCCCATCTATCCCCTCATCTAAATCGTTGATGAAGATGTTGAAGAGCACTGGGCCCAGAACAGAGCCCTGGGGCACCCCACTACACACTTCCCTCCATGTAGATGCGGTTCCATTGAGGACCACACGCTGAGTACGGCCGGTCAGCCAGCTACGGATTCATCTAGTGGTGATGCTGTCTACCCCACATTTTTCTATCTTGTTAAGTAGTAGGCTGTGATCTACTTTATCAAATGCTTTATTGAAGTCCAAGTAAATTATATCCATAGCATTCCTCTGGTCCACTAATTTTGTCACTTGGTCAAAGAATGCAATAAGGTTTGTCTGGCATGACCTGTTTTTGACAAACCCATGTTGGCTTTTAGTAATGACTTGGTTTGCCTGTAGGTGTTCGCTGATTCATTGTTTGATTATCTTTTCCAGAATCTTCCCAGGTATTGAGGTCAGGCTGATAGGTCTGTAATTTCCTGGATCCATTTGTTTTTACCTTTTTTGAAGATGGGAACTACATCAGCTCTTTTCCAGTCCTCTGGTAGTTCCCCAGTGCTCCAGGATCTTTGAAAAATATAGTTCAGTGGTTCTGAGATCACATTTGCCAGTTCCTTGAGAACCTTGGGATGTAATTCATCTGGTCCTGGTGATTTGAACTCGTGTAGGCTGGACAGGTGTTCACTTACCATTTTCTTGCCTATCTTAACTTGTGTTTCTGTTCTGTTTTTTCATGGCACTATTTTTGAAAGGTTGGTCTGCTTTTTCCCTTTGTGTAAAGATAGTTGCAAAAAATGAGTTAAATAGTTCTGCTTTCTCCCTGTTGCTTGTCACCTTCTTGCCACTTTCACCCACTAATGGACCAATCATTTCCTTCACTTTTGTCTTGTTTTTTACATGTTGAAAGAAGCTTGATGATGATGTTGATGATGTCCCAACCTATATGGTGGATTCAAAGAAGAATTGATGCCTTTGAACTGTGATGCTGGCATAAATTATTGTGTATTCCTTGGGCAGTTAGAGGAACTAACAGAGAGGTGCTGAATTATATAAAACCAGAAATATTATTAAAAATTAAAATCACAAGTCTACATCTGATTTACTTTGGCTATGACATGTGTGCAAATTGATTGGAGAACTCAGTGATGCAAGGAATGGTTAATGGATGAAGAAGAAGGGACAAGTGAAGAACTCATTGCCTTAATACCATCATAGTTGATACAAAAGTGAGCAACAACTTGACAGGGTAGCATAGAAGAGTCATAACTGACCCCAAACTACTCAGTAATATTCCATAGTTAAGAAAGAATAAGAACTAGAAAGTAGTCTAACACTTTCATCACTATTCAGCATTGGCCATGATCATATTATGTTGCTCAGTGTTCTACTCTACTTTGTGATGAGTATTTTGTGTTTTTCTGATTTAGAACATGGCTTCTGAATCTGACTGCCTGTACAATGGTAATCCCTTAATTTCAGGATCAGAAACTACATTGAGAATCTAACAAATTATAAAAGATCCCCAAGATCTTAAGACTATCCCTGAATTCATGGAGGATAGTGAGAAACACTGACCCCGCCTTTTTAACTTTAATTATTTTATTCCTGTTTTAATTGCCTCCTATCAGTACACAATATTTATGTGGTTTCTATTATTCTATTCTTTGTGTTTTAATTTCTGTGAGTGAAATGGGAGGTCTCCAAATTGTAGAACCCTGGTAGCGCAGTGGTGGCAGGCAAACTCTGCCCACAGCTTGGAGTTTGATCCTGATGGGGCTCAAGTTTTATTCAGCCTTCTGAGATCAATCAAATTTCATTGTTGGATGAAATATGCAAACAATGTATCTACATTGTAAACCACCCAGAGAGTGCAGTAAATGTTATTGCTGTATCTCTATATCTTTATCTATCTGTCAATAAACAAAAAGTAAGCAAGGTTAATATGCTACCTCTTAAAGCAGGACCTACACATATTTAGCCAATGGAAACTATTATTTGAAAGTAGTTTGGGTCCATAAGGATGCTAGTTTCCAAACAAACATGGCTCAGCTTGAATTCAATGGCCATGGTTAATCCATATCAACAAAGTGCTTCAGCTCCCATATGCTAACACATCAAGAGGCATTTTACAATCTTTTGTTGCACTTAGGCAAGATCATTTGCAGCTTCGTTTTCACAGAAATGGCTTCTGCCTATGTATCAAACATGCACAGAAGCCACTTTTCGGAGGCCAAGCAAGGAACTGGGATAATGCTGTTCCTCTGGTTGAAAGCAGAGGACCCTGGAGGGTTGACAAGTTAAGTTAAAGGAGGACTTTGCTTTAAAACTTCACTGAAGTGAAATGTCCCTTTGAAACATAGTCCCAGACTGATAAAATAAGATTTACATGCACAAAAAGCTTGGCAAGCAGTTTCTTCACAGCATGATTTCTTTTTTGTTAGAAATACATGAATAATAGAAAAAAAATTAAACAAAATATACTTTACTTTTTTTAACTAAGGAAAAGTTTATTTGGCAATTATTATACTCACTGTTTGATAAAACATTTTCTTGTCATTGTGAAGCCAACATCAATATCAGCATTCTACAAGGTAGAATTTATTTTGAATCAAGCTCAACTACACTTGAGAATATAGGAATGTTATTGGAATCCTTTGCCAACTATAAGGAAGTGATTTACTGTTGCCTTGATTACTTTTTTTCAATTTTGGAAAAACTTGTTTTCAAATTCCCAATCAGGATTTTCTGGTGCCTGCTATTTAAGTACAGACCTGCTTAGCTTTTTTGAGTGATCTAAGTTTGACAAAGTACAGTCACCAGCTATGATTCCAATGAGCTAAATTTAAGCACTAATTTTGCCTGAAAATTAGCTATTCTTATTTTACCCAACTTATCATGACCACTGCAGATCATATATTTGAAAATCTGCATCTGCTCGACTGCAGATGCAATTCTGCAACTTTTCCCACTTTCCAAATCCAACTAATTCCATTTTTTTCTTAATTAGATTAGTTAAGCAATATAATCAGGACTATTTTTCCCTTGGAAGAATTGTTATTTTGAGTTGAAAAGCTTCATTGATGCATTACTATAATCTAAAGAATGTTACAAAGGAAATTAATATATTATACTTCTGACTAGTGTGTTAGATTTGGTGAAATTCTGGATTTAATTTTTAGCATGTACTATAAATCTTACCGGATTACATTTGATTAATCATATACAGTGGCTGGAGTCACCTTTCATACTAAGCTATGGTTCATTTTAATCATGCTTTGTTGACTAAGCCACAGTAATAGTGTTTGTATTGAGCCAGAATAAAATCAAGTATTAAGTGTGATATCTCAGTGTTATAATTACCTTTCAAAAAGTCTAAACCTGATTATCAGCAAGTATTTCAGATGGCAGATTTTTCTCACATAATTTTGAATATAGTCATGGGCACCTCAAAAGAAAATATAACATGTATAAATAACATTTTAACTAATTAAAAGTGGAACTTAAAATCTCATGCAAAATGACATAGTTTTCCTAATCTACTGTATGACTTTGGGGTTCACAAAAGATAGCAATCACATTTTCAGGCAGTTCAAACTGGCCAGACTTACTTACTAGTAAATATGAGGTTCCCCAAAATTAGTTCATAGACATAAGAATTTACTACTGTGTGTTGATGACACAGTAATTCTAATTTCCATTGACCTTAAAAGAGCCTTGAGATTACTTATTCATTATTGCATTGATGACAAATTATTAATACAATATTTTAAAACCAAAGCAGAGAAGCTGGAACTTCCGTGGGAGTCCACTGAACTTGTTATGATCTTTAAGTATTTGGGGATAATTTTTCAAGCTTCAGTATTCAAACTTATTATTTTGCCAGAGGAACACAGTTTATCCTTGCTGCAATTAAGGTATTTGGAGCTAAAACCGCAGCACAACTATAAGGAGTTTGAAACTATTTCTTTCCAATGAAAGAGGCATCACTTTATCTACTTCATTTGTAAAGTGTTTTAGAACTTCTTTGGGGAGGAGATTTTTGAGCTTATCGTATCATCATGAGATCCCATTGCTCTCTCTATATAATTGTGTCCCTTTGACACACTGATCCTTAAAGAAACTACAAAGGATGGTCTTGAACAACAAACTAGTCTAAAATGAGGTTGGTTGATGTTCAGTGTTATCAAGCAAATACAAGCATTGTTTTCTGTATTGTTTAGCTGTCCATCACTGTGAAGCCTTCTTGCAGAAAACGACCCTGAGGGAAGTCATCCTTTGGGCTATAGTTTCATCAACAGAAGTTGATTACTGTGCAATGAAATACATTCGGCAAATATCTTTTGGGCATCTCATTATCTAAACTAAGTTCAAAAATGCTAGAGAATTCTTGGAAGTCTGGCATTCAGACAAATCAGCCATCAACAGACACATAGAGATAAACAACATTATACACCATTCAAAGAGACAATTAAAAGGCTAAAGGGGGGGTAAGAAAGGATGAAAACACCTCATTCCCAGCAGTCAACACCCAGATAAAAGGGATTAACACCAGGATTAATACCAGACCAACAGTCAAATAGTAAGCAATATCCCAATCAAAGAACTGCCAATTCAGATAGGCAAACATAAACAACAGCCTAATCAAGAAACTACCAAGAAACAATATCTGCAAGGTAACAACCAAGGACATCTCATCATCAAATGAAAGACCCCTACATTCATAAATTTTCCTGCAGTTTTCTTCTCTTCTGATTTTGTTTCAAAAAATAAATTATCTTTCACCAAACTGATGGAATTCACCAGCTTAATGAAATTGTTTAAAAATAAATAAATAAACATTCTGAGCATTGGATTAAAAAAAACCTCAATGGGTAATGAGATGAACACTTTCAAGAATGGTATAGCTGTGGGTTGGCTTTGATCTATAGGGAAGAAATTTCTGAGTAACATTGATTTTGATCCACTGGGAATATTGTGACTCGGGATCTTCCACATAAAGTGCTTATATAGTTATTTCAGAGCTCACGAAATTTATAGATGGATAGTTTCACAAGGAATAAAATAGCAGCCATCATATTTTGCTTTCCAGTACAAGGACCAGGATTGCCTCATCAGATTTTGCTATCTGAGATGAGTTGAGAAGCACTCTAGAAAGAGTACAGAGAAGAGCAACCAATATGATTAGGGGACTGGAGGCTAAAACATATAAGGAACGGCCACTGGAATTGGGTATGTCTAGTTTAATGAAGAGTAGGACGAGGGGGGACATGATAGCAGTCTTCCAATATCTCAGGGGCTGCCACAAAGAAGAGGGAGTCAAGCTATTTTCCAAGGTGCCTGAAGGCAGGACAAGAAGCAACAGATGGAAACTGATCAAGGAGAGAAGCAACCTAGAACTAAGGAGAAACTTCCTGGCAGTTAGAACAATTAACCAGTGGAACAACCTGCC
Source organism: Bothrops alternatus (assembly GCA_034064705.1). Taxonomy (NCBI): domain Eukaryota; kingdom Metazoa; phylum Chordata; class Lepidosauria; order Squamata; family Viperidae; genus Bothrops; species Bothrops alternatus. Next base: position 29,462,304 of record JARGCV010000024.1, on the reverse strand, counting down.
TCCAGAAGCGGTGAATGCTCCAACACTGGAAGTTTTTAAGAAGAGACTGGACAGCCATTTGTCCAAAATGGTGTATGGTTTCCTGCCTGAGCAGGGGGTTGGACTAGATGACCTCCAAGGTACCTTCCAACTTTACTACTACTACTACTACTACTACTACTACTACTACTACTACTACTACTACTACTACTACTACTACTACTATTATTATTACTAGAGAGGCATTGCACCTAAGATTTACCAATTTTTACAGAAACTCTCACAAACTTTCCCTATTATGTTTGTGAACATGCCTCTGTGATTTATGTATTATACTAAGCTGCCATGGGCTTTGATTATAACTCAAGGTGGTATATAAACTTAGAAACTGTATTTTATAAACCAAGTTTAATGGGTTAACATATGATATGGAGCTGAAATCGTATTTTAGTCAATAACCCAAGGGTCAACATGAAGTGTGAACTATGGGTTGGAATGACATAGGTATCTCAAGCTTCCTTGTAGATTGCCTCTTGTGACCAAAATTGATCCATCTTATGGGAAAGATGAAGTAGGAATAATCATGTATAATTCCATTTTATTGTAACATAGCGAAAATATGTGTCAAGTCCCAGTTGAGAATGTAAGAATTACAAAGTTGGAGTAAATATGGCTTTTGGAAAACTGGAGAACTGTTAACACAAACTCATTTGTAATAAGTTCATTAAGGTAGAATCATTTGTCTGATTCTATTACATTTATCTGTAATGTTTTTTTCCAGGTTTCTGGCAACTTGGGATTGATTGCTGTTCATAATATAGGCTTTCAGCAAATTTACCTTCTGTCTCTTGATTGTTTTTTTTTAAAAATTATTTTATTAAAACCATCAACATTAAACATAAGTTCATATTAAAAAGCAATCATCATATATCCTGCAATACAACTCTAAGGATCAGTTTTTGTGAATGTCTGGTGTAGTAAACATTCCTCACTCCTCACGTCAAGCCTCAACTATACGCCTGGTACATTTTATTTGATTGGTGTTTCTTTTATATATGGTCTATCTGCTGTTTCTAGTCTATCACCTATTGTTCATTCGAGCTTCAGAAGTATATTCGTCTCAGTAGTGGTGCAATCTTTTATGATCCCTAACAAAAGATCCTGAGGTAGAAATTCAGTATCCTGAGGTAGAAATTCAGTACGCTTTTCCAATATTAAAGCAATCAACATTAAATCTGGGCTCATATTAATAAGCTGTCCTCATAAGGCCCGAAAATACAGCTCTTGTATATGGTCTATCTACATTCATACAATCAGCATTGAACATAAAATCATAGTATGCATCAATCATCATAGCACCTGATATACATCACTAAGTATTGATCTTTATAAACGTCTGGTTTGGTAAACATTTTTCACTCCTCACATCAAGCCTCAACTAAACGCCTGTTACAATTTATTTGATTGGTGTTTCTCTTTTCTATAGTCTATCCACAGTTTCTAGTCTATCACATATTATTCATCTCAGTATTAGTACAATCTTTTAAGATCCCTAACCAAAAATCCTGAGGTAAAAGTTTAATAACCTGAGGTAAATCTTGTATATGGTTTATCTACTATAGCTTATTTCTGAACTTGATCACAGCAGCCAGATTGTTGGTGGGACAATACTGGAAGAATCTAGAAATACCGCCTATAGAAGAATGGACTGTGAAAGTAACAAATCTGGCGGAAATGGCGAAAATATCGGCATACTTGAAAGATCGCTCAAATGAACAATACTTGACAGACTGGAAACAGTGGATAGACTATATACAAGAGAAACACCAATCAAACAAAATGCACCTGGCGTTTAGTTGAGGCTCGACGTAAAGAGGGAAGAATGTCTCTTGATTGTTTATGTCTAGTTTCCCTTCCCTTCCTGTCCCTTCCCTTCCCTTCCCTTTCCAATTGCCCACAGTCTTTCACAAGATGCTTCTTGACTGCAGTCTACATTTTCAGAATAGTTTTCCACAGGAAGTGCAGCATGACCCACCCCTCCTAGATTTCTGCAAGCTGGTCAAAATAGAACAATTCAGGAAGACTTTAAGGACCTAATTGACCAACAATATCAAATTGTTAATTTATTCCTGGAATGCTGTTTCAAGTTGAAATTCATTCTAATAATTTTATGGGTTTCCAATTTTAGTTTTTTATTCACGTATTGTAGATGTTCCAATTTTTGAAAATTGATAAGAGTCTTGGAATTGTGGTAGTCTAGAAAGATAATAAAATTATGCCTATTAGTAATGCATTATATGTGTTTATTGGAGGTGATCTCTCTGCCTAATATTAGGATCAACCTGAACTGCCTATGTACTTGTCCTTGAGGACATTGATGGATAAATCTAAATCAAAAACCCAATACATATCTGGCTTATACAAGATGCAGGTTTCTTTTATCTTGTAGATAAATGAATGTTCATTGCATTTTTTATTTTGGAAAAAACAAAAAAACCAAACCCAGAAGTATTTTTATATGAAAAATTATAGCACAAATAGAAACTCGGAATAATGAAATAATCAAGATGAAAATTTCCTTTGATCTCCATGGATGAGAGGAAAAAAGAGGTTTAACCAGGTGTTTAAGCATCATTTATTTTAGCTGTAAAAAATACTGTTCTTAACAACAAATGATCTGCTCTCTCTGTATAAGAGAAAAATCAGAGAAACAAATAACAAAATAACTCCTTAAGGCTACCAATTTAATTTGTGAATAGACATATTATCTTGTTAATTCAACAGTCAGAGTTTTATATCTGCCTCTAGGTATTATTAATCCTTGGGTTATTTTCCACTTCTTTATAAATAAAATTTTGCCAGCAGATGGAGTATATCTCTTGCTATATTTTTTTTGTTATTATTATGATGCCAACATTCAATCACCAACACTACAGGATTCAGAGATGGATCATTGATCCCAAACAACACCATTGTCAAATTACAAGGACCAACTAACTGACAAACTGATTTTCATGCAGAGAAATTATATGTGGTAGGAGTCTTCCTAAATTATGCTACTGCATAATTTACTGTAGATAGAAGGTCACCAGTGGTTCTCCCCATGTTCTCTCAAGTAGTCAGGTACACTGATTTAAACCTGGAGGAATTCACAAAGCATCATCCTGATATCAATGAAGATCATACTATGTCAAATTCAAACTTTGTTTGTATTAAAGTTTACTCATCTCCCTCCTGTACCTTTATAAAAAATTATTTGAGCACCTTATCTGAAAATATTTGCATCATCATTGTCATCATCATCATCATCATCATATCATCATCATCATCATCATCATCATCCAAAATAGTCAGAAGCAAGACAGTTCCTTGCATTTTTAATATCGTGCAATATGTGACAGACTACATCCATTGAACTTCCCTCTCTGCGTACTTATTAAAGGTGCAAAATCCTCACCCACCATTGCATTTGTTTATGGAAAAAGAATTACAATCCTGAGATAATGTATGTGGTTTATCTTCTCTTACATACAGTAATTAATAGAATAGAATAGAATTCTTTACTGGCAAATTGTGATTGGACACACATGGAATTTGTCTCCAGTGCATAAGCTATCAGTGTACATACAAACAACAAAGTGAAGGTCATAGATCACAAGATTACCAACATTAATCATAAGATACAAACAACAAGTGATAAATCATGAGATACCAATAGGAGAAGATAGTAGGAAAGATGAGAAGATGAGAAAGGATGAGAAATGAGAAGATGAGAACAATAACAAGATGAGAAGGATAATAGCAAGTATTCCTATCTCTATAGTAATTAAGTATACCTATAGGTATAGCTAGGGGTGCAATGGCTCAATGGTTAAAGGCACTGAGCTTATTAGTTGGAAAGCTGATAGCCCAGGTTCAAGACCCAAGTGCCACACAACAGGGTGAGATCATGTTACTTGCCCCAGCTCCTGCCCTCTGAACAGTTCAAAAGCATGCAAATGAGAGTAGATAAATAGGCACCACATGGGGAAGAAGGTAACAGCATTATGTGCACCTTGGCATATAGTCCTACTGGCCAAAGATATTTCTATGACCACAGAAATATCTTTGGACAACGCTGTTTCCCTTGGCTAAGAAACAGAAATTAGCACTGCCCCTAGAATCAGATACAACTGGACAAGGGAAACCTTTACCTTTATATCTATAGCTGAAGCCACGGGAGGTTCTCATAATGGAGGAAATGAAAGAGAACAGCAGAAGAGAATATTTATAGCACTGGGCTGAATTGTGGAAATCCTTAGTGCTCTTGGAATTTGGTAGATTTTTTTTTCAGACATTTCATGGGTTGCTCTCATTTTATATTCTAGTGACTTGCCCTGCCAGTGTCATACCAATTTCAGTGAGCACCAAAGATTCCAAAGAGAACAAAATAATGTTAGTTTGGAAGTTATAAAGAGCAACAAAATTATGCCAATCTAGCTATTCCTCTGTATAATAAATGCAATGCTGTAAGAATCATCCCACCCTTCTAAACAATGGCTTTTATTTTTAAGCCAGCAAGCCAGGAATTTCTGTCTGAAAGGTACACCATACCTGTCTTTTGTATCAAGTAAGAGTTTCTGTCTCCAAGGACAACTTTTCCCTCTAAGGTAGCCCCCTATTGCTTATAAATTAATAAAAGTTGCAAGCATCAGAACTTTTTAGTGGACAAAAATATGCTCACAAATGAGGGAGGTAGAAAGGAAAGGCAGAACCTCCCACAAGGGTCATATCAAAATATTAAGGATGATGTAAATGAATCCATTGTAGGAAGGGAAGGGAATTCAAATCAGCTTTCCTGTGTTAAGAGCATCGCTTAATTATCAACCACAAAGCCATAATTGTTCAAAGCCCTGACCTGGAGCTCTGTAACAGGCAAAGTTCCAGTTGACTGCAGTGAGCCTTTCTGAATATTATATTGATGCAAACTCGAACTGGGATTCCTTTATGGATTGCTTATTCAGTATTATTTCTTTGATACAAGGGGATGCTTTCGATATTGCACGAGTGCAACATCTCTCTGTAGACACTAAAGCAGAATACAGAATAACAGAGTTGGAAGACCTTGGAGGTCTTCTAGTCCAATCACAGAAAAAAATGGAAAGAAAGAAAGAAAGAAAGAAAGAAAGAAAGAAAGAAAGAAAGAAAGAAAGAAAGAAAGAAAGAAAGAAAGAAAGAAAGAAAGAAAGAAAGAGCCATTATTCATCCTTTCCAAAGCTAGGTCTTTAGGGCCTTTTGAAATACCAGTTGGGTGGGAACTATTCAAATTTCAGTGGAAATCCCATTCCAGAGGGATGTTGTAAAATATTTTCTATACTAGATGCATTCATAATATACTCAAGTAGTGCAAAATGAGAAACTTCCAGAAATGCAATACCAAAAGGGGATTAAATAAAACTTTGCCTGATACTAACAACAGAAAATGGAAGGGTAGAAGACTTAGCTCTGTCCCTGCAATAAGAAAGAAAACAGTGATTGAAGTATAGATAATATGGAATGATGGAGATTGATGTGATTTCTTGCTAAATCACATCTTTATCCTGAAGAATAAAGCTTCGGAGATAACAGGGTAACCTTTTGTCTCATTACAAGAATCTGAGATCTATTCCAGCCAACAAATTATTAACTTTCATTCCTGATATGGAGATATAATAGTAAAATGTGAAACTACTGAGAATTCTTTTGACCTCTCTTGAAAATCTTGTAGATACTCTACCCTTCATTAGACTAACTGAACACTAATAGGAAAATTGTTGTTTTGTTTGTTTTTGCATAGTACCATGACTGTCTAGGTCAGTGTTTCTCAACCTTGACAATTTTAAGGCATGTGGACTTCAACTCCCAGAATTCCACAGCCAGCATTGCTGGCTGTGGAATTCTGGGAGTTGAAGTCCACATGCCTTAAAATTGTCAAGGTTGAGAAACACTGGTCTAGATGTCCAAAGCATGGAGAGAAAAATCTACACATTGAGAAAGATCTTATTGCACTGTCACTTGTACACTTGTGTAATGGATGACGTGGATATTGAGAGAAGAGTGACTGGTCTGGTTGTAGATCCTGCAATTTCTCATCACAGATAGAATTCATAAAGACTACAGCATGCTTCTTTGTGAATAAAAATCAACCTGCAAATGCAGGTTGAAGGAACTTTTTAAGAACTGAGAAGCCTAGATAATATCAAACCAATCCTATATACAGTAAGTAGAAGTATGCCATGGGAAGCATCAACTCATATATAGTCAGTGTGGCATAGAAGCTGAGATATTGGACTAGAACTGGTGAGATCTGAATTCAAGACCAGGCTCAACTAAGTGATTTTAAGCCATTCGTGGCCTCATGCCACCTATCTCAGAAGAAGGAAGGAAAGGAGGAAAGAAGCATAAGCATCTCTGGGTTTTCAGTTTGCTTTCTTTGCTATGTGGAATTCCATATTCAAAGTAGAGACTCAAGTGGTTCTTTAATTAACAGGTTATGACTGCACATGGGACATTTCCAAATCTTTGGATTTAACTCATGCCCCCAGTTACCAGATAACTAGAGGAATCTGTCTGGCATGTTAAATTGAATAATTAATCACTGCCTGGCTTCAGGTATTTCATGTTTCCTAAGTGAATCTTTTGAATCATTTTTTTTAAAGTATGAGTCTGGATCTAGATATTGTATTTATATCAGGGAAGATTTGAAATGTTCAGAAGGGATAACATTGCTTATGGCTTTATGCACATCTGAGTAGAATGATAGTCAAAGTAACATGTTACATGCAGTTCTTCAACCTGAAGGACAATTATTGAGTGATTCAAGCATACATGCCCATCTACCACAACTTAATTGTAAACAGGGGCAAATAAAACACCTAGAACCTTCTTTCTCGTAGTTTAGCCAGGTGATAATGGTTAATCCATTATTATACCACTCATGATTGGAGCCCTTGGAATTATATCTAAAGGACTTCCATGATATCTGGAAATATTGAATTTATCAAGATCTGAACACTCTAATTTTGCAGAAAAAAAATCACTCTGCTTGTATATATATTCTTAGAGGCTACTTAATAATAGTTGGGTTTTTGGTTAGAACTTGAATTATTAAGTTTCCATTGATCTTAGACTGTGATACTAACAGAAAATTACCCCCCACACACACACACACAGACACATATAAACATAGGCTACTTGTGGGAAAACTGCAATATCTTCCTGAGTGCTGCTAAACATGATTCAGGAAAGCTTGCCATCTCTTAGTCTCAGTGTCAGTGATTTAAGTAGCTAAATGTTTTCAGCAGTTGAAAATTGCTCTCCAATTTCTTTATTGGTCTCCTTAGCATATATATATCAGAGGGGACAAATTTGTTCAAGATGTCTTCTGGCAGCATATTGTACCCTTTGCGATTCTTGGAGTTGATTATAGATAATTCAGCGAAATGATGTTGAAGAGGTCCATCTCCCAATATCTTTCTGGATTTTGAAAGGGTGTTGATTTCACTTTAATGAGAGCTGAAGAGCATCTGATAATTACACATCGGAGGCAGGCCAACTGAAAAAATAGCAGCTCCATTGCAAAGGGACTAGCAAGAGGAAATATTAAAATACTCCACATTTAGCATTTGGCATGCAAATTAAAAATGCAGGAGGGGGTCAAAAAGTACTGAGCTAACAAATTGTTTTTCTTTGACAAACATTAGGAGGCATCATGAACTAAATTAAGGTGTGTGAATATGTGTGTGTGTGTGTGTGTGTGTATGTACTTATGTGCGTATGATGTATGTTCCAAAATGCTCCTTGATGCTCCAGATGCTACTAAAAAAGATTTTCAGATGCCTGGCAAGGAAGCAAGGAGTACTAAGGATGGGAAAATGTAGCCATATGGACACCAAATCCATAAATTGGATTTGAGTCCCTTCCAATCATTTAACATATTTGCTGTGCAAAAGACGACCGATCAAAGCCTCCATATTCAAAAGATTGGTGGTCAAAAGATCTAAGCAATTGCATGATTGGACCCCCAAAAGGGATTGTGTGGCCTTGCTACATTTCTTGGTAGTGAGACATCGAGTAAATGCATAGTGTGAATTAAAATGGATTGATGAAAAACCAATCGTGAGAAATTTAACCATTTATGATTTCCATGCTTTGTTTTACTTTTCTCTTTCTTTGATCATTCGTTTTGCCAGATAATATATTTTGAAACTCCATAAGGAGATCATGATTAAACCATAACACATAGAATAAAGAAGCAATGGCATTTGTAGTATGCATTTGCACAAACTACACTGCAGTATTATAAAGTTCTGTACAACCACAGATAACATTTTAGAAGCCAGCAATATTGAAAGCATAGAAGGCAACATTTTATTCCCAATATTACGATAAAAGAATTTCAGCTGCTTTGAAAGCAACAAATATGCTATAAAGCTTTTCATCTAAAAACACAGAATTTGTGCTGGAAATATCCAAGCATATCCCAGAAGGTATTCTGCAAGTAAACTTTGGCGTTTCCTACTGAATAATGGTCCTGTAGCAGCAAAAGCATTGAAAATAATCATATTTAAACATCTTACTTTTTCAAACATCAAACATCCCTCCTGTTGTGGAGGGATTAAATAACAGAATAACAGAATTGGAAGGGACCTTGGAGGTCTTCTAGTCAAACCCCCTGCTCAAGCAGGAAACCCTACACCATTTTAGACAAATGGTTTTCCAATCTCTTCTTAAAAACCTCCGCTATTGGAGCACACACAACTTCTGGAGGCAAGTTGTTCCACTGATTAATTGTTTTAACTGTCAGGAAATTTCTCCTTAGTTCTAAGTTACTTCTCTCCATTGCTTCTTGTCCTGCCTTCAGGCGCTTTGGAGAATAGCTTGACTCCCTCTTCTTTGTGGCAGCCCCTGAGATATTGGAAGACTGCTATCATGTCCCCCCTCGTCCTTCTCTTCGTTAAACTAGACATACCCCAATCCAGAAACCGTTCCTTATATGTTTTAGCCTCCTGTCCCCTAATCATCTTTGTTGCTCTTCTCTGTACTCTTTCTAGAGTCTCACTCAACATCTTTTTTACATCTTTTTTACATCATGGAGACCAAATAAACTGGATATTATTTCAATCCAGTGAATCTTCTATGGAAAAGTGGCACTTCATCAGAGATAATCTTTTGTGAGACATGTGCCAAGTAGTAGTGGAAGCCACAGAAAAATGTAGGTGGAGTTAAACATTTCTCCCTAATTTTGATTAATTTTTTCTTGGATATGTGAGTTTTGGCCTCCAGTGTGCATGTATGTGTGTCACACATACTGTACATATTTGACAATGAGCAACATAGTTTTCAAAGTCAATGGAATACACTGCATTTTAGGAAAGTTTTAAAAAGATGGTAATAGTTTATTAGTTTCATTCATCTTTTTATCATATGTTTTTATCCTCTTTATCCTCTTTGTCTGTCTGTCTGTCCGTCCATCCATTGCTTGTGATTTTTATAATTGCCACTTTATAACAGAAATTTCACAAAATTTATAGAGAAATACTTTTCCACTTAAGTGTAAAGGAAAATCTGCTTTGTTACACAGAACAGTTAAAGAAAGGTATGCAAGAGAATCAGGTGTATAAATGCAACATTCATTTTTATAAACATCACCTTTTGGTCCTGGGCCAATGAAAAACATGTAACTTGAAAGCCTTTACTGCTGCATCATAAACTTGGTCGAGAATAGCCAGAAGAACTTTAATTCACCAGAGAGCATTAGGACTTGCTTTGAAATCTGGATCAGCAGTAAGAGTAAGACAGAGGTCAAGATAAAAGTATTTTCTATAACAGTCCAGGGTTTTGGCACCAGAGAATTACACAAGCCTGATCGAATGTCAAGTTGAAGGTCTGAGTGCAGGATGAGGAGAAAGAGAAATACAACCCAGAGCTAGAAAATGGTTTCCGACAAAGAGGAAAAGACCTAGAAGCTACTCTTCCATAGCTTAAAGCAGGGCTTTTCAACCTTTTCACCCATTGTACCACTTTCAGGATATGGCAACATCCGAGTACCACCAGTCGCCTAGCAAGGTGTCAAAAACTTGATGACCCCCCCCCCAAAAAGAAGGAACAAAGTGATAAAGAACAGGTAGTCCTCAACTTACAACAGTTTGCTTAGTGACTGTTTGAAGTTACAACAACACTGAAAAAAAGTGCCCACCAAGCCACAGCCGAGCAAGACACCTGCCTGCCCGCCCGGTGGCGCTCTTCCTCCTGTCCAAGGTTTCCATTGTTGTGAGCATTTCTGTTGAGGACTGGCAGTGGGGGTGGGGTGGGGGGTGTTTGATTTTTATTTCCCCCCATCTGCTGGGTGGTTGCAGCAGGTTTTGGTCACTTCACATGACCCTGGGACACTGTGACCATCATAAATATGATTCAATTGCCAAGTGTCTGAATGTAAATCACAAGAACCTGGAGATGCTGCAACATTCCAGTTCATGGCACTTCTGGGCTCAGCAGAAGCTCCAGGATCAGTGCTGCTTTCCAGCTGGAAAGCGGCACTGATCCTGGCACTTCTGCTGAGCCCTGACAGCCCTCCAGCTCCAGCCATCTCTCGCTCACGCTTGTGCGGTACTGCCACCGGTTCAGCTCATTCCCCTCCCCCACTAGCACTTTTCTAGGATGCTCACGTACCACCTGCCAGGTGCCAATGTACCACAGGTAGTACCCGTACCACTGGTTGAAAAGCCCTGGCTTAAAGCACTAGATGATGGCATCGTTGCCCTGTCTTCAAAGGACACATGCTGATTGCTTATGCTCTGCCCTTTTATATCAGCTTGCTAGGGGCCCTGCCAGAATCTGGCCCCTCATTATTTGAATCAGATCCCTCTTTCACAAGTTCACTGTCACACAGAGCTGCCCTAGGATCTTTAGGCTGGAGGTCTTTCTGATCTGCATCTTCAGTCTTTGATTCACATGACTGGTCAGAACATAACACTTTCCTTTGCAACAAATATACAGTTTCTTTTTCTCCTACCAACCAGCCGGCCCATTTACCAGACATTTTTTTGTACACCTCCCTACATTTATAGTGTAGCTAAGCTTACAAGTACAGAAACACAAGCCTAGAACAAAGGAGGGAGCTTGTGTGCCCAAAAGGTTTAAACAGGGGACATCAAGTCATCCTAACAAGAAGTTATCCCATATGTGTCTCCTGGCATTCCTTCCCAAGGAGCATGCAATAAAATAATAACACACTGAAATCAAATTGATCATATCTAATGATTCATCAAAGGAGGCTGACAATAAAACAATCAGGGAACAATTGCAACAAAGAACAGAAGGTAAAGTTGGAAGGCACACTGAAATCAAGATGAGGGGAGGTAAAAGACACATAAATAGATAATACTGTGTTAGATAGTTAAGGAGTAGAAGCAAAGTTTGTGTCAGCCCTTCCAGGTAAATCAGATGGAACAGGAATAATGAACTAATTCTACTGTATTGTAAAGCTATATTAACTGAATCTTGCAAATCTGAAGGCACAAACTTTCTGACTTTTAACTGCTTGATCGATTAGGGCAGATTCTTCCCAGCTTTTTGACCATTAAGCCACTGGGGGCTCCTGCTTCTCTTGTTCTGATTGTTTCTTAGGTAACATCTCTTCCCCTCTTTCCCCCGAGGCTGGCTCAGGAATTCTGGGAGTTGAAGTCCACGAATCATAGAAGAGCTAAGATTGCCTACTCCGACCTAGGTCATTCACATATTCTGTTGTAGGATGACAAATGAAAAGTCAAATAAATGACAAATCTTACTTTTCCTAGTCCTGAAGGAAACTAGGCTTTGAATGATGAGCTGAGTCTGCAAAATAAAATTTCATGAGGGCTTCTATCATGAGCAATTTGCACATTTTCAAAAGCTTAAGAATTTGACTCATCCCTCATCCTGTCTTCACACAAGACAGCCAAAATGATGCAGTAATTCTTCTTTCCAAGAAAGGTTTATCATCACTTCCTTAACCTCTGTTCAGGAGGAACTGTGTCTTCCATAGTTTCTACCCATCCTGGCACACTCCAGATGCATTAAACAGTGTCATCTGACAGGACCTAAGAAATCAGCCTTCTCTGATAACAGTGTTCATCCTTCAAAGCAACATCCCTCCACCTATTTTGGTTCCCATTGTTTTACGGAGGTTCAGTACCATCCATATGAATGAAACAGATGGGCGGAGGTAAAATTTAATTAGTTGTAACCCTAGAGCAGTGGTGGCGAACCTATGGCACGGGTGCCAGAGGCGGCACTCAGAGCCCTCTCTGTGGGCACGCGCCCCGTTGCTTCAGTCATAGGCCTTCAGCTGGGTTTTATAAAAACCTTTTCACTTTAGGCCTCTGCCACCGTGTGCAAAAAAAAAAAAAAGGTTCAATTTCCACTTCTCGCGGGAAAAAAAAGAAGTTGCAAAGTTGAAATTGAGTGAACTTTTTAGTCCCACCCAGTCTGCCCTTAGTAATAGAATACAAATATCTTTCCATTCATAAATCACTGTAGAAAGGTGTATAGTGTGTGTGATTATTTGAAGTTTTCTTCTTTGACATTTTCTTCTTTGCAATTTTTAAAAGTGCTGCATATATTCATTCATTAATGAGATTTGGCATTATAGATTATTCTTGCTGAAACATCAGTTTGATTTATTGACTAAAAATTCTCCTTATCCAAATGTGTCTATCAATTTCTCAATAGTTCTGCTTTACCTTGGTTTGTTTTTAAATGAAATCAAGATATTAAGAACACATTTTTTTTTCAAATTTGTAAGGGTCCCAGTTGCATGCAATTTTCTACCACAGTGTGTAACGTTTCAAATCTGAATTATTTAAAATTTACAATATTTTCGATATCTTTATATGCTACCAATTCCAGTTTTGCCATGTCTCTCATAGGATTTTTTTTTATTAGTGTTAGCCACTCAGAATCATTCTAGAGTTGGACAGCCACTAAATCTCAAATATGAACTTCTACCAGCTCAAATGTAATATATAATGGAAGATATAATACTGGAAATTTGCTATTTTATGTGAGAAAAATAAAGCATGGATTTTACCTTCCCATTTATTTTTTTTAGTGATTAGATCTGCTGCCTAGTTCTTTTTAAAAACAAAAACATGTATTAGTCATCTGGAATGAAAACTGTTTTTTAAAAGCAAGGATTCAGACAGAACATCATTTATAGTAACATTATTGCCTAATTTCCATTCACAGGCTACTCTCAAAAGCAAACACATTTGTCCATCATTCCAATTCAGCTATACCATGAAGTTTCTTGATTCGTTAACTCTCTTTTCCCATGAGGCAAAAAACAAGCAATTCTGGGAAGTATTCAGCTCTGTAATTGTGCTGGGGACTCAAACACACTGTGAATTCTGCCCAATTATTCCTTGTTTTCTCAGGTTTTCTAAGCTACAAAATGCACTGAAACCAACCTTGCCATTTTTAAAACTTCACTTTGTAAACAAGGTTTCTGTCAACCTTATATTCAGAGCACTTGAGAATTTCTTGGGAGTTTATATTGGTGATCTTTTTTGAGCTGACTTCATTGATGGAGGTGACTAAGTATGCTACTGTTAGCCTTCTTTCTGTCACTTTGGATGATTCCTGGCTGTGCACTCTTAGGGGTAATGGTGGTGGGGGGGGATGGAAGGAGATTTAACTGAAATGTTGAAAGTCAGAGAGTCTGCAAGCCCTTGGACGATTGTAATACAGTACAATATTGCTCTTGTCCATATCATAATTAGATAAGTGCAAAAATAGTCCTTGGCTTACAATTATTCATTTAGTGACCATTTAAAGTTACAATGGCACTGAAAAAAAGTGACTTATAATCGTTTTTCACACTTATGACTGTTGCAGCATCCCCATGGTCATGTGATTAAAATTCAGATGCTTAGCAACTGGCATGTATTTATGATGATTGTCTTAGGATCATGTGATCATGCCCAAAAGGTGAACACGTGACCATGGGTGCCGTGCAGCCATCATAACTTAGAATCCAGATCAAAAGTACCTCTTTGGTGGTCTGTCATAACTTCAAAGAGTCACTAATGACCAGTCATAAAGTGAGGATTACCTGTACTACTAAGAGAAAAAATTGCAGGGAAACTTTTCTACCCTGAACTATCTTTAATAGAGAAAAAAAATCCTTTGAAAATATATACTCAGCCTTTGCTTGCAAGCCTGTAAAACAAGCCTTTCCCCAAAACCTCAGAAAGACATTTTAAGAATTTGTCCATCAGCCTCTTTTCCAGAGAGATCAATGGATGTGGGGACAGTAACCATTCCACTGTTGATTTGGGCCAAAGTTTCTTATGAATGTGGAGTTATTTATTTTTATTGGGTTTTTTTTTCATGAAAATGATCAGGCTTTTTCCTAAGCAAGTGGGAAGCGAGACAATAGCTAAATGTGGCTCCTTTTAAATACAATTGTACTAAGGTATTTTAATTCATGCACACCCACAATAATCTAGATTGGTGTTTCTCAACCTTGGCAACTTTAAAATGTGGAGATTACAGCTCCCAGATTTCCCCAGCCTGAGTAATTCTGGAAGTTGAAGTCTAAACATATTAAAGTTGCCAAAAATTGACAAACTCTGATCTAGAGGACAGCAATTCATACTTTTACATACTGCATATTGTGCTGCTTTTCTTTCTAACTAAATCTGCACTTTTCTCTTTCCTTAACTGCCACACATTTATTTCTGCCCTGCCTGGGCTTAAAGGTGCCAGAAAGTCTATCAAGCCAAATGAGAAAGTGATGCAGAATGAAGTATTGAGTGTACCTACACTTTCAGATCTTTGATGGTCAATTCATCAAGAAGCAAACATTCAATCTTCAGGGATGTCCTTTAATTTAATACCAGAATAACTCGTTTTCTTACTGCCACCAAAAAGAAAACACAAGGCACTGTGTAGCGTAAAGCATTGGAAGGATAATGTGTTCCTTGCCATAAACCTTTGCCTAACAGATCTTCAGGGAAAAGAATGCTACTGAAACTAAAGCACAAAAATGCTGGGGAAATGATGGGTCATTTTTCAAACAGGGCAACAAGGACTAATCCATTAGCAATAAACAGTGTAAGAAATGAGAGGTCCTTGGTGCTCTCTGAGCTTGGTTGGTTTTTTGTAGATGTAAGACATAAGTGTAAGAAATCTTAACATTTCTCTGTCTAGCTATCTCTCTTTAAACTGTAAACTATTTTTCCTTTTAGTAGTGATCCATTATCTTTGTTTTTCCCCCCTGCCTTTCTCTCTCTTTCCAACTGATGAACTTTAGGGTCAAGCTGGAGAATTGTTAGGAATATCATCTTATTAGCCAAGGGACAAAAAGCACTTTTGATGTTACCTAATTTGTGTAATGAAACATCTGCAAGAAAACAAGCTAGCTCTGAGAGCACCAAGGTTCCCTCAGAGATAAAAAAAAAATGAAGATGTAGGTTTGATCATATAGCCACATCTGCCATCTTGACTTTTTGATGTTCCCTACCTTTGATAGTTATCACTGAAAAATAGAAAATTAGAAGCTGCTTAATGTATCTCTTCTGCAGTATTTTTGCAAAAGCTCATTCATACCCCCCTGTCCCCAAATATATGGAAACAAAAATATTTTGATAAAGGAGAAATTTGCATGAATCTATTTTTCAATATACCACCAATATACCACTATGCACTTCCAATTTAAAGAGAGATAGCTAGACAGAGAAATGTTAAGATTTCTTACACTTATGTCTTACATCTACAAAAAACCAACCAAGCTCAGAGAGCACCAAGGACCTCTCATTTCTAAAGCTATAAATCTCCATTTGCCCCTTTAACTGGGGCAGAATGCTTTGTGTTTCCTTTTGGGATCTGCAATAAAAGGCACCATCCACCCTGATGTCATTCTAATTAGCTTCTCAGTTTTGAGATGGCTCAGGATACCTGTACATGAAACTAGTAGGTGAGGTTATCTGCTAGTTCAGGGTCCAGTGTCATCAATATGTGAATGATAATTAGTTCTACATCTCAATCTTAAGCCAGGCAGGTGATGCCATTGATGTCCTGTCCTAGTATCTGGAGTCTGTAGAGGTCTAGATGGGGTAGAACAGCTTAGGATCAATCTTATCAAGATTGAATGTCTCTGTGTGTTTGGGATCCCAAATCCTTTTTTGGTCTTAGATAGGGTTGTACTTTCTCACTGTAGACTGATGCACAATCTAGGGGTCACCTGGGATGCACAGAAGAACAGATGACAATTGCATCCAAGCGTGCCTTTACACAGCTTCATCTGGTATGCCAGCTTCATCTGTTTCTGGATCAGGAATCCCTAATACAGTCACTTATGCCCTAATCACATCACAGCTGGACTACTGCAATACATTCTATAGCAGGGGTGTCAAACTCGTAACGTCATGTAACATGTTGTGACGTATCATGACTTTTTTTCCGTTGCTGGCAATGGGGTGGGCATGGTTTCGGCATGATGCATCTGGCCTTCAGGCCGGCAGTTTGACATGCCTGTTCTACAAGTGTCACCTTTTCAGTAATTTCACCCCTTTTGCATCATGGATTCTATACCTGATATACCCTATACCTTAAATGTATTATGGCTCCAAAACCACAGCCTTTATTTTTATTGTATCTGTCTCAAATCACCGCCCTCATTAGATGAGGATCTAAATCACACAGTATCATTAGATTAAACTATATTATTATTGTTTTAAAAACTGATATGCTGTTCATGAAAAACCTTTTCCCAGGGCAGTTTTAGAAAGCACACACACACAAACGCATAAACTGCAACAATGATTAAAATGCAGCATATGGACAATAACATCGTGAATTCCCAATTAGGTTAAATGCTTAATTGCAGTATATACATTTTAAATATTAAGCTATTTGTATATTAAAAGGCCTGGGGGAACAACTAAAAAGTTAATAAAAGAGATGGCAGAATCAGCTCACTAACAAAAGCATTCAAAATGACAACTAAGAAAACCAACTTGTAGGCCATGTTATTGCTTCACAACTCAAAAATAAGCCCCCTGAAAAAAATTTAAAAGTCCAATGGGGTTGAACTGTTAGCCTTACATTTATGTCATATTATATTCGTTAATTAATGTTATTAATTATACTTTTATTTTGGATTTCTGGAATGCATATAATGTTTTAGAGCCCATAGCATGAAGATGCCAATAAAATTAGCATTGTTTGAGGTCCAGTTCATTATAAGCCCAAGTAAAATATATAGTAGTAATGATGAAGTGTACTTAAGTGTATACACATACACATATACATGTAGGCAGGACTAATCAACAGTACTGACTCATGAATGAAGGCAAATATACATGTCCCAAGATAATGATTGCAGGATCCAATCTGGGTTAGTCATACGGAATAGAGGTTTAGTCTTCCAAACTTTAGGATTCAAGGAACTTCTCTCACATCAGAATGTTTGTTTTGCATTATTCTATGTGTAGTATTTATGTGGTACTTTTTAGCATTTATGTGTGGCTTTTTAGTTGTTGATTGGGGTGTTGATGGTCTGCTATTAAGTTGTTGGCTATTGTTTCCTTGTGCTGCCAAGTCCTTTGGCTCCCGAGTACCTGATAAGCTGGTGGTAAATCAGAACTCCTGTTGACTGACAAGGAATCCATTTCCTAGACTTCATTCACTTGACTACCTATTTTTTTACCTGCTTGGCCAACAATCTTAGTAGCTGCAAAACTGAATTTATATCCTCGTTCATTCCAATGTGAGACTACCAATGAGTTGGGTCTCCTTGCCTGACAGCTCTCTTGTGTTCTTGAAATCTGGTGGTTAGCTTCCTCCCTGTCTGTCCTACATAGTCACAGAGGCAATACATGCAGGGGATCCAGTAGATTACATAAGAAGTATCTCTCACTTCCAAGTGGTCTTTGCAATGCATGATTTGTCCTCGTATGGTAACCTCTGGATGGTGTGTGATACCCACTTGCAGATCTCGGAAGCTGTATTCTACTGCTTCTGATATGCTTTTGATGTATGGCAAGGTGTGCCATATAGTTGGTCTTATACCTTCTTTCTTCCTTTCTCTTTTATGCACATTGCACAGGCATCTTGTAATAAATGCTTGTGGGTACCCATTCTGAATTGTTCGTATAGTGTAGTTCTCCAGTTGTTTATCTTGCTGGGTATTATAGTGTACTGACGCATCTATTTTTGTGTGTGAGACAGTGGATGGTTACTGCTGAAACTGTGTGGAGTGTTGGGGGCTTTGTGATAAACTGTGGTTTCTAGGTTTCCATCTTTTTGTCTTGAATATTGACTCAAGAATTAGTAGCCACCAAAAGATAGGAAAGGCAACATGTTATCAACAATGACAATTATTTTATTAGCACTTGTCCTTTCTCTCTTTCATGCTTATGAACCATCATTATCTGAACATCTTAGTCTAAGAACAAGAAAATTTGATGAAAATAATAAGAAACATTAATCACCCGAGGCATGAAAGGCAATGTCACACATTATTCCAACAACAGATTTTTGCCACGTCTTATGAACTCTGAATGTAGTGGAATATTAATCGAAAGAATGACCAAATCTGTCAGATTGAGTTTCACATTGCCAAATGTAAATGAGTTCTATCCAATTCAATTTTTGCATGTTTTTTTTTCACTTCTCCCCAAAAAACCTGTAGCAAATGCATATGCCTTTCCCTGCACATTTCTTTTATAGGCAGTACTTTTACCATCATTTACCTAAAGTACACATTTTTGACAAGCAGTTAATTTCTAATATGGATATTATTTTCATTCAGAACAACATCAAATAGTGAGGATTTCTACCCAATTAAAGTAGCATCTTCTGTATTATTATTAATTTGGTTTTACACAAAGTGGGGACTTCAAGAAAACTTCCACAGACCAGTCAAATTTGATTCTGGGATATATGTAGCTTTAAAGATCACAAACAAGATATGAATTTGCACCCAGAGGTAATACATAGGTAATTGTAGCCTCTACTATTGGTGCTATAGGCTTCCACCTTGTATAGTAGTTACAAAGGTAGTTGACTGGGTCTTATATTAATTTTTACTCCTAAAGACGCATTATTATTTTCCAGTTAGGGCTTATATTCATGGAAATACAGTACAAAACACATCCATCTGGCTGACGATCTTAACTGTGGCTTATTTTTGGGGTGGGGCTTATATTATGAGGATCCTGAAAAATCATACTATAGCTTATTTTCCAGTTGGGTCTTATTTTCAGGGAAACACAGTACCTTATTTTGGACTAAGGACTGGTTCCAAATGAGCTTCAAGGCATACCAGGTATAATCTGTAAAAATCCAATGAACCATTAGATGTCCTCAAAAAGGTAAAGTCAACTAAGGGCCCTTTGTTGTCACCTAACGGTCATACAGAATATTGGAGTCAAGTTATGGTACCCTTATACCTCGGTGTATCATAAACACAGAGAGCATTACAGTAATCCCAATTAATTATGTTAAGGCACATTTTGTACCACTCTGTTGAAAAGATTTTTATGGGCACAGATTGAAAGTCAGCAGGTGGGAGTAATGTGCATCTGGAGCATTGGCTGCCCATGAAAGAGCTGTGTGTGTGTGTGTGTGTGTGTGTGTGTGTGTGTGTGTGTGTGTGTGTGTGTGTCCATCCCAAGGCACCAGGCCCTCCCCAAGGGTGGGGAAACTCAGCCCTGCTATCTCCTGCTGCTGGTCAGGCTGCCTCTCTGGCAAAGCTCAGCCTGGAAACCTGCTGTGGGTGAGCTAGGATTGGGATACTAGCAAAGCAGGGCCCAAAGTGACTCACCTACAGGACTGCTAAACTTAGTGGTGCAAAGAACAAGCAGCTGGGGGGGGGTGTTCAGAGAAAGCAGTAGTGGAGCACTGATGAGGAACCCAAAGATGTGGGGAGGTCCCTGAGTTTCATTCGGATGGAGGACCCAAGTTGAAGAAGAGGTGGACATGGCCTGGGGCACCAGTGGCCATGGAATCAAAGCCAGATGTTGCATGCAGAGGGCAATAAAAGGGGTGGTGCTTCAGTGACACCTTTATGGCCCTCTTGACCTTTTTGATCAGGATGGACAGTCAGTTGCCTGAAATGGTATAGGGTCTCCTGCTTAAGCAGGAGGTTGGACTAGAAGACCTCCAAGGTCCCTTCCAATTCTATTCTGATTGATCTCTGTATGATTTATGTCTCAATCCATCCTAATTGCCTAGAATTATAAAATCTTTTTTTTTAAAATAGGTTTTTTGAAAATTACCCAAAAGGATAGTGTTATAGCAATGCTTTTTTTGAAATCTCTGCTGTTTCTACATATGTACATATTCATGCATACATATACACACACACACACACACAAATACACACACATATATGAATACTCTGATTTAATTGGTGTAAGGCAGTCTAAGTCTTTGATTATTAATATCTCTGTACATATAGTCTATTCAATCATACCTTATTTTAATAATAGCCAACCGGGGACATGGAAAGGAATAGGGAACGAATGAAAAAGAAACTGTAAATAAAGGAAAGGAGTGAAAGGGTCAGCAACAGCTAGAGAAGCAAAGAAAAGCCACATTGCTTTGAGTAGGACATGGCTCAATAGCTGTTGTTTATGAGTGGCTCCAAGGTAATGGTGGCTAGTCAGCACAGGCCTCTCTTCATTTATAATGGACTCACCTACAAAGCTTGGCAGCTGCCTCTCTCCCCAAAGTATTGTGTCAGCGTTCCAACCAAACAAACCCAGCACTGTTTGCATTTGATCTCTTTTCCCCTGTCTTCTTAGGGGAATCATTTTTAGCTTGCACAGCTCCAGATGAAAAACTAGATGCTCAAGTTTAAATTGCAAAGAACAAAAGCAAGTCCTGTCAGGCTCCCCCCAAAAACATATGCTCTCAGCTCGGAACAAAATGATGCTCTCTGTTTTTAATACCTGTGATTGGAGAATGGTAATAATTGTGGATGACAACTTGCCTCCTACTCATGAAATAATTATGGCTCTCTACGATTTAGCATCTGCGTTGCCACATGTTATTGTCAAACACATACGCAGTGGGCACACATCCCGAGAAAAAACTGGCCTTTCTCCCATTTTCTTTAAATATGTCAAAAAATGCAGGTGGTGTGCTGTGATCCATAGCCAGGCCTGCATTACTATGCAAACCTTGTAGGCAGAATCAGCAGGGGAGGCAAAAAAAAAAAAAAAAAAAAACAGCAGGAAACACTAGGGTCCATCCAAAGGGTTGGGAAATAATTGCATTTGGAAAACTGAGATGGACATCTCTGCAGTAATGCTGCCAGACAATGTCAGGGAAATTAACAGCCAATTTGGGAGAAATGACCCGAAAGAAAATGGCTGGAGTTACCAGCAATATGTGTTAGGAGATCCCATTACTGCAGTTCCTGATGCTAACTTAGCATTGATACCAAGAAAATAAAAGCTATGGATGCCACTATCTGAATCTCTACTATGTTGGCTCCAGATTTTGAGACTTCGTTATGGAGCAGTATTGGTCATTCACTTATCCTTTTCTACTGAACCTAATCTGTAAGCGTTGCCAAGAAGACCATAAGCAGTCATTAAGTGTGATGGCTTAGTGGCCAAATGGTATCACCCTCATCTCCAAGGCAGACTTTATACTTTAGCACTGTGCCCACCCAGGGCTTTCTGGAACCACCCAACATCTGTCCCATTTTCCCTTTTCTTGTTAAAAACATCAACACGTGACTTTCTAGAACAGCACCCTTGCTACTTCCCTTTTCCTGGAACTGATCCGTGGGTTAGTTCCTTGTTTTTGTTCTGTTGCCCTGGATACCAGGCCAGTTTCCTGTTCTTCCCTGTCCTTGTTCTTTTTTCTAAATATTTTTTTTTAAATTTTACAATAACAATCTTTAGTGCTTGGTAAACAATGTGTTGTCTGGGTTCATATATTTAACAATAATCAATAATAGTTAATTTTTATGATTCCATAATCAACATGCAACTGGTGATACATTTCCTTGATCTTCTCTTCTTCCAATAATATTTTCCTTTTGCCAACATTCAGTAAGTATAATTCTTAGTATTTTCAATACATATAAAGCTGAATGAAAACATTTTTAGTGTTTATACAAATAACATCAACATCAGTGTATAACATCTTTTCTAATCAGCTTATATTTCAGTTGTATTTACAAAGTGCTATTTTATTAAATCACTATAGGTCCTGTTTTCAAAGTTCTTATTTAAGCTTAATTTCCCCATCAATATTTAAACCATTCTTTCCAATTATAATTTTCTCAAAATTGATTACATTTAGATGTCCAAACATTTCATTCACATAAGCCATCCCAGTATTTTTATATTTCTCATCTCATAAAAGAAAAGAAAAATGTTATACTACTTATAAATCACATCCCTCTTACTATAGGACCCATTTATATCCAAAATTTATCTATATTTTTAGCCATATTCAAACAAGTGTTTAGTCATGAAGTACTCCATCTGGTAAGTCAAGTCATCTGATCACTTGAATCTAACTCTAGCCTTCTTCTTTTGCCAAACAACTTTCCGAGTCAATGTGTTCCGCTTGCCAGGGAATTCTTCCTGTATTTTTATAAATATTATTAGAAATGGGGAAGACAGATTAGGTGGGGTACCTTTGAGGGAGAGTTTTGCCCATTTATATTCATTAAAGAGCTTCCACTTTCCTTCTCTCTCAGTTTCTCTTTTCATTTTTTGCCTCCCAAACTCTAGTGGTTCTCCTGGTGTTAAAGATGTGTTCATTTATGTCATCTAAATTATTTTTAATCTCATCATGATTTGAAACAATTGTCATTTGAATTAGTTGCAACATAGCATGCATTTCCTCCTGGAACATATTTACTTGGTCTTGAAGTATTACTCTGCAGATCTCTGATGTTCCAGGCTGGGAGTTTCAGGAAAAAAATCTTGGGTGTGGTTTCCTACCACTTTTACTTAGATATGCAACATCCATTTTATCTCCCCCCTCCAAATAATCTTTCATAGGTACCATAATCCCCATATATTAGACTTATCCAACCAACCAATCTTAAGGTCCAAACAACAAAATCTTGTATAATTCTTATCTTTATGTATGGCCTTTATAATCCAACGCATTTCCAATTATCAATCCACCACTGAAAGCAATATTTTATAATGTTTCTTCAGCTCGGGGGTCCTACAATTATCACTTAGCTAACATTTGCAGTTCAAAATGTTCAACCACCTAACAGCAATTCAGGAGCGTCACCCCTAGAAGAGTAGCCAAAAGTCAAGATTTTTCTTTCTCTGCAAATAATTCTTGAGCCTGAAGATTGCAGTTCAGTAAGTATTTATAATCCAAGAAAGTCAGCAATTTTTATAGTTATCAGTCTGTAATAAATAGCCCAATGTATTTTCTCTTCTCTGTTTCCAGCTGTTTTCTGTTTAGCTGAGAGTCACTGGGTTGTTATCTGTTTCTGGGCATCTTGCCAGTTTCTGAGCCAAAACAGCCATAATTTTATACTCTAATACACCACTAGATGTCAGTAGTTGTTCATTTTCCAACTTTTAAAACAGAAAATTATTTTCTTGTAATTTCATCAATACTCTTTCAAAGGGAAGATCTTAGCAATTTCCACAATTTCCAGGTTAATCCAGACTATAGCTTTATATTAAATTCCATTTCAATATGTTTCTGTTCCTCATAAAAAAATAGAGCTGCTTCTGTCTATGGAAGGATGGGACCATCCCCTTCCTTCTCACTTTCGGAGGATTTTTGATTCTTGGAGAACTTTTCCAGGAAATCAGTTGCAAGATAGAAGAGAAAAGATTGATATTCTCACCCAGTTTCCAACACATTGTTCACAGTCTATTCTAGTGCATTTGGACTTCGTCTCCCAGTAGCTTGGGCTAATCACCGAGGTGCAGCTAGCCTTTCTCCTGTCGGTTTGGAGGGCTTCCCCCAGATCAAATGGATTGACTGCCATCTTTCTGTGATCAACAGGGGGGGCTCCTTCGTTGCCTCTCAGGTTGCCACTTTAGAGCTATTTAGAGTCCCTAGGCAGGATGAATTAAGCCATGTGGTGCAGACCTCCGCAATCCCTCAGCTGTGTCGCTACTATTCAAGAACGGAAGTCTCCTTGTTCTAACCACTACTTTCCTCACTACCATTTCTACCCATATCATTGCAAAAGGATAACCCATCAGCAAGACCTAGTTCCTCTATTCTCATACTTTCTAATCTTATATTCCATTTACATGAGGAAATATGTGCCAACCACAAACTTTCATCATTTTCTACTGCAAAGGTCACAGTTCTTTCTTTTGCTAAGTATTTCTCAGCAGAAACTGGCCTTTTTTAAATTGACTATCAAAGAAATATGTTTGATTTATACAGAAAGAATTATTAAGGTATGTTTTCCTTCCACACATCCCTTATTCCTTTCCTATTCCAGATGAAAGCAAGCAAGCAAGGAAGGAAGGAAGGAAGGAAGGAAGGAAGGAAGGAAGGAAGGAAGGAAGGAAGGAAGGAAGGAAGGAAGGAAGAAAGAAAGAAAGAAAGAAAGAAAGAAAGAAAGAAAGGAAGGAAGAAAGGAAGGAAGGAAGGAAGGAAGGAAGGAAGGAAGGAAGGAAGGAAGGAAAGGAAAGGAAAGGAAAGGAAAGGAAAGAGTTGGACTATTTATAATTTTGACTGTGCACTAAATTCTGTAGAAACATTGCAAAAATATAGTTCAGAGGTCAAGTCATTCAGGGCTTTAGAGGCATCATCGTACCTTTAAAGTACTGACAGAGTTTAAATTCCAGTAGTCACGACAAAGTTACCTTCAAAACCAAATCACCATTATTTTCCAATCAGAGTTCTCCTGGCCAAAACCTTTGTAGCAGAAGTTGCCAGTATCCATCATAAGACAGCTGGTCCTGATTAGAACTAATTATGGCCAGTAGTCTGTAAGGTAGAACAGCCTACAGCAATAAATACTGCTATTCCCAAGATTATATCGTTATCATACTGAATTTTTATTTGGTATACCTCAAGATTGAATAAAGCTCTCCTTTTTTTTTACTTTCCACACAATAATAACTTTGTGATTTGAAGGTCACATTCATATTTCAGAACCTAGCTTTGTGTTTGCAGAATCAGGGACAAAGGAGTTCTTCTGTAAAGATCTCCAAGCTATATCCTCTTTCCTGGAAATTAATTAGTTCCTGTTCCTCCTCAGCATGAGATTCATCCAAAGGAACTATGAGACATCAGAGTTTGGGAAATGCAGAGCTCCAGAAATATCTGAATTCCAACTCCTTCAACAAGCACTAACAGTTAGGAAATTAGAATTCACAAGTTTACTAATCCTAGTCTTAATCTTTGTTTTCAAGTGTCACTTTGCTAAAACAAATAAAATTTAGAACAGTAGATGGACAAAAAAAAGCTTTTAAATATGTATTTGTGTCTTCTGAATAATGTTTCTAAACATGCCTTGTGTTCTTTGTATAACTTTGTGTAGTGCTGACCTCATGATTTCATATTAAAATGTGTGTGTGTGTGTGTGTAATGATGATGATGATGATGATGATGATGATGATGATGATGATGATGATGGAAAGGACCTTAGAGGTCATCTAGTCCAACCCCCTGCTCAGGCAGGAAACCCTATATCATTTCAGACAAATAGATGTCCAATCTCTTCTTAAAGACTTCCAGTGTTGGAACATTCACAGTTTCTGAAGGCAGGTTGTTCCACTGATTAATTGTTGTAACTGTCAGAAAATTTCTCTTTAGTTCTAGGTTGCTTCTCTCTTTGGTTAGTTTCCATACATTGCTTCTTGTCCTGCCTTCAGGTGCTTTGGAGAATAGCTTAACTCCTTCTTCTTTGTGGCAGCCCCTGAGATATTGGAACACTGCTATCATTGCATGGATATTTTAAGTAAGGCACTACCCCATGGTCCCAGGAGCATCATCAATGGTGATGGGGTTGATCAGTTACTCCAAGCAGGAATCAGAAAAACTCCAAAACTGGATCTCCTTTTCAACCTAATTACATTTCTACCTTCTTCAGCAGTGGAGGTCCATTGTTGGGACTGGAAAAAGTAATATGTGGGAGATATTGAATACAGAAGATTTAAAGTCCTTTTAGTCTCAACATTATTCATTTAGGGAACAATGTCTCATCCGTAAAGACTGCTGGGAAGAAAATTAATATGATTGCAACAAATAGGGGAGTATAGTAAGAAGCATAAGTGGCTTTGAAAGACAGATGGAAGACTTGCTACCAAGTTAATAATCAGATAAAAGAAATCTTGAGTCCGGAACAGAAATGTAACCTAACTTTCTCAGACAAAACTCTTCCTAGGTCTCACACAGGGAAGAAGGGAGAAAGCAGTTCAGACTTCCAACATTGTATTACTATATCTTTGTAATAAAAGTAGCATTGGTCTACATAAGTTCAATTTCCAAATCTGAAGTCTTGAAGTCATGTGATGATGAAGATGTTATCCATTCAATTGTGTCCAGCTCTTTGTTTAGTTTAGTTTAGTTTAATCAAATTTATATGCCGCCCTTCTCCCAAGACTCAGGGCGGCTCACAACAATACAATAAAAATTTAAAAATTAATTGCATTCACACAACATACAAACACAATCAGCAACAGTCGCTGATGGAGGGACACTCCTAGGGTCCAGGGGCAGAGCACAGCTCATACGCCCCAAGCCTGTCGGGATAGATGCGTCTTCAGCAGTTTCCGGAAAGCTAGGAGGAAGGGGAGCAGTACGAACCTCTGAGGGAAGCTGGTTCCAGAGGGCTGGGGCAGCAGTGGAGAAGGCCCTTGCCCTAGGCCCCGCCAGATGACATTGTCTAACAGACGGGACTCGTAGGAGGCCAACCCTATGTGCCCTAACCGGTCGCTGGGATTCATGAGGCAGAAGACTTGTGCTTCTATAGGCCAGGTCTCTTCACATCTTCTGATCTTGCATTAATTCCTTGAGTTGTTCTATGCTCTGGCTGGTGTCAGCTTTGATGATGTCCAGCCACTATGTTCTCTGGCAGCCTGGTTTCCTTTTACCACTAACTCTTCCAAACATAATAGCTTTTTCTAGTGAATTCAAATCATATAGAAGTGAAGTCATGCAGGAAGCAGTTAATGCCTCATTCCCTGATGTCTGTTTTCAAAGTCTACTGCCAGTGAAACTTTGGGAATTCTGGAAGAATCCACACAGGGATAGAACATATAGAAGTTTTGATGGTTGAATGAGACACTGCTGAAAGGTAACTATATTACATGGCACCATCCTTATATCCCATCAACAGTGAGACAAAGAGAAGCTCTAATGGTCCTACAGATCATGTCTCATAAGGCAGCTTTTGTGCCATTCCCAGTCTACTACAGAAGTCATCTAAATAGTCCCTTCACTATTCTACTTTTAAGTAGACATTCTTGATCCAAGTCTTGATGCACTCAATATCTCCATTCTGGTGATTACATGGCCAATTGCTCAATAATATATTCAGTCAATGACCAGCAAAACTTAAAAGAACAAACACAGAATGAGTAGCTAGTCTCTTATGCAAATTGAAAACTAACTAAAGGCCTCCATTCCAGGCTCCTGTACACAGTCACCAAAGACGAAAGATTGCTGGTGGTTTGTCCACTGACTGCTGACACAGGTTAGGAGGTAAAACAGGACCAGGAACATCTACCAATCATTGTCCTTAAATCTTCTCTCTGTTTGCTTTTCAGATGTGTGAGGATAGAGAGTTATCACACAGCTATAAAAATAGGTGCTTCTCCTCCTTCTCCTCCTTTCTATAATGCACAAATTGCTGGTCATGTTTGAGACTTTGGGAAAATTGTTGTTTATTTAATACTAAAGAAATTGTTAGTAAGTTGAATTAAAATTTTAAAGAACTGCTTGACATTTTTATTCTTAGCAATCTGCAGAAAACAAAGGAGGTGCTGAATAGATTCCTAACAAGCATTCCTAACGCTAATTGAATGCTTACAAGAAAATGTTTGTGAAGGTGTAAGAAAAAAATTAACTTTATGTAGCAGGTGAATAAATTAAAATAAATAATATAATTTAAGGATGCATACAAAATTATCCTTATCTCTCTTTCAAATTTTCAGGGCTGAAAGAAAAATAACACACACACACACACACACACACACACACAGACTTCCTGATCTATTTTCTAAAACAGTGCTGGTTTTCGTTTTCCATGTTGGAGTCACAATATTGTTTATATATATTGTCACCATTATCTGTTCATGTTTTCTTTCTTTCTTTTTCTTTCTTTGTTCTTTCTTTCTTTCTTTCTTTTCTTTCTTTCTTTCTTTCTTTCTTTCTTTCTTTCTTTCTTTCTTTCTTTCTTTCTTTCTTTCTTTCTTTCTTTCTTTCTTTCCAATTGATTTCCAGCACATTTGTGTAACTTTATTAAAGTCTCAGGGCAAAATAGAGTCCTGATATGACTGCCTGATTTTAATAAAAGTCCTTTTGGTGCTGTGATTTCATCAATATGCATATGTTGGAACTCATCAATAATCTGTAACCCTGAGACCTAGCAAGTGAAAGCTGCAACTAATATGTGTCACTTCCAAAGCTATTTTTTTCCCCAAAGGCAGAAAGTAGAAAAATGAAGCAACAGAGAAAACAAACCTAGTTTTTGCAGAAAGATCATAATTTTACACCTGGACTTTCTCCAGAGGACAAAGAGGGCAATTGATAAAAGGTCTAAGAGTGCAATACTGTCCTTTTTGTACTTGTGTTGCAACATCACATGTAAAGTCCTAAAGGGCAGAGCCTATGCATTAATATCCCAATGCATCTTTTGGCATTGTGGCATTATGTGTCTATGCCCAGTATATTTTGTATATTTTGTAGCTTTGTAGTTCAGGCTGTAGTCCTGACATTTGCTCAGGAATTATTCATTCAAGTATTAAACAATCTTGCTTAGCTTTTTCAAGTTCATCCAAAATTGGGTAGGTTCTGCCACTAGCTGCCACTAGCTGGGTTTTAATATAACAGAATGATGCCAGAATAACAGTGTTGGAAGGGAGCTTGGAGGTCTTCTAGTCCAACCCCCTGTTCAGGCAAAAAAACCTATACCATTTCAGACAAATGTTGTCCAATCTTTTCTTAAAAAACCTCAAGTATGGGAGCATCCACAACTTCTGAAAGTAAGTTGTTCCACTGATTAATTTTTCTTATGGTCAGGAAATTTATCCTTAGTTCTAGGTTGGTTCTCTCCTTGATTAGTTTCCATCCATTGCTTCTTGTTCTGCCTTCAGGTGCTTTGGAGAATAAGTTGACCCTCTTTTCTTTGTGGCAGCCCCTTAGATATTGGAACACTCCTATCATCACCCTTAGAACTTTGCTTCATTAAACTAGACATATCCAATTCCTGCATCTTGCCAAAGTCAATCCAGTCCCATGTGTTATGCTTGCTAAAGGGGATGCCTTCTTATTTTCTCAACATGTTTTGATCGATACAATTTATCTCCAGAATTCAGAAGATCTGGTATGCTGCTATTCATAGTTGCATAACATCATTTCTCTCCAAGATCACATGTCAGCTGTATGGTTGGAGGGAATACTGTATGGTTCTATTGCATCAGCTAAAATGTTGCAGGATATGGGGTCTTCTTGAGAAAGAAACCCCATCACAAAGGAGACAAGTTGGGGAAAGAAGTTCTTACAACAATTTATTTTTCAGTAGAGATCTCTGCTACGAAAGTGTAAGTAAGTCAGTTTTGTTTTCACCCTTTATAAGCTATGGATTCTGTTGTTAAAAGAATATGAAGTATTTAACCTTGAATAAAATCAGTTTCAATTATGAAAATTTCAGCCTGATCCTGATGTACCCCAGCAAACTCATCAGATTTCAAAGACTGGCCTCTTTTTTTTTTTGTAAGGCCATTTACTGTTCACAGAAACTAATTACAATTCAGATGGTGTCAATTTCATTATCTTCAATCAATTCTCAAAGGCAAAGAAAGAAAAGGAGGGGAAAAAAGAATGTAGAAACTCTCACTTCTTCAAAGCCTTCATTCTCATCACTGCTGGTATGAATACAGTGTGGACAACAATTCAGTCAGCAGGTTGCAGAATGGTGGATAAATGGATACATGGCTGCTGCATGACTTTCTGCTAATAACCAAAATCATTCCTCTAGACACAATTGTTATTTTGATTTATCTGAATATATGAGCTGCCCAACTCCAGTTGTGGAATGGTGCGTCTCTAAGAAATCTTCCAGTAATCTGACTTGTTTTCACCTAAGGCAGGAAACAAAATGTTTAGTTTGTTGTGGAAGTTACAGGAATCTAGACAATTATTCATCTGTTAACAGAGTTAGAGCAGCACATTCTGGACAAGCAGAATGTCAGACAATAAAACAAAACCACTTGACACATAGATGTGACTGCAGAGTAGCCAAAGAAGTCTGCAATTTTTATTCTTTGCAGAACTACTTAGACCAGGCTAACTGGAGAATTATGAAAGTGGACGTCCATACATCTTACAGTGTTCGGTGTTAAAAAAAAAAAACCACTTCTCTAAAAGGTAAGGCTTCATTATGTTATGCCTCTGAAGCAAATGTGTGTCTAGATAAATTGATCTAGAAAAGTACATTTTTATCTAGATCAGGATCTTTCTCTTCCAGCACACCTGTACTTATTTACTCAGCATTAAATCACACTGAATATGTGTATATGTGTGTATATATTAAAATCTTTATATTTCTACAACATTAAAAAAATCTGCCACATTTCTACAGGGATGAATTTGCAAAACGTAGGTACTCTGAAGGCTTTGCTTGCATTTCCTTTTTCTCACTTAAACAAAAACAAAATGAAGTGTCATCATACTTGCAGTGCCTTTTATTCCTTCTATGTTCTTAATATTGCACCACGGAGAAGGAAGGAAGGAAGGAAGGAAGGAAGGAAGGAAGGAAGGAAGGAAGGAAGGAAGGAACGAAGGAACGAAGGAACGAAGGAACGAAGGAAGGAAAATATTCTCTGAGGAAAAAAAGCAGGAGAAAAATAGATTATTTTGTAAGAAATAAAGAATCCTAAAAACTCAGGGATATAATTCACTTCAGATTAATTGCTGAAACCTGACATTAGGGTCATACATCAGTATTTATAAAATTACATTAATCACTACATATAATAGGAAAAGTTTTGTTTGTTTGTTTGTTTGTTGATTTCATATGGCTGCCCTAGTCAAAAAAAAAATGAATCTGGGCAGTTTAACAATTGGGTTGAAATAGAAAAACAAAGGAATGAAAACCCAAACACAACAAACACTCAGAATTGAAAAACAGAATCACACCATAACAAAGTGAAAGGATAACAGAATAACTGAGGCCATCCATTCTCCCAAAATTATCCTTTAATTCCAGATGGCTTCGTCTCGTGTTCTGGCTTAGTGCCTGGGAAGTAACATATAAAAAAACAAAAGCTGCAAATGAAAATGGGTGAAAAACTCACACAGAGAGACACAGAAAATGTGGCAGAGCTCTGGCTATCTTGAGAAGAAAAAAAAACTCTGAACAAAACCTGTTGATGTTTGTATGGCAAACTGCCAAAGACGTGGGGATATATGCACACAGCACATACTTATACATGGATATGTGTGTACATGTGTATAATCCCTTCAGATTTAATTCCCTAAAGCTAAATTAAACTCCCAAAACTTGGAACTGAACTATATCCTTGTGGGCAATTTATGGATGTGGCTTAGGACTTTTCCACGATGGCATGGTTACCCTCCACCATCCCTATGTGATCTTGATCTTGCTTTAAAGGCTACAAATGATACTAGGTTTTCATCTTTCTCTGTTTCAAAGTGGGTGTAGCTCTAATATATGTATGTGTGTGAGAGTGTGTGTGTGTTCATGTATACAGTATCTATCAGCAGCATGATAGATTATAATCTTCATAACCTTCATGGTAGACCATAACTTTCCTTAAGAGCCATCATCTTGCAATGGACTGATATAGATTAATAAAATTAATGATGACAATGGTAATTACAGACACACATACATCCAGCAACAGAGCACCATTATGTCTGAAAACATTAACATCCATTAACATTAAAGGTAAATAAATCTGGTTTTCTAGCAATGTTTTTTTAAGGTTGCTATTTAGAGTTGCTTTAATAAACTTTCACTTTCCTTTGTGGTTTGTGGTGAGTCCTTATTGGGCAGTGGAGAAAATTGAGTATCTCACACGGGCAACTGCTTACATAGAGGAAGTGCTGCCTGTGCCTACTCTATATTAAATAGCAAGCAGCAGTAGCTACAGATGTTTAATAGAATACCTAATATTAATGTCTAATTAGAGGCTATGCACAGGTGCAGTTGCCTTTGCTGATTAGTGGTACTGAGATATATATCAGATTGTGTGCCAACTTTAATTTCAGAGCTGTTTCTAGTTATTTTCACATTATTAAAGAGAACATCTGGGCTTATTTGAAGGTTTTCATAATGTGAAACACAAGTAGGTGCTTTCTGATACTGTGTGATTCTGCAAGAAACCCCAACTAGGGTTTTCATAGCCTTCAAGGAAGTATTTTCTTAGCTTGTGGCTACATTTAGACTGGCTGGTTAACACATTGCTAAATCTGCGGCTACCAATCTAAGCTACCAAAATTTGGAAAATCACTAGAGTTTTCTGTATCCATTTGCTACCATGTAATAATCATTTTGCAGCTCAAACCTGGTTATTCTAAGCCACAATTCATGGTTTATAATATTAATCCAAATCAACACACTCTAACGTTGCTATCTGAATTAGTCTGGGTTAATCAACTATTAAGGCATATGGATATAACTTTATTCTGACCATGCTTTCTCTGCTACGAAAAATACAAAATTGTCATATTTTAAATAAGGATCACCAACATCTCCCTGTTTGTCTTGGAGTGAACATCTACTAACCATAAGCAAGGGTCACATCCTCATAACATCATCACCACTCCAAGGTATCCAGGATTACTTCTAAAGAAAATCCAGCATGAAAGTAATGTGTTCCAGGA
Source organism: Bothrops alternatus (assembly GCA_034064705.1). NCBI lineage: Eukaryota > Metazoa > Chordata > Lepidosauria > Squamata > Viperidae > Bothrops > Bothrops alternatus. The sequence goes on along the minus strand of JARGCV010000024.1, from coordinate 29,429,283 downwards.
TATTCCAATAAAATTTCCTTTGTGGACATTCTATGATGAAATAGAGAAGAGGGAGTCAAGCTATTCTCCAAAGCACCTAAAGCAGTGATTCTCAACCTTCCTAATGCCGTGACCCTTTAATACAGTTCCTCATGTTGTGGTGACCCCCAACCTTAAAGGCTCTCCGAGCGTGCATCGACGCCGCCCACTCACCCGCCTTGCCCGGGGCTCAGCGCGCCTCGCCTGTCCTCGTCTCACTTCCGAAGGTCGCCGGCCTGCCCGGCTCCAGCTGGCCGGGGAGGGTGAGCAGGAAGGCCGCTCCACCGGCTCCACCCAGCCTGGTTGGAGAAGCATCCAGGCGGGGAGAGGGATAGAGCGAGTGAGCGAGCGAGAGAGAGCCAAGAGGGTGACAGCGCCGGCAGAACTTAGTTCAGCCTCCTCCGTGGAAAGGGCCACGAAGCAGCACAGCCTCCCTTAGGAGACGCTCAACAGAAACGAATCTGGTGCTGCAATGGCCCCCATCTTGAAGCTGTGCGGAGACGGATGCGGAGCGGTGTCTCGGTTCCTAAGACCATCGGAAATATATGTTTTCCGATGGTCTTAGGCGACCCCTGTGAAAGGGTCGTTCGACCCACAGGTTGAGAACCGCTGACCTAAAGGCAAGACAAGAAGCAATGGATGGAAACTAATCAAGGAAAGAAGCAACCTAGAACTAAGGAAGAATTCCCTGGCAATGGGAACAAATAACCAGTGGAATGACTTGCCTCCAGAAGTTATAGGTGCTCCATCACTGGAGGTTTTTAAAAAGATATTTGTCTGAAATGGTATAGGGCTTCCTTTTTGAGCAGAGAGGTGGACTAGAACAGGGCTTTCAACCTTTTCACCAACTGTACCACTTTTAGGATATGGCAACATTCGAGTACCACCAGTCGCATAGCAAGGTGTCAAAAACTTGATGATAAAAAAAACAGGAAAAATGATAAAGTACAGGTAGTCCTCGACTTACCACAGTTCGCTTAGTGACTATTTGAAGTTACAATGGCACTGAAAAAGTGCCCTTCAAGCCACAGCCGAGCAAGACACCTGCCTGCCCACCCAGAGGCACTCTTCCTCCTGTCCGAGGTTTTCATTGTTGTGAGCATTTCTGTTGAGGATTGGCAGCAAGGGTGGGGTGGGATGGGGGGGTGTTTGGTTTTTATTCCTCTGCCTGCTGGGTGGTTGCAGCAGGTTTTGGTCACTTCACATGACTCTGGGACACTGTGACCGTCATAAATATGAATAGTTGCCAAGAATCAATGTAAATCACAAGACCCCGGAGATGCTGCAACATTCCAGCTGATCAGCACTTCTTCTGGGCTCAGCAGAAGCACCAGGATCAGCGCCGAACTCCAGTTGAAGCCTGGCGCTGATCCTGACGCTTCCACTGAGCCCTGACAGCCCTGAAGAAGAGCCAATCAGCTGGAAAGCGGCACTGATCCTGGCGCTTCCGCTGAGCCCTGACAGCCCTGCAGCTCCAGCCATCTCTCGCTCAGGCTTGTGTGGTGCTGCCACCGGTTCAGCTCATTCCCCTCCCCCGCTACCACTTTTCTAGGATGGTTGCGAACCACCTGCCAGGTGCCAATGTACCACAGGTGGTACCCATACCACTGGTTGAAAAGCCCTGGACTAGAAGACCTCCAAGGTTCTTTCCAACTCTGTTTTTCTGCTATTAACAGAGAAGTTCTTTCAGGGGACATGTTCAACATTGGTTTTATTGTATGCTAACCAGAGTCACCTTGTGTAAGACAGGTGGCTATATAAATTTAATCAATAAATAAATTGGCAACCTGCTTAGGACCAGTTCTATGGGACTACTCCCTTCTGTTCAGATGCTGGCTCCATTCTTCCATGACCATTTTGTTAGGCTTCACACTTTGCTTGCACAACCTTTTCTTCTTCTTAGGGATTCAGACTGAACGTGAATATATAGCAACTAAGATGATCAAAGGCCTGGAGATCAAAACATATGAAGAACGACTGCGGAACTCAGGTTCAGCTAGTCTAAAGAAAAGAAGGAATAGGGGAAAGGTGATAGCAGTATTCCAGAATCTGAGGGGCTGCCACAAGGCAGAGGAGGTCACTTTCTTCACCCAAGCATCAGAGGGCAGGACAAGAAACAATGGTTGGAAACTGATCAAAGAGAGAAGCAACCTGGAATTAAGGAGAAACTTCCTGACAGGGAGGAATAGCTTGCCTTCAGACATTGTGGATGCTTCATCACTGGAGGTTTTTAAGAAGAGACTGGACAATCACCTGTCTGTGATGATATAGGTTCTCCTGCTTGAGCAGGAGGTTGGACTAGAAGACCTCCAAGGTCCCTTCCAGCTCTATTCTATTCTATTCTATTCTATTCTGTTCTATTCTATTCTATTCTATTCTATTCTATTCTATTCTATTCTATTCTATTCTATTCTATTCTATTCTATTCTATTCTATTCTATTCTATTCTATTCTATTCCATGAGGCAAAGTTTATAACTAATGTGTTCATGGAGTTTTTCTACATAATTATGACTACATAGCAGTCAGTCTAATATCATATTGTGGCAGAAAAACATTACAAGCCAAGAGATCTGTCCAAGACAAAATTCAAACATTTTAACTTTTTGACAGAATTCCCTAACACAGTGGTTCTCAACCTTGGGATCGCGACCCCATTTGGGGTCATGCGACCATTTCGCGGGGGTCGCCGGGCACCGCCGGCAGCCATTTTGTTTTTTTTGTTTTTATTTTTTTTAATTTTTTTTTAATTTTTTTTAATTTTTTTTAATTTTTATTTTTATTTTTTTTGGCGCGCGTGCGCCGCGCACGCTCAGATCCACCCATCGCGCCAGAAAAAAAAATAAAAAAATAAATAAAAATTTTTTTTAAAAAATTAAAAAAAATAAAATAAAAAAACCAAAATGGCGGACTGCGATGGGCAGATCTGCGCATGCGCGGTGCGTGCGATGGGCCGATCTGCGCAGGCGCAGATCTGCCCATCGCAGCGGCCATTTTTTTATTTTTTTTAAAAAAATTTTTAAAAAAATAAAAAAAACAAAATGGCGGCCCGCGACGGGCGGATGTGCGCATGCATGGTGCGTGCGATGGGCCAATCCACGCAGATCCGCCCATCGCGGCCGCCATTTTTTTTTTGGATTTTTAAAAATTTTTTTAAAAAAAAAATAAAAAAAATGGCGGCCCACGACCGGTGGATGCGCACGTGCGTGGCGCGTGCGACGGGCCGATCCGCGCATGCGCGGATCCGCCCATCGTGGCCGCCATTTTGTTTTTTTTTATTTTATAGATAGCATTACAGATGAGTTAACCTATACTTTTAGGTTCACTGGGTTTCAATGAAACTTTTCATGAATCACCCCCTTGAGGGTCTTTTAACAAAACAAGGTGCCCCTCCTAGTTTTCAGCAACAATGACAAGAGATCATGCCTTAGTCCATGTTGGAACCCAACTCAGGTCCCTCATACTTCCTATGCTATCATCCCGTTCTACATAGACTATCGTAAAGTAGGCTGAGGCCTCCCAGATAACTTTGTTTTTTCTTTGGTTAAGTAAAACATCCTGTCTTCATAATCTCAGATCTCTTCACTGAAGAAAGTCCACATTGTTTCTCAGAGGTTGTAAACCATTGTTCACATATTACAATAAAGGCTAAATTCTTAATCTAGTAGTGACCTAGAGTTGTAACTAAAAAGAAGTTGCATCTGGAGTGGAAGGGAGAAGGGAGAAGTGGGGAGAAGAGAGAGGCCATTCCTCCCAGACTCCTTTTTGGGGATGATCTGGTCACAATCCTTTTGTATCTCTCCATATTTGAAGATGCGAAGTGTGTCCCTTTTACATTCCGGAGGCAGATGAGAGGACAACCAGCAGCAAGATGGCTGGCCTCAATTATAGTGGTGATGGGTTCACAGTTAGAAGACCTGAAAGACCAGTTTAGGAACAGATTATCCTGCAGAAGATCTCCCTATATCATACAAACTTGATAGTATAGAATTCCTCTTCTTCTTGTGCCATATCCTTTATCGGACGTTAGCGATCATGTTGGCGATCCTGTTTTTATCAGCAGCCACACGAAAAAGTGCTGCTGAGTTTTGTCCAAACCAGTCCCTTAGATTTTGAAGCCACGATGTTCTTCTTCTGCCTGGACCTCATTTGCCTTCAATCTTTCCCTGGAGGATTAAATGGAGTATGCCGTATTTTTCTGGGTGTTGCATCACATGTCCGAAATATTCTAATTTTCATTTTTTAATTGTTTTGATGATTTCCCTTGGCTTTCCCAGGCGGCTTATCACCTCCTCATAGCATAGAATAAAGATATCTAAATGTTGGACAAGTTGATCCTTGAATTTTATTTTACCTTTGTGTATATAATATACAAACTATTAGTATATAATTACTAATTACCCAAATGTAAGTCACAGTAATGCATCCAGAGGAAGGGAAGTGGCTTGCAATAGGTCCTTCCCACCCCTACTCATTGGGATCAGCAACATACAGATTAAATAAATGCATTGCTTTCCTGGAATGAAAAGTTGGAAGAGCTCAACCAAAGAAGATGATTGGAGTGAGTTTTCTTAAGACAGCATGAACACAGTAACAGGAACCATTTAAAGACAGGAACTATTAAAGTGCAGGTATGACCTGAGTGCCTCAATAAACAGATAATACCAATGTCTGGAGCTTATTTCATTTACTTCCTAAATGAAGGCATCACAAAACTCTAGAAAGAACAGTTTGTTTCATGCTTTGCTTTGCCACTCTAGATGCAGGACAAAGCCCCTGCAAAGAATTGAAGAAACACATCAGCTGGATGCATTTAATGCATCAAACACTAGGCAGCTCATCTTATTTGACACTGGAAGCCATGATCAGGATTCAAATCTAATCGTGTGTGTGTGTGTGTCTGTGTGTGTGTCTGTGTCTGTGTCTGTGTCTGTGTCTGTGTCTGTGTCTGTGTCTGTGTCTGTGTCTGTGTGTACGTGCATGCACGTGCATGCCTTTGAGTTAGTGTTGACACCTGGCAACTGCCTGGACAAATCCCTGCAATTCCTTTGATGAGTTTTTATTTAAGAGGTAGTCCTGGATGACTGAGAATCTCCATAGACATTTAAGAGGTACTTTGCCATTCCTTCTTCCTGAGGCTGAGAACGTGTGACTAGCCCAAGGTCACCCTGACTGCTTTGTGCCTAAGGCAGGACAGGAACTCACAATCTCCTGGTCTAGCTTAGTGACTTCACTATCACAACAAAGTGTCTCACTAAATCTTTTCCTTCCCCTACCTTACGTCTTCCATGGTTTACGAGTGAGTTTTCCTGAGATTATGAGGGAGGAGCTTCATCTACTTCTGTCCTACACAAGGCTTTCAATCAAACAATACTGAGCAAATTATACACAGATGCCCCTAATCTGCTTTAGGAGTTGGAGAATGGATAACGAAAGGAAGGAATTGTTTTCTTGCCAGAATTTCTGAAGTGGTTTTGCCTGAACACTTCATTGGGAGGCATTTGTCTTTCCCTTACCTTGCTGTCATGATTTTGATATTTAGCTCAGAATGACTGAAAATCTAGAATATCTAGATCAAATCTGGAAATGGATAACCGTGAAAAAAATGGCTAGCCTCAAGCCATATCCTAAATGGAAATCAAACCACATTTAAAGTACTGCAGATTCAGAATCCAACCAGAGCTTCAAGTAGGGAATTGAGTAAGGGATAACAAATACACATACCTTGCTCAATAGTAGCAACTGTGAGAGGGATCTTGGAATCCTAGTGGACAGTCGCTTAAATATGAGCCAGCAGTGTGCTGCAGCTGCCAAAAAAGGCAACACAGTGCTAGGCTGCATTAAGAGAGGGATAGAATGAAGGTCATGTGAAGTGATCTTTATACTTTACACTTTACAATGCCTTCGTAAGGCCACACTTGGAATATTGCATCCAGTTTTGGTCACCATGATGTAAAACAGATGTTGACACTCTAGAAGGAGCACATAGAAGAGCAACAAAGATGATCAGGGAACTAGAGGCTAAAACATACAAGGAATGGTTGCTAGAATTGGATATGTCTAGTTTAATGAAGAGAAGGACGAGGGGGGACATGATAGCAGTGCTACAATATCTCAGGGGCTGCCACAGAGAAGAGGGAGTCAAGCTATTCTCCAAAGCGCCTGCAGGCAGGACAAGAAGCAACAGACGGAAACTAATCAAGGAGAGAAGCAACCTAGAACTAAGGAGAAATTTTCTGACAGTTAAAACAATTAATCAGTGGAACAACCAACCTGCCTCCAGAAGCTGTGAATGCTCCAACACTGGAAGTTTTTAAGAAGAGACTGGACAGCCACTTGTCTGAAATGGTATAGGGTTTCCTGTCTGAGCAGGGGATTCGACTAGATGATGTGCACACACATAAACATATATACATACACACATACACAGCATTTTTGCTCTGTGTCCAATACAAATAGAACAATTATGCTTACTATGATGATAAAAGATAAAATTCCGAAAACTTGGGCTGTTCAGTTTGAACGATTTTGTAAATGAATGATTTCCTATTTCTGTTTTTGTTGTTCATTTCACTAGCTCAGGATCTTATTTTGCTAGGGAGAAATGGCATATTTTCTCCCACATAGCTCATGGAAACAAAAGCTCCTTTTATACATATCCGTTTGCTTAACATCACATATTCAAATGGCTTATTGATTTAATCTATTTTCCAGATTTGCAAAATGCACTGAATCATAAACTAACCAAACCACTTTCTGGATTAACGCAACATAAGCCATATGACAGTAAACCAGGCTAACCCTTCCCAGATTAACGAGCAAGTGGTGTGAAGGAAGTTGCTAAATGACTTGATTAAATGTGCAGTGAAAAGTGAGCCAGTGCATATATTATACCAAAAGCAGACATACAAATCTGAATATGTAGAAGGTAGGTTGATATAGTGAAAAGGGCAATACAACATTCAACTTAACCATCACACCCCCTAGCACAACAATTCACACATTCAACAGGGCTAAATGATAGACTGGGGCATCCACCGGGGGATTTCTAAGAAGGTCAAGATTTATCAGGTGTAAACAACCAGAACCACTTGTGAATAGTCTTAAACATCAGCTTTGTTTTTAGTCACCTATGTTACAAGAATCTCTCCAGATTAACTGCATTCCCTTGAAATGGTCAGATAAGACTTCAGGGATTCTGGGGCAATAAGGTCTGCACTATTTTCAGCAGTGCAAGGATTCTAAGTTCAATCCTTTTTTAACACTTTCCTCCAGTCTAGCTGGAGACTCCACCACTAGATGGTGACCACAGCCATGTGACTGAATCCCTGCTCTTTTGTACAGCTATGCAATACTCCTTTTTGTACAAAATGAAAAGGGCTTCATTTTACCCTCAAATTTCACAAAAGTTGGAAGGCAAGCACCCTAAGCAAAGGCTTAGTTTAATTCTACTGTACGAAGTACTATTTTTCAATGACCATTTTTTTAATTCTATAGGTTGAATAATTCAAACAAGTTGACCTATGTCAAATTCAGCAATTTGTAATTCAGCCTCAGAAACATTTAGATTAAATATTTTATTCTCACACAGCCAATGAGAAGCAAGATGACAGCAAGTCTGAAGGTTATAAAAAACAAAGGACAGCAAAAAACAGACCAGCAAATAAACAAACTGCAAGGCAGTTTTTTTAAAAAATAGCACATGTTCTTGAATCATAGTAATTGCTGAAATCTTTGATAATGGCTTCCTACTTTATTCAATAAAGATTATTTATCTGTAACCCCTGAGTTTCTTCGGAATAGGCCTAAGGGATTTATTTCTTCCTATAAAGTGAAAGGATATCTAGAGATATTGCTATGAAGATTCACTTAGCGATGTCCAATAAATCTTGGCACTGTTTAATCAATCCATTCCCTACACAACCTATTGTTGAATGGCTATGTTCACAAACACACTTAACCTGATCACTGAATAAATCCATTCCTGAAATTGCACAATGCATTTTGGCACTACAGCTAAGCAAATAGGATGGGTTTGCACAGTGCGCTTGACAAAGATACATCTTCCAAGTTAACACTAATCAAATCAATATTGTGTGGATGTTCCAAGCAGATCTTTAATGGACTTGGTTAAATGCATTTTTATAAACACAGCCTAATTTCCTCCATAAAAGACCAGCATTATCTTCGCAAAATGTACTTCTGGAAAAAGAACCATTATCAAAAAATAAAATTGATGCAGAAAGGCAATAAATAAACCATTAAGTAGAAATATTCAGTGGCAAATAAATTGATAGAACTCACTTGCCTATATATCGTATACAGTGATGCTTAGAAGTTTGGGAATCTTTTTGAATTTTCAGTCTTTCACATCTGGGATAAAGGTCTTATGATGGAAGTGTTTGCCTTTTGCCAAGCACAGCACTTCTCATCCAGCCAAAATATTCTGTTTTAATGTCATTGGTTCCAATGTTCTTCTGATATATCTGCATGATCTTTTGGAAATCATAGATGAGACTCAATCTTCTTTTTGGAGAAGAGTGACTTTCTCTCTGCAACTTGGCCCTACAGCCTATTGTTGTTCAGTGTTCTACTAATGATAGTCTCATGAATATTGACATTCACCAATATAAGAGAAGCCTTAAGGTTTCCTAGATATTACTTTTCTTTGAGTTCTCCTGGATTATTATATGTCTTGCTCTTGGTGTGGTTATATTCAACCAGTCCTGTATTGAATTGCTTCCATTTATATACAATTTGTCTGACAATGGTGGAAATACCTGTGAAGTCTCCTTTATTTGAACCATGACATGTTTCCACATACTTGGGTTGTGAAAACCAAACTTTAATAGCAAATATCCAAAATTCTGTTCTTTAAACAAGGCAGGATCCCCCACACTCACACCTGTTAATTGGAACACCTGACTCTAATTTCCCCTTCAAATGAAATGATAATCCGAGAGGTTTGCATACTTTTATCGTGCATACATATGTAGCTTTGGATCATTTCCCTCAATAAATAAATGAGCAAGTAAAATATTTTTGATTCATTTGCTTAATTGGGTTCCCTTTATCTACTTTCAGTATTTGTGCAGAGAGCAGATCATATTTTAGAATATTTCAGAAATATTGAAAATTCAAAAGGGTTCACAAACTTCTACCACACCTACAGATATTCAACAGGTCATTTCTACTGATGTATATTCTCACAATGTGAAAAAAAAATCTTGCTGTCGAAAATGAAACATTATTAATCATCCAATGCATAATAAATATATGGTAGTTGTATGCCATCCTCCACTGATGATCATTTCTGTCCACTGATTTGGTTAGAAAATTTGAAATTACCCCTTAAGTTATGATTAAAAAGTGATGAAAAAAGACACATTCCCTCACCGAAAGAGACATTTTATATAGCTTTGGACCCAAAGTGACTGTAAAGTCTTGCTTTCTCCCTATTCCGAATTCCTTATTTTTGGCAGAAGATTCATATTCCAATCTACCTGATAGAAGTTTTGCTGTAGGGATAAAATGAAAAATACCTCCATAGAGATATTTTTCCTCATTTCCTTGAGCCCCTATAGAACAGGTGAAAGATAAACACAGTAATAAATAAAATAAGATATTTTTGACAACATCATCCAACTTTCATTTACCTGAAAATGTCTGCAAGATCTTTTGCTCTGATACCTTCAAGAATATCCTGAATGATGGCAGGATTACTAGCTTCTGAAGATGTTGGTAAAGGTGGGCATTGTGCATGTCCATAGTAGCCTATCAAAATCCCCAAAATAAATAAACTTGTAGTGGTGCAAAATAGCTTAAATATCCAGCAAAAGCTGCAGCAATTGGTCTTTGGTGGATGCTGGGTCCGGTGAGAAATATAATCTGGATCTTCCTGGAGCCTTTCAAACCTTCCTTTGGGAGATGCTGATGGCTGAATGCACTCCGAGTCAGCATTTTGCATACTCTCAGTTGGTTGACAGACTGCTCCATCCAATGTAAAATGGTCAAAGCTCAGCTCCTCCAGTTCTTTCTCCATGTCCCATTCTAACTCCAGGGAAGTGGCTTGAAGGTCTTCACTATCTAAATACTGTGCATTCTGGTCCGCATGGACTTTTTGGTAAGCCATCCTTTTACTTATTGTATTAAATATGGATAATTATAAGGTCTACAAACTAAGATGAAAGCTTGAAGAAGCAGGATATATTCAGCCTTGAGAAGAAAAGACCAAGGAAGAAGAATAGGATAGCCATGGTCAAATGCCTGGGGAAAAAATAACACAGAGAAAGGTCAAAACACGATATAAAATAATAATAAAAGATTACGCTACAAGAAGGCAGATTTTTGTTGAGGTAAGGGGAAAAAACCCTTCCTAAATAAAAGAGCAGTTTATTTGCTCATCAGATCCATACAGCCACCTATAAAACTAGTTAAAACAAATAAAACAGTCCTTAAAAACAAATAAATACATTAAATACATAAAGTAAATAAATTAATAAATATAAATAAATCAGTTATTGGGTATACAGTATCTAGTCTAATAAAAAGAAGGATTAGGGGAGACATGATAGCAGTGTTCCAATATTTGAGGGGCTCCTATAAATTATTATTATTATTATTATTATTATTATTATTATTATTATTATTAATTAATTAATTAAACTTATATGCTGCCCTTTTCCCCAGACTCAGGGCGGCTCACAACAACAATACAAGTATAAAAAAAATCACATAAAATAAATTAAAATTACTAATTTACAGTATAAAAACTAAGTAATTTATTTCACTCATACAACACACAATCACAGTCAAAGGCCCAGGGGCAGAGTGCAGCTCACACGCCCCAAACCTGTCTGCATAAATGTGTCTTCAACAGTTTTCAGAAAGCTAGGAGGGAGGAAGCAGTATGGACCTCTGAGGGAAGCTGGTTCCAGAGGGCTGGGGCAGCAACGGAGAAGGCCCTAGCCCTAGGCCCCGCCAGATGACATTGTCTAACAGACAGGACCCGTAGGAGGCCAACCCTGTGTGCCCTAACCGGTCGCTGGGATTCATGAGGCAGAAGACGGCCCCGCAAGTATCCTGGCCCATTGCCATAAAGGGCTTTATAGGTCATAACCAACACTTTGAATTGTGTTCGGAGACCAATAAAGATGAGGGGGTCACATTACTTTCCAAAGTACCAGAAGGCAAGACAAGAAACAATGGATGGAAACTAACCAAGGAGAGAAGCAACATTGAACTAAGGAGAAATTTCCTAATGGTTAGAGCAATCAACCAATGGAATAGCTTTCCTTAAAGTTGTGGGTGCTCCATCACTGGAGGCTTTCAAAAAGAGACTAGACAACTGTTTGTCTGAAATGGTATAGGGTGTCCTGCTTGAGCAATGGGTTGGACTAGAAGATCTCCAAGGTCCCTTCCAATTCTATTATTCTATGTTCTATGTTCTAAATATTAATACAATTAATGTTGTTAACATAAACATTATAAAATTAAAAATATATAAACACAAATGAATAAGACAAATATAAGTAAGTTAAATGAGGTATCAACTACTCAAGCATTTGGGTAGGTGGATGTGTTAAAAGAGAATGTGTAATCAGTTATTGGGATGATAATAATTTGGATTCCCAAATGGAACAGATTTTAGAAAGAGTGGCCAAAATGGTTCTTCCTACTCTAAGATTCTAAATGTCAATGGCATGTTTCCTTTCATATCTGAGTCATTTCAGGCAGCAAAATGGACAGCATAAAATTTAATAAATAAATAAAACATTTTTTTTTAAAAAGAAAAGCTTTAATATGTAGGTGGAATTTAAGCACCACTAAAAGATATGTGTCAGGATCAATGGTGGGATTCAGCCAGTTTGCACCACTTCGGCAGAACAGGTAGCGATTTTTTTGTTGCCCAGGGCCAGAATGGACTTCTGGAAGCGGCATCCACACAGAGAACCAGTTGTTCATATATCTGAATCCCATCACTGGTCAGGATCCTTTCCTGAATGGATGGATTTCATTTTTACAGAATTGCCAAACATTTAATTGACGATATATATCTGGAAACACCCAATTACTTTATTTTAAGCATTTGCTAATTCAGATATCAACCAGTTCCCTTCTGCTACTTTTGTGACCAATAATGTAATTTCACCTACAGTATTTTTCTTATTTACTGAACTAATCAACCATTTTTTTCTTTCCTTCTTGGTCCATTTCCTTATGTCTCACATGCTTTAAATTGTAAGTAAAAAGAGAAATACTCCTTTGAAATGATCTTGATTCCTTATGACTAACTGAAGATATCCAAATATATTCATGGAGGAGGAGGAGTGGGGAGGGAGAGGAGGAGAGGAGGAGGAAGGGAGAAGTAACAAGTATATTGTACTGGTAAAAATAAACAATCTTATTTAAGGCCTCTACAAATATGAAACATTGTCTTATGATAGAAATTTCAGAATGACATTCCTTTATCTTCAATTCCTCAATAAAATGCTGTCTTCTTGATATGGTTCTTTTTTTGTTTTATTTTTGTAACCTGCATATAGGCATATGGTTCTTTCTGACTGATCAGTACACCTGGAATTTATTCTATAGATCTGATTTTGGGGGGGGGGTTCATATTTTTCCCTCTTCTTTCACCTGCCTCCTATTTTAGATGTATTGGAACCGTGTCTCAACTGATATCCTTCACAAAAATGGCTTCTGTAACGACAAAGTGGAAGGGTGGCAGTTTTAGCCTGTTTCTATCTTAACAGACGTGCCCTCAACGTAGAACTTTGACCTCTAATCTAAACATTCAAAATCAATTCTCAACAAATCATTTCTAAATTGACTTCAAGGATGAGGCCTCGTTTTCATTCATAGTTTTGACTATAGAGATTCCATCACATAAGCAGTGGCAATTTAACGCTTTTCAAACAGAAGACAGACCCATCAATTAGAATGTACTGCAAATACAGATATTAACTCCTCAAAGGGGCGCTTATCTGAATGACACCTGCAACACAATCTCCTAGTAATAGTAACCTAGTAATAGTTTCCCTCATCTAAGATCCATCTTCCAGGTAGTTTCATGAATTAGATAAACTTCGTTAGACACTAGCAGCACAAAAAGGGAGAAGCAAACTCTTCTCCAAACAGGAGAGAAAAAAGATTACAAAGCATATCAAAAATAAACAGAGACCAACTAAAATGAAGGTGGAAAAAGCATCCAAAACTGTCTCAATGCATAGCACCTAACTGGACAATCCTAATTCTTTACAAAGAATTCATTATTTCAAAATGTGTGTCCTCAAACTCTCATACACAACAACTGAACAGATCTACAGATTCGCCACCAGCAATATAATTGTTTCAGGTCTAAAGTGGTTTATAGAATTGCAGGCTAATTGTGTTCACAGCCTGGAGTTCAGTCCTGATGGCTTCAAGGTTAACTCAGCCTTCCATCTTTCTGAGATCAGTAAAATAAAGATCCAGATAGTTGGGGGCAATATGCAAATAATGCTTACCTTTTAAACCACCCAGACAGTGCTGTAAAGCAAGGGTCTACAAAATTGGTTCTTATATGACTTGTGGACTTCAACTCCCAGAATTCCTCAGCCAGGCATGCTGCCTGAGGAATTCTGGGAGTTGAAGTCCACAAGTCATAAAAGGGCCAAGTTTGAAGACTCCTGCTGTAAAGCATTATGGAGCAGTGTATAAGCCTAAATGCTATTGCTACATTCTCAGATCATGTAATTCATTAACGTTGGGGTTTCCTTTTCTCTTTGCACATACAGTACATGTGGAAGGCAAAGACTTTGTTTTTGAACATTTTTCACTTTCAATAAGAGTGATTCTTGGTGGTTTAGGTTTTGCCATTTATGAAATTTATGAATTTATGGAAAAAAATGTTTTACTACTTCCCAATTCTGCAGTGTGTGTGTGCTTAAGAGTGCATGCTATAGTAGATATGAGCCAGACATGCAAACTTCCAAATTGCCTCTTTTATCAGAGTCAGAAGTAGAAATCAGAATTCCATAACAGCTGCCTTCAGATCTCTGCATATTAAATAGAACGCAACATGTAAAATCAAATGGTCTAAAGGTACATGCTAAATGAAACAAAATAAACTTCAATTAGCAGGAAACCAAGTGTGGTATATTGATAACTGCTTTAAGGAAAATTTCAGGCACTAGGATGCATGCAAATCAGTAATGTTAACCAATCTATCATGCAAGCATTTTATAAAAATTATATTAAATTCCATGAAATGATGGTTAGCCTGAATCAACAACCTTTTTTTTAATTGGATAGACTTTCCCAAACGGATCAAGATTTTCTAGACAGTTCTTATTTCCACTAGGAAAATTTGTCATTACTAAAAGCTCTTTCAGAAAGGTTTTTCAGATAGATGCCTGCATTAGGAATTAGTAGGATACCTCTAAAAGTGTTGAATTTTTCCAAAAATTCTCATTTCCTTAAATTCCATGAATATTTTACACTGAGATTTCTGTTTGTTGTCATATCTTTTTCTTCAGGAGAAGCTAATCAACTCAGAAAATGGGGGAATATCCCTATCATTTTAATTCTTGAAGCTCACCTAAATATTTCTTAAATTCTTCAACTGAACCAAAACCTCCACATTTCTCTCAAAAATTTTATTTATTGATCTATATAAATTAAGGGAAAAATAGCTACTTCCTGCAAAACACTGGCCCAAAGCTTACCAAATAATTCAGGAGTCTTCAAACTTGGCCCTTTTATGACTTGTGGACTTCAACTCCCAGAATTCCTCAGCCAGAGTGCCTGGCTGAGGAATTCTGGGAGTTGAAGTCCACAAGTCATAAAAGGGCCAAGTTTGAAGACCCCTGAAATAATTTGTAATTTGCTCGTAAGGCCCACAATCCTTTGCTTTGCCCATAACACTCATTAAAACTTATCAGCATTTGAATATTATTTTAATGCCAATAATGCCAACTGCACTTCAGACATCACACACAGATAAAGAAAAAATAAGCAACAACAAAAGTAACATTAGTGGTGACAGTTTCTCTTCATCATATCCACCAAGATTATTCTCCCATTTTCTATCTTCCCAAACTTGGTCCCCAATCTGAATATATATACATTTTTATCAGTTTTACCAATTGTGTCTCTGTGTATTTTTGACTACTATAATATTGTCCAAATTAGTTTTATATACATTTAAGCAGCAGTTTAAGTTTAATTTTCTTAGATATGAATAGTGAATCAAACAGAGCAATCAGCTACTTGCATTTTCATGTTCATGTATCTGAATATGTGGCACTTGTTCATTCTTATACAATAACTTTATGAATGTATTCAAAAGTGTGTCAACTCATGTAGGTACCACAGGTTGCTATGACAACTGCTTGTAGAGAAATCTAGACTATTTATTTTCACAATGTATATGCAGACATATACCTATCCCACTTAAAGACATTACATTTCTCCTATTAGATAGATAGATAGATAGATAGATAGATAGATAGATAGATAGATAGATAGATAGATAGATAGATAGATAGATAGATAGATAGATAGATAGATAGATAGATAGATTAGACAGACAGACAGGCAGGCAGGCAGGCAGGCAGACCGACCGACCGTCCGACCGACTGACTGACTGACTGACTGATTTTTGGATTGTGTGAATGTCCATAATTTCAGAAATGTCATCAGAGAAAGCTGATAGTCACTTCATATATCAGTTATAGAAATGGAGTTAACTGTATCAAAGACATACTCATGACCACTTAATGAAAAGTTTCCATGTATTCATACTTTGTCAAACACCCTAACTTGATTCTGTTCTTGAGTCTCATCATATATTTTTTTTCTAAATGAAAGAAAAATCTTTTTCCTCAGTCCATCCAGAACAAAAACCACATACAGAGCCCAATGAAAAGACAGATTATGTGTTCTTGATAGAAAAGAGAGATAATGCAAATGCTAGTGGCTGAAATCCAAAGTATCAAGGTCAATGCTGAATTTCAAATACTTGGCTCTACTTTAGTGACATTATATATTTCAGTAACACTGATCACATTTTCACCTCTTCATGGCTTTCTATAATTCTTCTACCAATTCACTTTATATTTAACAATCTTTTTCATTTCTAAATCACTCAGCTACTAAAAACAGCCCCATATAATTCAGTGGAAGTGTGGCTCATGACATAAAAGATAATGTAAACTAAAAGACGTGCCCAAGGGTTGACATATTGTAGTGACAATAAAGTTACTCAATGCATCAAAGTGATGGTTTAGTGAGAAGTTAGCTAAAGCAGCCAAGGAAACTTTCAATTCATGGTTGTGTTCTGATATGAATACATTCCCAAGGATATCTTAAAACATGTCCTTCTCCATGAATACTCGAGTGAATCTGCACAAAACAGTCAACAACCGGGAAAGATCTAGTGAGACAATATAGGCTTAAAGGTTGCATAGAGACAATGGCACTTGGAGATCATCCATATTTATGGTCAATTTTAAAACTTTCTGGGACTGTTCCCTCACTCTATTTTTCTATATGTTTATTTATTGAATTAAAATGCACAGACTATTGCAGAAATTGGTGTAGAAACAGAGATGACAGAGACAGATATGGAAGGAGGGAGGGATGGAGGGAGAGGGAGAGAGAGAGAAAGAAAGAGAGAGGGAGAGTGTGTGTGTGTGTGTGTGTGTGTGTGTGTGTGTGAGAGAGAGAGAGAGAGAGAGAGAGAGAGAGAGAGAGAGAGAGAGAGCGCAGTGTGGTGGTCTAGTCATGATGACGCTTGCCTCCCACTCGCAAATCCTATGTAGCGGCAGATATTTCTCTCCTAGGGCGTGAAGAAAAAATATCTGCTGAGAACTCCACATGGTGTCAGGAAGGCCATCTGGCCAGTAAATGCCCTGACTTTATCCTGAATTAAGGGATTACAAGATTGTAAAAAGAAAGTATACTATATATCTTGAGATACACATATTTATATATATGTATATGTAAATTGGAAAAGGATAGTAGAAAGACAATGGCTAAAATGATGATGATGATGATGATGATGAAAATACATACATACATGCATACATACATCATACATATATCATACATACCTACATACCTACATACATACATACATACAGTCCGTGGTGGGATTCAGCTGGTTCACACCAGTTTGGCAGAACAGGTAGCTAATTTTTTGTTGCCAAGGCCCAGAATGGACTTCTGGATGTGGCATCCACAAGATAACTGGTTGTTTACATATTTGAATCCCACCACTGTATACAGTATATTCACACACAATAGACACACACAGATCAGCAATTGCATAATCTGTTGATCCTTAAATAAGGTATTGTATGGGCATAGAGGAGAATAGATAGCATAGTCGCCAGACTTCAGAAGAAAACTTCCTTCACAGAGGAATACCATCAGGCTGAACAGGAATCAACATTTTGTTGAGCATAATTATTAGGTACAAATCACTTAAAGGAGTCCATCACTTGCCACCCTGACCAAAATGCCAATCTTCAAAGTGCCAAAGTTCCCCAAGTTTCACAACCGCCATAGTAGAAACCTCTGTCGTGCATAAACACACCTAAGATTACCATCTGAAAAAGACGTCAAAATGCTTGAATTAGAATTTCAGGAAGACACGTTAAAATTTGAGAACATACATATACTCCGTGTTTCAAGGAGTGGTGGTTTAGATGAACTAAAGCACTTGCTATTTTTTCTGACACAATTATCATGCCATATCTTTAATAATTTGGGCACTTGTGAAGACTAAGTTTGCAAGAAACCATAAACCATTGCAAAGAAAAACAGTTTTTCTTGCCCATTCTTTTTAACTCTTTAAAAAAACTTTAACTTATCGAAATAGCTACTACAATAATCCCAATAAAAATGAACATAGTAGGTCAGCCAACATTTCATATGGTATTAAAGTTAGGGTGATTCTCTTCAACATTTCTAAGATTCTATACAGCAACACAATTTCCTTCACCAGTGCAATCCCTGACCTTCAGCTTATTAAACTCCACTTACAGAAACAAAACAAATTAATAGTAGTTTAAACAGGGAATCAAATCTAGATCTGGTGAAAAGATTCTTCTCTCACACATAAAGTTTATTTCCTTTGAAGAATACAGTTATCATTAAACTATCATCCAAAGCTGTCAGTGTTTGCACAAGCTGTTTTTCCCTCTGGCATAATTAAAAGGCGAAAATGTCCCTTACCTCTTACAATAAACCCTTAGCTTTTGAAAAAAGCTATACAAAATCACATTGTAACTGTAACAGGGAAAATCAAGGATGAAACATGTGAGTTTTATTTATCCTCCTGTCACCATAAATCATTTCTCCCAGGATAAAATCAAGGTGGACAATTCAACTCATAGAGATCTAAATTAAATGAGCCAAACATCTCTGAGATATAATTTCTCTATGTAGAATTTATTGAAACTCAAAACATTCTCTTATACCAATTGTCTGTTATCTTCTGATGCTGCAGATAGTAGAATAATCTTATTGGTCACAAGATGAAGGAGGATGCAGGAGTGTAAGAATCTGTATCTCAGGGGTCTCCAACCTCTCTGGACTGGCAGCTTGGGGTGGGGGTGGGTGGATGCATCTTTACGCATGCGAGCATGCACACACGCAAATGGGGCTGCACACACACAAACGTTCGAGTGTGGATGTTGCGCTTGCAGTGATGCTAGTGCTGGTATGATGCCACAACATTAGCATCAGTGGAGGGTACGTTCATGGTGATGTTAGTACCCTTCTGACATGGCATTGCTAGTGCCCGTGCCATGCCACAGCACTAGCGTGAAGAGGATGCACTTGTGGCAACGCTAGCGCCCGCCTGATACTCATGGCATTGCTAGCATCCGAACAACGCCACAACAATAGCATGAGTGGGAGGTGCGAGCCACTCACGCGGCTCAGTGACCAACATGGCCATGGCCCGGTAGTGGGCTGAGAACCACAGATTGGTGACCCCTGCTGTATCTGAAAAAGTCTTCTTGTTTTGTTTTGTTTTTACATAGTAAGTTAAGAAAACATGTCACAGGAGAAATTTGTGGTAGAGTGGTAAAAGAATGCTCTATTGCTTTCCTGCTCTGGGTTTCCAATGACATTTTGGGCACAAATATGTTTTTTCTCCTTTTAATAACAACAAAAAGATTAGACATCCACCACTAATCATTACATTGGCTAAAATGTCCTCACAGCTGACACACAAATGAATAGACTGTGTCTATTCCATAATTTTAAATTCACAACTCCTGACTATGTAGAAGACATCTTTCCCTTACCAAAGTGCCTTCATTCCAGCATAAGGCAAATAGAAGTATGAGAGAAAAATAGAAAACATGACATTTTCTCCCATGCATCAGTGAGGATTTTTTTTATACTCCAGCAGTGTCTCATTACTGAGAAAATAGTCCTAGTGACTGACTTTCATGCATGTGCAATATCTGTTTTATATTTTAGCTGACACCTGGCTAGCATATTAGAAACACAGTATGAGCAACAAATAGCACATGAGAGCAATATGGCTCTCACCCCAATGATCACCAGGGTTGATTTGTTTTATCTGGCTGGCTAATGGGTGACTATCTTCTCCCTAAGAAACTGCGTGTGCATCTTTTCTCATGATGAAGACTTGGTGGAAAAACATGACCATTCCAGACAGAACGAGCATACTGTTCTTTGGCCAAGAATAGACATATGTTGTTTGGTCAAGTATAGTCCATCTGCTAGAATCTCTCAACCAGGTGAAGATGACATAATATTCTAGGCTCCCTCACTGTATTATTAATCCAATACATAATATTCATAACAATAACAATAATAGACCTTTGAGGTCTTCTGGTCCAACCACCTGCTCAGGCAGGAAACCCTATACTATTTCAGACAAATGGCTGTCCAGTTTCTTCTTAAAAACTTCCAGTGTTTGAGCATTCACAGCTTTGGAGGCAGGTTGTTCCATGTTTATCTACAATTGAATTAAAAGAAGCTGCCAAACGTCCATTGGCAAAGAACTGACTGTCTGAATAAGCATCCATAGCACCACCCAAGTTGAATGTCTTCTTCAGAAAATACTGATGTAAGTATAAGTTAGAAAGTTGTCAGTCACCTTTAGTTAAAGACCTCTATCTGACTTTTTCTTGAAAGGATGATTTTTGTCATGATTGGCTATAGTTCTCAGCATATGACCATTCATTTAATGATGGTTCAAAGTTGTGACAGCCTTGAAAGAAATTACTTACCACCTATATTTATAACCATATCATCCATCCTTATTGTCACATGATCACAATTCAGGTGCTTGATAACTGGCTTACATTTATGACCTGCTGGAGCACCCCTGCAGTTGTGTGATCATGATTTCTTTGCCAATTTGTGGCAAAAATGCCATTGGGGAAGCTGGATACACTTGATAAACCACCATAAAAATTGTTGTAAAATTGGCTCCAGCTCATCGTATGACTGCAATGATTTACAATGGAAATTCTGGATCCAATTGTGGTTGTAACATGGGTTGAGGACTGTCCTTATTCTATTCTCCTAAATCTATCTTAGGTCATGGATCCAGCATGATTGGCCTTTGCAGGCCTGGGAAGCGATTCTTACAATGTGTCGTATCTGTGTTTGTGGACCCTAAACTGGGATTGTGCAATTTTGTTGGTTGCCTTTATATAGTATAGGAAGGAATGCATTCTAACAGTGGTTCTGGGCAGGGATGATTTGGGGGAACTGAGTGGGAGAAGTAAGAGGTGAATGAGTCTGAATTATAAATCATTTGCCCCTTAAATCAACACCAAGTTAAAAAGAAGGGATGACTTTTTTATGTACTCTTAGCCTCAAAAGGAATATAATTGACTATATTGTTTTATATATATGGTCTAAGACAGTGGTTCTCAATTTATGGTCAGCCAACTCCTGGGGGTTTGTGAAGGCTTGAAGAAATGTTATAATTTAAATCTTGAGTTAAGTCTTGATGGTCTGTGGCCATGGTCTGTGGCCTCAAAAGGTATTTAAAAGGGTTCTGTGGTGAAGAAAAGGTTGAGAACCACTGCTCTAAAATCAGGAGTTTTTTTTATCCCAGAATGAAGCAGAATCCTCATCTCCCCCACTTCAAGTCCAGCTACTATTTATTAAAACAAATTCGTTTGGATCTCATAGCATTGCGGCCATCTCATTTGATGACAATGGAGTGGAGGAAGAAACAACCATCAGTGGCATCAAAGCAACAATTGCCAGAGGTAAAATACAAGAACAACTGGAAAATTTGCTTAAAGGCTTCTTAATAGGGGAAAAAATCTATCTCTCAATCCAGGGGCAATCATGGAAGAGGGGAGGTGTCAACAAAAAATGTTATCTGTGATATATGTAAAAGTGAAGGAGCTTTGATTACTAAATCACAGACATTATTTTTGATACACACTGCAAATATCCTGTACCAACTTGAGCAAGCTGGATCTGAATAAATGCCCTTTCTGGTTTTTTTTATTTTCATCCTCCTCGCTATTAAAACATTCATCTAAGGCTTCTGTTCCACACAGCAATTAACTGCAAAATGACATTTCATTTTTCAAGATCTGTATTTACCCACCCACACATGAAGATATGTACACTGAGAGCCACAATACTTTCAATTCAGGTGACACTTTCATAGTTCCCAATTAGATAAATGCATCCAGAAATTAAAAATGACAAAGGGAAAATTGTACATTGAAGTATTTTAAATAACCATCAAAGGAAAGTGACAAGCTTTCTTACTTAAAGTGTTGGGTGATAAAAGAGGAGGCAAAGAAGAAACAGACTAACAATCATGTTTAGTGGCCTTGGCATAAAACATTTATTCCCTTTAGTGGGAATTGGTAGTCCCAAAGCTAGAGACCTGTGCATGTGAACTGTGTTAATCATCTGGTATGAGCATTCAGTGTTTACTCTGGAGACAACAGCAAAGTGAATGGGTAAAGTAAACAGATGGGCAGGTCACTAAAATCGCTCTGCACTTGACTTGTAACCCTTGGAGTGCACTAACAGAAGTGGATTCCTTAATCTTTGACAGAAACTAAGCATCTTTTATTTTGTTAATAAGGTAGCACACTTTATGGCTCATGTTATATGCAATATCAATATAGGATTGTCGTATTATAAAGATGCTCTCTCTTATCTTCCTTCCTTCCTTCCTTCCTCCCTCCCTCCCTCCCTCCCCTTTCTATTCTTCCAAAATAGGAAAGACAAAATGAAATTCAGGGTAGATTGTGGGATCTCTCTCTCTCTCTCTCTCTCTCTCTCTCTCTCTCTCTCTCTCTCTCTCTCTCTCTCTCTCTCTCTCTCTCTCTCTCTCTCTCTCTCTCTCTCTCTCTCTCTCTCTCTCTCTCTCTCTCTCTCTCTCTCTCTCTCTCTCTTTCTTCTCTCCTCCCCTCTCCTCCCCTCTCCTCCCCTCTCCTCCCCTCCCCTCTCCTCTCCTCTCCTCTCCTCTCCTCTCCTCTCCTCTCCTCTCCTCTCCTCTCTCTGTCTCATCTTTGAAGCCTTTTCAACCAGCTCTGAACTCTGTACAATTCCCATCTTGTAACCTCCATAATTCAGATTAAAATAAAGTCCATATAAACCCATAAAATCACATATAAATTCAGCTAAACTTAAAACTTTCTATTGACAGAGAAACCAGTTCTCAAGGCCTGATAGAACAACCAAATCTTTATAGACTTAAACACAGACAGAGGTCATTTGGATACCAGGAGAAGTGTCACTGACAGAAAAGGCATCTTCTCTGGCTTCTGCAGATTGCAACCCTTGAGCCTAACCTTCTCCATCTTATTTAGTAGGTAGATGGTCTCCAATCTTGAATCACAAAGATCTTTAATAGTAACAACCAACAATTTCAATTGTACCCAAAAGTTAACTTAACCCTTAATATGTCTTCTGAAAGTGATCTTGCTTAGTACAAATTCCAACATAGATTAAACCTTGAAAAAGGCTAAATTTTTAAGCCTCTTTGCTTTTTCTCATACAATGATAGGTTGACTCTTTAGCACAACAAAAATATTGTTTCTTTTTGTTGGATGCTATATACCTTTCCAAAAGGGGGTCTTCTTAGCAAGGTCTGCAATGCTAGGCTAGAGTTTGACATCAAGACCTAATATGGTTAGCAAAAATGTTGCAAACCAAATGGTAGCTCATTAATTTTCCCTATTGGCAGAGATGGATAGTGGTTTTGAGAACTTCAGAACAGTCTTCATTAAACATTAATCCCGTGTGGAACTATACAATAAAACTTCAATGAACAAACAGATTATAAATCAAGTGCTATAACTATGTCAACCTTTACTGATCTCAAAAAGTTAAACAGTGTTAATATTTAGATAGGAGACTAGTGAGAAAATATCAGGCTAAAAGCTAGACTTGAAAATTGGGGGGGGGAACCCCAACCTAACAGAAGGCAATGGCAAGCCACTTCTTAATTGCTATCAAGAAAGCTTTGTCCTTGAGCATATCATCAATTGTGCTGGTTCAGTAGAAAAGAAAAAAAAAACATTGCTACCCCTCTATGAAAACTCTTCTCTATCCCCGTAAGTTAGAGACAAAATAGTTGAGCATTGTCTTTTAAGGTTTCGGCAGTCTGTTGCATTCTTCATCTATTCTACACACATTCATATTTATGTTACCAACATTTTGCACCATCCAAAAGGAGCTGAAGACTGTCCTTTTTCTGATGGCTTTTAAGGCCTGATGCCATATATATAAATATTGTGTTTGGGCTTTCCCACCCGGAATCCTGTAATTATGCAAATACCAGGGTTAAGAACTTCTGGCTTATAAACAACTCACAAACACGCTACCTATTGCTAAAAATAGCTAATGTCATTCTCCCTACTTCAGCCAATAAACCATTGAAGCCACGTAATGTTTTCATGAACTGCTGAAGCCATCCACTTTTAATATACAGCTTGTTTTCAGAAGTTTTCAGTGGCTCATGAAAACATTGTGTGGCTTAATCCATTGTCGACTCAAGGAAGGAGTTACATAATTCTGAGTTACATAAAAAATTGACTTAAAGAGAGACTTAGGAATGGAACTTATTCTTAAACCAGGACCGCTAATATTCAATTGTGATAAACAAATACATCTGAAACTCTAGCAAGAGTGTGCAGATAGTGCTCAACTTACAACAGTCCATTTAACAAGCTTAAACTCAACCCTGACAAGACGGAGTGGCTGTAGGTTTTGCCTCCCAAAGACAATTCAATCCATCTGTCCATCAGCCTGGGGGGGGAGTTTTTGACCCCCTCGGAGAAGGTCTGCAACTTCGGTGTCCTCCTCGATCCACAGCTAAATTTGGAACATCATCTTTCGGCTGTGGCGAGGAGGACATTTGCCCAGGTTCGCCTGGTGCACCAGCTGCGGCCCTATTTGGACCGGGAGTCTCTTCTCACAGTCACTCATGCCCTTATCACCTTGAGGCTCGACTACTGCAATGCTCTCTACATGGGGCTACCTTTGAAAAACGTTCGGAGACTTCAGGTAATGCAGAATGCAGCCGTGCGAGCAGTGTTGGGCCTGCCCAGAAATGCCCACATTTTGGCATCACTCCGCGAGCTGCATTGGCTGCCAATTGGTCTCCGAACGCAATTCAAAGTGTTGGTTATGACCTATAAAGCCCTACATGGCATCGGACCAGGTTACTTACGGGACCGTCTGCTGCCCCATGAAACCCAGCGACCGGTTAGGGCCCACAGAGTCGGCCTTCTCCAGGTCCCGTCAGCCAGTGTCGCCTGGCGGGGCCTAGGGGAAGAGCCTTCTCTGTTGCGGCCCCGGCCCTCTCCGCCTTTCATAAACTGTTCAAGACACATCTTTGCCGACAGGCCTGGGGCAGTTAACATCTTGCCCCTAGCCAGTGTATGTTTGTGTGCATGTTTGTTGGATGATTGGTTTTTTAATTCAGGGGTTCTTTTTTATATGTATTTTAATGTTGATTTCTATTATGCTGTGAGCTGCCCTGAGTTCCCGGAATAGGGTGGCATAGAAATCCAATAAATAAATAAATAATTTAGTGGCTGTTAAAAGTTACAGAGGCACTGAAAAAAATGACTTATCACCATTTTTCACACTTACGACCATTGCAACATCACTGTGTTCACATGATCAAACTTTAGATGCTTGGCAACTGGTTCAAATTTTTCATGGTTGCTATGTCCCTGGATCATGTGATCACCTTTTGCAACCTTCTGACAAGCAAAGTCAATGGGGAAGCCAGATTCACCTAACAACTGGTTTACTAAGTTAACAAGTGCAACAATTCACTTGTGGCAAGAAATGCTGTTAAATGGAGCAAAACTCACTTCACAAATATCTTATTTAGCAACATAAATTTTGGACTCAGTTGTGGTCATAGGTTGAGGACTATCTGTAAGGACCTGCCTCAGCTAGTGCTCCCAAGAAAGCAGAACTCTTGAAATGGCAATTGTTTCAACAGGAACTTTTATTGAGAGTTACTGATAACAGGAGAGCTAGGCAAGATGTGAATTTTTCCTGTGCGAAAGTTTACATTAAACTGCCCCTTTCAACCCGTCCCCAGTGTCCAGATGTTAGGTTTGATTTTGGCCAATCCATCGGTGTGAAGTTATTATGCGAAACAGGTGATAAAGTGCAGTTTGCAGAGTTTCAGTTCCTCCACTGTCCTGTCTCATCTGACTGGAGATCAGGCAGATGCCTGAAGGCACATTACTCCTTCCTTTCACATCCAGAGAGAGTTACTTCAAAGAAGATAGAATAAAGCAAAGGAAACACATCTCAGAGCCCACAGAATGTTCCCCTTCCAGACAGAATGGCAGTACCCGAAATGAAATGCATAAGTAAATGAAATGGATATAATGCATTGAGAGCCTGACACTACCTGTATACCTGTATTCCTTTTCAAAGTTCCCAGGTTCAACTTTTGATATCTTCAAGTTAGGCAGAACAGGGCTTTTCAACCTTTTCACCCATTGTACCACTTTTAGGATATGGCAACATCCGAGTACCAACAGTCGCCTACCAAGGTGTCAAAAACTTGATGACCAAAAAAAAAAAAAAAAGGAAAAAAGTGATAAAGTACAGGTAGTCCTCGACTTACAACAGTTCGCTTACTGATTGTTTGAAGTTACAATGGCACTGAAAAAGTGCCCCTCAAGACACAGCCAAGCAAGACACCTGCCTGCCCACCTGGTGGTGCTCTTCCTCCTGTCCAAGGTTTTCATTGTTGTGAGCATTTCTGTTGAGGATTGGCTGTGGGAGTGGGATGGGGGTGCTTGGTTTTTATTCCCCCCGTCTGCTGGGTGGTTGCAGCAGGTTTTGATCACGTCACATGACCCTGGGACACTGTGACCATCATAAATATGAATCAATTGCCAAGCATCTGAATGTAAATCACAAGACCCTGGAGATGTTGCAACATTCCAGCTGATTGGTGCTTTTTCAGGGCTCAGCAGAAGCACCAGGATCAGTGCCAAGCTCCAGCTGGAGCCTGGCTCTGATCCTGGCGCTTCCGCTGAGCCCTGACAGCCCTGCAGCTCCAGCCATCTCTCACTCAGGCTTGTGCGGTGATGTCACCGGTTCAGCTCATTCCCCTCCCCCACTACCATTTTTCTAGGATGGTCGTGTACCACATGTCAGGTGCCAATGTACCACAGGTGGTAGCCATACCACTGGTTGAAAAGCCCTGAGGTAGAAGATCCATGGCAGAATTTCAATGAGTTTAGTATTATTATTTCTTATTTATTATGAAACAAATTTAAATAGCCATTCAATGCACACAAAGGTGATTCTGGGGACTTACTTTTTTTTTTAAAAAAAATGCACTATCTAATTAAAATATACCCCCCAAAAAAAGGTTTGAGTTCAGTTTGCACCTTTGTTATCTCCTGTATCCAGTTCCTTATCCGTTCCCACAGATTTTCTATCAACCCCAACCTTCTTTGTGTGATTGGAAGAGCCACAACCTATACATACTCATTAGCAAATACACAAATCTTGGAGAGGGGAAGTCAACATCTACCTATTTGTTTCTGCTTTATCTATATTAAAGAAACTCCTCTGACTTCAGTTATTTCCTGCTGATTTACACCAGTAAGGAGGAGATTTAGTTCGAGTGTTTATAATGAAAGGAATACATTAGGCTAATAAAATATTTAAAAACTGAGTGACTACATTTACAGTTAAAAGAGAATTTTAAAAGCTACCTTAGGAATGAAGATAGTTACCATAGCATCAACTTTTCCCCCCATTTCTGAAGCTTGTCAAACACTGTGTTTAAATAACAGCAAACAGAGGCATACGATACATGATATATTTATAGAGATTCAAGAGGAATTAAAAACTATTAAGAAAGCTTCCTTGTACCCGTTGTAAATGTACCACATTGTTTCAATGTTTTATTTATGAACAGGGACATTATTAAAAGTAAAAGATCTCCAATAGCACATAAAAGTAATGCTGTTATGAGATTAAATGTCAGGCAAATGGCATGAAAAAGTAATACTCCAATCATTATAAAACAGAAGTAATCTTAGTAGCTTTATAACCTCAAAGGGGCATATAATATATAATAAACAACCATGTTTATTATATTAAAGCAAGCAAATTTCTCCAGTTTCAAATGAAAGTCTTGATTAGTGTTTTCTCCATTTATGAATATTCCCTTTTTTCAAGCAAAGCTTTGAAATGCTTTTAATCATATTTAATGTCATTTACTGAGAACATTCATTTATCTTAGCACAGAAAATCTGCTAAGAGATGCAAAAAATACAGATGTGTTGGAACTGCATCCTGGCAGAACATCTGGGAAGTTGCTGTCCCAAGACATCTGTAGTGTGCCAGGTATCAGAAAATTCAGATGGTCAGTATTAGCATCCAAGTGTGTTGGACTGCACAGCTCATTGGGGTATTTTAGATGCTGTCCAAATGTGGAAAACCAATTAGCACTGGGTCAGAAGGGTAGTTTTCACCCTCAACAATCCTGTGTTTGTTTTGGGTTAATCTAGCTCTCCCAGTCAGGTCTGCAACGAAAACACGGAACAGAAGGTGAACAGAAGGTTAACTCTCATCTTAGTTGTCTGCAAAATTCTCTGAAAATTTCTGTTTTCGGCTATTTTCAGCTCCAGACATAATACTGTATGTAAAACAAACCAAAAAGGATGTGAGAAGGGGAAGGATGTCTCTCCATCAATAGTGGCTTTGACATGGAATGGTCTATCACTGACTTTAATTTATTCTATTTTTGGCTTAATATAAAAAGAAAAAATTGGTAGCCACCACAAAAGTGCCTACTAGTTAACAAAGAAAATTGTTTTTATTTATTTATTTATTTATTTATTTATTTATTATTTATTAAATTTTTATACCGCCCCTCTCCCGTAGGACTCGGGGCGGTTCACAACAGAGTAAAAACATAAAAACAATAAATATTTAAAAATAAATTAAATTAATACTAATACAAGGCTGTTGCTAAAAACCTGTTAAAAACCCAATTCTAAAACCCAAACAGCCTTGTTTAAAAATTTTAAAACCCGAGGAGAATCTAGGCCAGGCCGGCTTGATTGAAGAGATGAGTCTTCAGTTCTCTTCTGAAGGTGCGGAGATCATTCTGAAGGTGCGGAGTTCTGGGGGGAGCTCGTTCCACATCGTCGGTGCCCCCACAGAAAAGGCTCTCCCCCTGGGCGCCACCAGCCGACACTGCTTAGCCGATGGCACCCTGAGGAGGCCCTCTCTGTGGGAGTGAACTGGTCGATGGGAGGTATTTACTGGCAGAAGATGGTCTTGTAAATAACTGGGTCCTATGCCATGGAGCGCTTTAAAAGTGGTAACCAGTACCTTGAAGCGCACCCGGAAAGCCACCGGCAACCAGTGCAGCTCGCGCAGGATAGGGGCCATTCGTACCCGCCAGGGTGCCCCCACTACCACCCGCGTGGCCGCATTCTGCGCCAGTTGAAGCCTCCGCGTGCACTTCAAGGGGAGCCCCATGTAGAGAGCATTACAATAGTCCAGTCTGGAAGTGACGAAGGCATGGGTGACCGTGCGTAGCGCGTCCTTATCTAGGAAGGGGCGCAACTGGCGTACCAGACGAATCTGGTAAAACATCCTCCCGGCCACGGCCGTCAGATGGTCCTCAAGGGACAGCCGTGAATCTAGGAGGACTCCCAAGTTGCAAGCCCTTCCCGTGGGGGCCACTGACTCGCCCCCAATAGACAGCGATGGAGTCAGCTGGTTGTACCGGGACGACGGTAACCACAGCCACTCGGTCTTGGAGGGGTTGAGCTTGAGACTGTTCTTCCCCATCCAGATCCACACGGCCTCCAGGCACTGGGTCAGCACGTCAAGAGCTTCATTTGTGTGTTCGGGGTGGAAATGTACAGCTGAGTATCATCAGCATACTGAAGGAATTCCACCCCAAAACCTCGGATGATCTCACCCAGCGGCTTCACATAAATGTTGAACAACAAGTGCGAGAGGACCAACCCCTGAGGTACCCCACAATCAAGGGGCCTCGGGGTCGACCTCTGACCCCCTGTCAACACAAACTGCGTCCGGCCAGAGAGGAAGGAAGAGAACCAGAATTCCCTGTTGCCACTATTTCATTGGTTTAGTCATTTATTAATGGACAGCAGTGCATTGGCTAATCCTTGTCATGCAAATATAGCTTATATGTAAGACAAGGTGAGGAGAAGGCACCATAGGACTCCCAGTGCTATATAAATTTGGCTTGTCTAAAATTATCTTAATGGTTGTGAGGAAAGTCAGCTCCCCAGAGAAGGAAATATTAAAAGGGCAGAAAAAATATATTTCCTCAAAAGGATTTTAAAAGCAGAAACCAACTCCGCCCCCAAATCTCTCTGTCCCAAGCAGAAGCCAGCCCTGTACAAATGCAGATGTAAACCATCAGAAAGGTAAACCAGCTAGGAGATCAAGAAGACAAAGACCTAAAATCTGCATACCCCACCCAAGACAGGACATGGTAGGATTAACTCACAAAGGCCAAAGGGCACACCCAGACTCAGGTCAGAATACGTGACACAGGAAATACAAAGCCTAAAACAGGAACAGGAAACTATTTCAAATAAAAGGCTTCAGTGGGTATAAAAACCTACTTCCCACATGTGCTCAGTCCTTCTTTTCTCTCCTATTTCCTGCCAGAACCATCTTTCAGTCTGGCTCTTCAATAAACTGCAACCTTCTTTCTAAAGCAGTCACCATGTTGTTCATTTATTCCCAGCTTGGATGAACCAGGAGGAAGACTTTTCTTTTAACAGTTGTTTATAATATTGGAAGGACTCTTTCTGAGATAACTGAGAGTCTTCCAGATGGCAGCTTGCAGATCCAATGGGTTTATTTCCTTCCTGGATGGACAGAAGCTTGGAAGTATCTATGGAGATTCTCAGTCATTCAGGTCATGGTTGTCCCAAAGGTGCTTTCTTTCAAAAGGCACCTGGACTTCCTTGTTTTGTTTGAAGATGTTTTGCTTCTCATCCAAAAAGCTTCTTCAGTTCTGACTGAATGGTGGAGAATAGAAGGATTCATATTCCTCAAAATCATCTGGTTGTTAGCACTCTTTCTGAGAGTCATTGAGTCCACTTGGAGGTTTATGTGTGCCCTCAGATTCACCTGAATCTTGTAGTCTGCATTTTTTCTGGAAATCCATTCATACTCCCGCACCATTCAAAGAGTGTTATGATATAACACCAACCCTCAAAAATCAATCTACCATGGTATATCTAGGTGCTACCTACCATGGGTAACATGTGGATGTTAGACACACATCAATTACCTTCATTTTAAAAATCATCTTATAAATATTTATGCAGTTATGGAAAGATCCAGGAAAACATTTAGTTCAACATACACACTTATATACAGATATATGTGTGCACACACATGTTTTAAACATTCATAGCTGTGGAAATGAGCTGGAATGGACTTGCAACCTATCAGAATTCCAAACTTGGCAACATTAAAATGTAGCAACTTCAGCTCTCAAAAATTCCCAGGCAGCATGCTGGCTAGAGAATTCAAAAAGTTGAAGTTCACACATCTTAAAGTTGCCAAATGTGAAAAACATTTGTCTTCTTCTGGACTTTGCTAATAATTATAGATTACAGCTTGCCCAAGAAAATAGAACAACACAGACTCTTTTTTCCCTCTTAATATTGTTTCTTTATTAAAATTTAAATGAAAATAATTGCAAGAGACAGTATTATCTCATGTTAATCCACCATCTGGCAGATGATATAAACACCTCAATTATTCGGGCTGTAGTTTATTTGGCAAATCTGCGATGCCATTACTTTCATCAGCACATATTAAAGTGATTTCCTTTTGATACTAAAGTCATCATAGTACCAAAGCATCCAAGAGCAGGACAAGCAATAACAGAAGGAAACTTAGCAAGGAGAGATCAAACGTAGAAC
Organism: Bothrops alternatus; assembly: GCA_034064705.1. Taxonomy (NCBI): domain Eukaryota; kingdom Metazoa; phylum Chordata; class Lepidosauria; order Squamata; family Viperidae; genus Bothrops; species Bothrops alternatus. The sequence continues at coordinate 29,397,824 of JARGCV010000024.1, read as the reverse complement.
TAAGGAGAAATTTCTGGCCAGTAATGGCTTACAGTGCTATGATTTGAATTCATGGCTCCCTCCTCTCTCTCTCTCTCCCTCCCTCCCTCCCTCCCCCCTCTCTCCCCCCCTCTCTCTCCCTCCCTTAGGAAAAAAAGAAACAATACCAAGATAACTGCAGGGACTTGTCCAAGCAGTCATCAGGAATCAAAAACTGGTTATATATATCTATTGATTAATGGAAAATATACATTAAATAGACTAAGAATGTAAAAAAAAAACTGGCACACACAAAAAAGGAGCAGGTTTATGAAGGACTATCAGTCTTGAAACTCAATGTTATCTCTATGTTTGGGGCAGAATGCCTCTAAATTCCAATTCAGAAGAACAATACTAGTATGTCAACTCCATCTGCATGTGATAAGCAAAATGGTGGACTAAAACGGGTCTTGGCCCAATCTAACAAAACTATTGTTATCGTCCTATAATGTAGCAGATGAAATGTATCTTACATCTCTGCTTATAGTATATTCCTGATTCAGATTTTACCTCATCTTTGCTCCTAATGTGCCAAGTTCAATACTGACACTCTTCAATATTAGTCAAATTCTTTCAGAATAATTATTAAACGTGATTCTAATCTCAAAAAAAATATGGCCCAGTAATGGACAGGTTGTTTACCTTCAAGTAGGGAAGGATGAAAATGTTAGAAGGAAGTATAATAACAGTTTAATCCTATACATGCTTACTTTGAAGTAAATCTCACAGTTCAATAATTTCCAAATAAGTATTCCTAGGAATCTTGCCAGATGAAAAATAAAATGTACTTCAATCAAAATTTTGATTTAGTGCTGACTGATATAGAAGCAGTATTTACACGAAGGTTTTTTTGCAACTGATTCGTTAAGAAAAAAGTCTAAATATGATACACACAAACATGCACACACAATCCTTCTGTCATTTCCCCAGAAGTAATAGATTGATTACAGAAATAAATACCTTACTATCATCTTCTGACAGAAAGGATAATTAAATCTGTGGGAAACTCCATTCAACAATACTCTAAACAATCAAGAATGCCTGCTTAGAGAGCCTGCTTCACCCAGTCCATCTGCTGATTAGAGTTGTTACTTTTATTAGTCCTTTCTTCACATTCATAAGGCCCACTTTTTTTTAAAAGAAAATGACAAATAATATTTCTAAAGCACATAAACAGATGGCATTACAGCAGGTAATCGTTTAATTTTAAAAACTCTTACAGGATGAGCAAAATTGTCCAAAAGTTCAGAAAACAGTGTGGATGTACATCTGGCAGCACACAGTGTAAGAAAAAAACAGACTCAACTTTGCACTTGGAAGAAAGTTTTCAAGCCCTATAGATTAAGTCATGACCATGAAGACAATTTCAACAAGAAATTTAAGGTTGGTCAACATATCCTGCTGCTAATATTCTTAGCGATTTAGATATTCAAGGCTGCTTCAGACAGCAGATACTGAGCGGGTGTCTAAGAATCTTTCTCAAATGTCCTAAAAAGATTGAAATTGGAGTTTTGAATTACAGTTGAGTCCATTTCTGTACATGGAATTTGGGAGGATGTATAACCTTTTATCTTTGCCTGAGGCAGCAAAATCATTTGGACCAATTTCAGTTAATATTACACTTTGAATGAAGAGACTTGCTCATCTGATAGGTCACTGTATAACATAGAATCACTCTGTAGACTGAAAGCATAACAAGCTGCTTTTGAATATTATTTGCCAAAAAGTAAGTGAGAACTGTTTATTTAGGAAGCCCTCGCTTACCGACTGCCTCATTTAGTGAAGTTCACAGTATAATGGTGTAAAAAACCCCAGAACCCCTGGCTTTGCGACTGATCCTTATATCTATGATTGTTGTGGTATCCAACTGCCACATTATCATCATTTGCTTGATTACCAGCTGATTTCCAACAAACACAATTAATAGAAATGGAGGACATAAAAGTGAGTCACAGGATGACTCACTTAAGAACTCTAGTGATTCACTTAACAGCCAAATGGGAAGGGATGTTGTAATTCTGTCACATCATTTTTCTGCTTAGCCACTACAGTTCTTGTCAGACCTGCCAGCACTTAAATCTCTAAACAGAAATAACCCTTGGCTCCATTTGTTGAGAAAGGTATAATTTTATTAGAAGTCAAGTTTAGGTGCTGGCAGTAATGCAGAGCCAGAACTGAGACTCATGCACCCAAAATCCCCAAGTTCAACTTTTCCCTCCCTTAACTGCCTCCCATTACTTGCAAATACCCCCCCATGAGCAATCAGATTCAACAAGATGTTTTCAGAACTGTCACTTCAAGCGTAGGTTGATATGCAGTTGCCTTCTTCTCCCAGCTGGCTGACCTTGAAGCAGCATCTCAGGAAAGTACAGAGGTAACTTTTGCTTTCCTCCACGCATTCCCCCTCTCATCCACCCTCCCCAAAGTTCATGACAGACTGTCACTGCGCGGTAGTGAAGCACACAAGCAAGCGCAAAGTGGCAGCTGACAGTTCTATGCACTATCATCAATGACATTTTCATCCCTGTCAGATAGTAGCATCAGCTTCTTCATCATCACCATCATTAAAAATGCAGCCATTATATGTGCATAACTGAACTAATTAATTGGTTTCAGTAATTAGCAGTATCTTCCCACCATCCACTACACTGTAAACCCAGTGTCTCTTGCTTGAAATTTCCTGATGCTGCCAGCATGAATTAATGGAACTTTTAAAACAATGGTTTTTGTTATTTTTTTTTTAAGAAAAAAACTTTTATACGAGATTGCCTAAGAAACTTATCAGGGTTTCTTCATTAAGAACATTCATAACTATTAGTGCAGAACCTAAAACGCTTGGATCTTTTTTTTTAAACCCTTCTCATCTAATCTTCTGTAAAACAAATTGCTGTCAGGATTATTTATTCTTTTTTCCAAAGAAGAAGAAAAATATGAGTTAAATTCTCATGGGTTCTGTGTCAGCTTGCAGTCACCCATGCTTTCTGCTATCTATGTAGTCATTTCTTTTTCATTGATAGCAGAATCTAAGAGTGGAAGAAAAAGCATATTTTCTGAAAGGAAAGGTGGGTTGTTGCTCTGTTAGGAAGGAGAAACCTGGACACTTAAATTAAAGGCAACTGGGAAGAAAGAAGGTGGCAGGGGCAAATTGAAATGAATTTTAGACATGGTTAGATACTTTAGATTTGTTATTTGTTATTGGTTTCAGGGCAAGCCTCTTGAGGTGAAGGTAAGTGAGAGAGACCCACTGAATAAGGGAGAGGTGCAGTGAAACACAATTACAGAATTCTTGTCAGTTCACAAAGAAGTAAACATAGGACACTTAAAACCCATAAACGGTCTGTTCTCACAGTGGCTGTAAGGTCTCCCTCAGCTATTTCCTCAAGAAAGCCGAACTCTTGAAACAGACAGCATTTCAAAAGGATCTTTTATTGAGAGATAGTGACTGCAGAGAAAGCAGGCAGGATAAAAAATTTCCGTGCTAAAACGTTAGGTTAAACCCCATTGTTCAAAAGCCCTCCCAACTGCCCAGTCCACAGAGGGCCAATCTAGAGGTGTGATAGTGTTGTGAGAATTCCAAGTTGAGAAGGTGATATGAAGTTGTTCTCAGGCACTGCAAGCTTTGGTTCTCCAGAGACAAGACAAAGCAGATGGCCCCAGGCTCATCCCTCCCCCCTCCCATTTCCCAGGAAGATACATCAAAGTAGAGGAACAAAGTAAAATAAACAAAGTAAACAGAAAAGCACCAAGGTTCCCCCCCTTCCCCTGGAAAAGCAGTGTCCCAATAAGAATCTATGGCAGTGTTTCTCAACCTTGACAATTTTAAGGCATGTGGACTTCAACTCCCAGAATTCCACAGCCAGCATTGCTGGCTGTGGAATTCTGGGAGTTGAAGTCCACATGCCTTAAAATTGTCAAGGTTGAGAAACACTGATCTATGGGGACCTGACAGGCCAACCAACATAAGAAGACCCACTAGGTTCCCAGCAGATATCCTTCAGAACCACTCACACTGCTATCAAAGCTAATAGCTATGAGCCCTATAGATGAATTGGTCCAAGCCATTTTTTAAGCCAGCCAAGCTACCAGCCCCATATCACACAGTCAGTGAAGTTCGGTGGGGTGCTCCTATCCTCAATAAGCCCCCTAACTGATATAGCAACCAAAGCTGGACAAAGCTGAACAAAGAGCCCCTGGCTGTGCCTTCACTTGCTGACTCAACAGGAGCTACTAGTCCAGGGGGACATTTTCCACCAAGTCATATACCTTCTCCTTTAGCAGCAATACAACTCTATCCAGAGGGGAAAGGGGATGTATAGGGGAATCCAGTGCTTACAAATCCAGGAGAGAGAAAAGGAGACTAAGAGAGAGAGAGAAATGACTACATGCATAGACATAGACCAGATGATTGTCCTTCTGTGTTGCTTATCAGAAAAGTAGAAAAGAAAGGAATTTTTATGCCTTATTTTCCATGCCTGAAAAAGAAACTAAATGATTAATATTGTTTGCTGTGCTAATAAAGGAAAAATGACAACATAATCACAAGAAGATGCTCAGTGTGCCCTGAGTTAGATTATGTCCCATGAATCCACAAAGCTCTTGTGGTAGATACAATGAATTTGCACATAGAAATCACCCCCAAATTGTTTACTGTGATAGCAGTTCTACAGAAAATGTAGAACATGGGGAAATGGGTTCCTAAATGTTGTGAGAAAGAAGCTAGAATTTATTTTCATCCTTACTGTTAAATTGTTCTGCCTCTGAGTTATATAGATATAACCTTTAGTTATGTTTCCAACAAAATGGCTTCTTAAAATGAAGATAGGCATTTGATCAACTTGCAACAACAGGATAAGAAGAATAAAACTGCTCATTGTATGAGGGCAATTTTGAAAGAAACCTCCATTTGGTTATCAATGACAGACACTCGCAGATACGGAACTTTTATTACACACACTAGAAAACTAGAACATTACATTACTTTTCGACATAATCACCTTTCAAATTGAGGCACTTGTCATAATGTCTTACAAGGTTTGAAATTCCTTAGTCATAGTCGCTCAGCACCAAATCTGGGCTATGGGGGAGTGTGTGTGATCAAAAACATCCCAACAGAACTGCTTCAAACGTTTGTAGGTGTGTCTAGCAGTGTGTGGGTGAGCATTATCGTGAACCAACACCACACCGGAAGTCAGCATGCCCCAAGGCTTGTAATGGATGGCTCGTCTGAGTTTTCATAACAGTTCAGAGTAGAAATCTGAATTGATGGTCGAAACACGCTCCATGAACTTCACCAGCAGTACTCCTTTGGCATCTTCACATTTGGCAGGATTTTCTATGGCACCACTTCCAGTGTGGTGTTGGTTCATGATAATGCTCACCTGCACCCCGCTAGATGCACACCATTGGGATGTTTTTCATAACCCCCCCTTATAGCCCAGATTTGGCACTGAGCTACTACTACTAAGGAATTTTAAACCTTGTAAGTCGTTACGACAAGTGCCTCAATTTGAATGGTGATTATGTTGAAAAGTAATGTAATGTTGTAGTTTTCTAATGGGTATAATAAAAGTTCTGTATCTGCAAGTGTCTGTCATTGATAACCAAATGGAAGTTTATTTCCGAATTGCCCTGATATTAAAGAATTAGCATCTACTGGATATAATGCAGATCCATAACAAATGGATTTGTACTGAGGATATAGAAGGAATGTTTTGGAGAGAAGGCTAATTTGCAGCTATTTGGTAGCAATTTAATTGCACTTGTAACTTGCTTCCTTTTGAAATACCACTGAGCATAAATATAACAAAAGATTACTTTGGATATGGAGAAATCAGAAATTCCCAAAAGGTTTTTTTAAAGAAGCCAACATTCGTAGCTCGAAATGCTAAACGAAGTGTGAAAGTTTATTAGAAGAAGGAGCATAATGAGTCAATATCCAGATAAATATTTGCCACTTGCAAACACCGTACAAATAAAGATCTTAATCAATCTGACAGCAACTCGTAAGTTGGTGGAGTGTTCAACACTCTGAAACGAGGAGATTTTAAAAACCAAACACCATGTTAATGAATTTTTAATTTTCTTTTTTATTGAGCATCCCCTGAGCCTTGTTGAAAGATAAAAGTCAGAGTATCAGATTAGCTATGGCATCAAATCCATCAAGGGCTGGAATGTTCTTTGTCTGTCTGCCTGCTTGCCTGCTTGCCTGCCTCTCTGTTTGTTTGTCAATTAATGGATCGATCTATCGACTAAACTGCATTGGAAGAGAGGAGAGAGGTCATGTCAATCTTCCAGTGATTGCAGCAGCTGCTCACCTTATTAAACAAAACAGAAATAAGTTATTATGACAGCCCCATTTTGTACATCTAAATGCCTGGCCTGAATGCGTGACCAAGAATTAGTTCATTTTTAATTAGTTAAAATTTTATCTTGCAAAATGCCGGTAACTATATCCAAAAAAAAATTGTAGAAACCTTCTGCTAATATTTTTTTTCTTTAAATAGAATAGCAAACAGAAGGTTTACTAAAGAAAGTGATGGGCAAAAAGAGATAAATAAAGGCAAGATAGGAATCGGCCATGGGAATAACAGAATTCACAGTGGTGGAGTTCTCTGTCAAATCAAGGAAAGTCTTATAACTTATTAGCAGGGAAAGGCTCTACTTTGTTACGTGTATGTTTCTCCTCAGAACTGGTGCAATTAGAACCTGTGAAAATTTATTCACAATATTATTTATTTATTTATTTATTTATTTCCTGTCTTTACTTTTTTTTATAAACTCAAGATAGCAAACATATCTAATATTCTTCCTCCTATTTTACCTACAACAACAATCCAGTGGGGCTGAAAGAGGGTGACTGGCCCAAGGTCATCCAGCTGGCTTTCATGGCTAAAGGGACTAGAACTCACAGTGTCCTAGTTTCAAACCTGGTGCCTTAACCACTATGGGTATTGTTCTATACCCACCTTAGACATAGTATTGATTCGTCATCTTCAGGCTGGTGCTTTCGGCTTCATGCTTCTAGGAGCAATGTGTGATTGTAGCTGTTTCTTCCTTTTAACTGCCAGTGGGGGTATGAACTGATTGGCTGGGAGCTTGGCTATGTTCTGATTGGGTGGAGGTGTGTTCTGATTGGTTAGGGGCTTGGCTGTGCTCTGATTTGATGGGGGGTTGGCTGTGCTCTGATTGGATGGGGGAGTGTTCTGTTTGGGTGGGGGCTTTGTTGTGCTCAGGTTAGTCTGAGTTGCACGTTGAATCTAATGCCAAGCTTTCGTCGGCAAACTGCCGACATCATCAGGGCTTAAAACCGGTCGATGGGAGTCTCCTTTATAGGAGCCATGTGCATAGATCCAGATCCAGGAGCCGTGTGCATAGACTGACTAGCACTATAAGGGAGACTCTCATCGACTGGTTTTAAGCCCTGGTGATGTTGCGAGTTGGCCGATGAAAGCTTGGCATTAGATTAAACATTTTTAGTGTTTTTTTTAAAAAGGCATTAGGTTAAATGTTTTTAGTTTTAAATCTTTCCTGGTGTTTGTGTTTGTATATATATATATATATATATATATATATATATATATATATATATATATATATATATATATATATATATATATATATATATATATATATATATATATATATATATATATATATATATATATATATATATATATATATATATATATATATATATTAGTCTTAGTCTACAAGAAATCCAATGGCTCCCTAGGACACACCATCTACCAGAAGAAAACACACACAAACCGCTATCTGCACGCACTCTCACACCACCACCCAGCACAGATCAATTCCGTAGCCAAGACACTCATCTCCAGAACCAAATGCCTAGCTGATGAACAACACCTAAAAACCGAACTACACACTCTCACTAATGTACTAACATCCAACGGATTCCCAAGAAATAAGATTTCCAACTTAATCCAAAAAGAAACTCCCACTAAAATCCAAGACAGAGAACAAGAAAACGGCAAAGCCCTCCTCCCATACATAAAAGGCACCACAGACAGGATCAGCAAGATCCTCCACAAACATAACATCAAAACAGCATTCTGCACAAACAGAAAAATATCCACCATCCTAAGAAACCCTAAAGACAAAATTGAATTAGAAAATCAAGGAGTATATGAAATTCCATGTACTGCCTGCCCCACCACATACATCGGACAAACCAACAGAAGAATAAGTGCACACATCGAAGAACACAAAAACTCAATCAAAAAAGAGGAACTAACTTCTTCCCTGGTCCAACACCTTAAAGCCACAGGACATGAAATTGATTTCAAAAAGACCAGAACTATCACCAAAACTGAACACTTTAATAACAGAATAATCAGAGAAGCCATCGAGATAGAAAAACGCCCACACAGCATGAACAAACGAGATGATACCTCTCGCCTACCAGCCATTTGGAAACCCGCCCTTATTGACAAATGAGTCCATAACACAAAAAATGACACCAGACCTACACTCATGAAAACCACACAGGATGTCACCCCCACACATCTACGCAAAAAACAAACCCAAATCCACAACGATGATGAGGCACGACCACAAACCAGAAGCCAGACCACAGCTACATCATTAACCATCTTAAACCCCTCCAATCCATACATGAAGCAAACTGACACCCACCATGAAGATGAGGCACGACCACGAACACGAAGCCAAACAGCTATACAGCTCACCATCTCTAATCCCCCTGCAACTCAAACTAACCTGAGCACAACAAAGCCCCCCACCCAAACAGAACACTCCCCCAGCCAATCAGAGCACAGCCAAGCCCCTAACCAATCAGAACACACCTCCACCGAATCAGAACACAGCCGAGCTCCCAGCCAATCAGTTCAAACCCCCACTGGCAGTTAAAAGGAAGAAACAGCTACAATCACACATTGCTCCTAGAAGCACGAAGCCGAAAGCACCAGCCTGAAGATGACGAATGGGACTTCGTTGAAACGTCGCCAAGACACTTCAAATTCTACGTGGGAGAAAACCCGAAGAACCAAAGACCTACATATATATATATTTGTTTTCTGAGGTTTTCGCGGGTGTTTGTATGTAGGTCTTTGGTTCTTCGGGTTTTCTCCCACGTAGAATTTGAAGTGTCTTGGCGATGTTTCGATGAAGTCTCATATATATAAAGGTTTCAACATCCCTGTGCTGAAACTATGCGTACTCCAGTTACACACAGTGTACCCTACGTAACTCCACCTAACATAAGGGGAGATGGGCGGCACAAACATTTAATAAATAAAACAAACAAACAAACAAATAAACAATCAATCTAAGAGATCCCACTTTCTCAGAATACCTTTCAATATTCACTCATTGTACAGTCCTAGTGTACAAAGTGAAAAGCACTCTCGGAATCCTTAGAAAGAATCAATCAGTTGCATATGCAGAAGATTCAGGGATTTAAATTTGGATGGGTGGCTACATTTAAAAGGTCTGCAGGCACATCTGAAAGCTACTTAAAATAAAAGTCAGTGATCCATAACTTCAGAAAGCCACAAAACTACCCCCTTGAGGTTGCAGTTGATTTCTATGCCATAGCTCTCTTTCATCTTACAAGCTTTAACTAGAAAAGACACAGAGGCAATGAACTCTGTCTTACCACTGGATTTGAATTGTGACCGTACTCTTAATTGTTTGAGGTATCTCCTGGGAACATCACTTTCCACACCTTTATGCCAAAGGAGCATGAGAGTTAAAGCATGCAAGGAACCATAATGTTTCTACAGGAGGATTAGTTTAACAGTTTAACATTAGTTTAAAGGGAATAAATTGCATATCCGTTAGCAGAAATAGACCATATGCTAGAAAGGTCATTGGATCTGCTTCACTGGGGGGGGGAATCAGCAATACACTACAATTAGAAGGCCTCAGCAGTTAGAAAATCTTTAAAGTCAACCCAACAGTTACCAAATGAACTTTTAATGACGCCTTCACCATCTGGGAGACAGCCTCTTCAACGGCAGGCAGGTTTGCATATAATAAAAATATGCATTCTAGTGTATTCTAAGTTATCTACAGTAATGTTAAAATTTCTTAGAATGGGTATTTTACAAAGCCATGGGGGTGGGGGTTGGAATGTCTGCAGAAGGAGAATTAATTTGGGTTGTCATCTAATTTATTAATCAGTTTGGTAAAAGCATACAGTATGTCTATAGTCCAACTATTTACCCCTAAAAGGCCATTAAAGCAATAGCATTTCCATCGTTGTACTATATTGCAATGTGCCAGTTATATTTGTAGACCTTTCAGTTCTGTTCATCTCCCATAAAATGTGAACAAATAAATTTTGGACTGTCTATGTCTATGTAGGGGGCAAGATGGCTCAGTAGATAAAGACTTAGACAGCTGACAGCCCAGGTTCAAGACCCAAGCTCCCTGCAATGGGGTGAGCCCCAACTGCTAACCACCTAGCAGTTGAAAAGCATGCAAATGTGAGTAGAATAATAGGTACCATTTCAGTGGGAAGGTAACAGAGTTCCATACGCCTTTGGTGTATAGCCATGCAGGTCACATGACCAAATTGTCTTTGGACTACACTGGATCCCTTGGCCAAGAAACAGAGATGAGCAACATGCCCTAGAATCAAATACAACTAACAGGGAAACCTTCACCATATGTATATGTATATGTATATGTATATGTATATGTATATGTATATGTATATGTATATGTATATGTATATGTATATGTATATGTATATGTATATGCATATGCATATGCATATGCATATGCATATGCATATGCATATGCATATGCATATGTATATGTATATGTATATGTATATGTATATGTATATGTATATGTACAGCACTATAATACAATATTCCCCAAGTGAAATAGTGTGTGCATTGTCAGGAGCCTTGAATCCCAAAAGGATGAATTTATAATATTGGCGAGCTTTATAAAAAGATTAAATGCACATTCAAGTCAGCTTATTAAAACTCCAGCAGCAATGCCAATTTTAATATTGTTTTCTTTTAGGAATGATTTTGATAGTTTAGCTGTGAAAATTCCACTTCGATGTTGTGATCAAAAGCTTACTTTTTAACTTCAATGTATTATTCTATTCTAGTTTATTATAAGATTTCAAGGCTATCTGACTCCTCTACAACCCTGAGAGTGGCTTACAGATAAAAAATAACATAAAAATACACAGCTACTTTTTAATGAATAAATATCAGCAATTTAGTATGTTGGCTCAGAATTTAAAGCTGTTTATTGCAAGTCCCAATTAATACCACAACATGTGCAGCAGGGACTTGAAAATTATCAGCTATATTACAGCCCCTCCTGTTTTGTTCTGGTAGATCTAACCAAAATCTTTTGAAAAGGCTATCTATTCAGATAGGCAAGAAAGTGAGAATCTTCTCTTTGATCCTTAGCCAGCTATAATTCAAATATATATATAAAACCCTTGAACATGGAAGTTTAACTAACTCTCTTAATTTTCATAATTAAGAGCTACTGTATTAATCCCTTCCAAAAACTTTATTTTAGGGCCTAGAATAAAATTAGTTAGAAAATGTTTAGGAGATAGAATTTTAATAGTTAATATAGAAACAATGTTTACTACTATTATTTTGAACATAAAGCTTTCATCCATGCTGTAGTGACCATTCCAGAAAACCGTGGCAGAGAAACATTTCTGAATGTTTACTTACTGTTTTCTGTCCGTCCATCCGTCCGTCCGTCCGCCCGCCCACCCGTCCGCCCGCCCAGAAAACCAGGACTAAGAGACAGATAGCATGGGTCTTCTTTCCTGTCAATCACCTCCAGTGGTAAGCACCCCTTTCCAGACCCCTTCCATTTTGATGAAAGATAACTTACTTTCCTGGAGCAAATAATTTCTGACAAATTTGCACAGGGGATGTCTTTATTTAGGAGATAGCTAAAATGGAAGCCATTTTTCTCATCATTCATTCTACAATCAGCTTTCCAGCAGTCTACAGAAACCAAAGCCTACTCCTATTTCAATTCTATCTCAAGAAATCAAGAAGAATATTTTGCAATATTTATGCTTTTTCGATAATCTTAAGTCCCATGAGAAAGTCTTGGGAAAATCCAGAGAAATCATCTAATCAGTTTCTCTATAGATATATTTTATCATTTTTTTAAAAAAAATGTGTACTGTTTTATATATTAAAAAAGTTATAATGGGATTGATTTTATGAATAGTCATCATATTTAACGTTAGGGTATGAATATAAAGTGAGTTAAAGCATTTTGTGAACATTATTTGCCCACTGTTTTAAAGTGACAAAAATAATAAGCTTTTAGAAGTGCAAAAGACATTGTTAAATGAGATTTAAATATGACAATTACTCAAATGTCATATCTGAGTAAAATAACTGTGTGCTCTTAAAGGTAGTACTTGACAAATTTAGTTGGGATTATAATTCAACCTATATGGGGTCTCTTTCCATGTTACTCAAATATATCATTACACTTCACAAAGAAAAAATATTGATCAAAATAGTTGTCTTCAATCAATCAATAAACCAATCAATCAGAATAGATGGACCTTGGAGGTCTTCTAATCAAGCAGGAGACTCTATACTCCTTCTATTCTTCTATAACAAACTCATAATCAATTAAGTGGCTACTCAGTGCTAACCACAAATGTGTGTGTATGCAGCAGAGAAAAATTGGTGTCTTCTTTCATAAAATGCTTCTTGAATGTCAACTTTGCACTTGGAGAGAAGTATAGGAGATAAACTCTGTCTGTAACTACTTGCTGTGATAATGGTAAGGTGACCAATCGTCCTCCTTTAGGGAGGACAGTCCTTTTGTAAGTTCTGTCCTCACTTGGAAAGTGTCCTCCTACATGTCCTCCTTTTTGATATTTGAAGACTAATCTGTGGCTACTTTAAAACAATTTTGTGAAGAAGCGAATGTTCAATACAAAAAACTTTTAGGATATTCAAAAGTTAGATGGCTTGCTCTAACACCTGCTATAGAGCATGTTCTACAATTATTTGAGCTTCTCCGTTGATATTTTTTAAGTTTAGACAAATGTCCTAAAATCCTGAAATAGTTTTTCAATAATGAAATATCTGAGATATTAATGTATTTTGTATATAATCAATCATCTATAAAACGCAATTTGAAGAAAAATTTCTTCCTTTAGTTATAAAAAGAAAATTGTCAGACTTAGAGGAATCAAATCGGGCATAACGGAAAAGTTTATCAAAGAAGTGCAGAATTTTTACCAAACATGTTTTCAATATATCGAAGAATGGTCTGAAACAAACATCATAGGAAATAACAGTTTTCAATGGTGTTGTTTGACCTCATCGCAAGTATATTGGACAGATATTGAATCTTGTGTTGAGTTTTTATCTAAAGAAATGCCAGACATTAAAATAGACAACAATTGTCTCTTTGAAGAAATTAGAAGACTGAATGTATTTTTAAATTCTGAAAAATTAATACAATGGGAAAATAAATACGTTGAAATTGATAAAAGATGGGTGGAAATATTCAGCCATTTCAAAAATCAACATATTCCATGTGAACATTTATTTATTCTTGTTCAATTTACATTGTGCTGCCCTGGAACTAATGCAGCAGTTGAAAGGTGTTTTTTTTTTCAATTGCTAATGATTTTTGGAAAAGTGAGAAATTGAGATTGAATGTTGATACTCTAGCTGCAGCACTTGCTGTAAAATTCAGTATGAAGGATATTTCTTGTTCAGATATTTCCAATATATTGTTAGAAGATGATGCATTGACAAAAAATATTCATTCAATGGAAAAGTACTCGTTTAAATAATAATTAATAGGCATGTAAGCATAATTACAATACAAAATGTTATTGTTACAAATGTTTTTTATTATGCATTTATCATATTATAGTGTATTCTGTATTATTGTTGCAATGAATAAAATGTTTCTTTTATTTACAATATTTTTTTCTTCAATTTATTTGTGTCCTCCTTTTCATTGTAAAAAAGTTGGTCACCTTAATAGTGGTTATAATGAAATGTGTATACAATATTTGGAAGCCACTGAATCAGGAAGCAGCATTTGTTGATCATTAATCCTGGGAAGCCTAGGTCCTGTTTATAACTTGGAACAATAATAAACCATATATCAGACAAAGAATCAGTCAAATAGAAGAGGTCAATATTGGATAAGCAAGACTAGATCATAAAACTGAATGAATGCAGCTCTGGGACATTTGATTCTTGTAACTGAGGTTGTTAACCACTAAGGTCTACAAAGCCCAGAATTCAGTGCCACAATCAGGTTTCATTATCACATTCAGGAGACCTGAAACTCTTTATGCTGCAGACCTTCAGAAATGTGCTCCATCCTCCCTCCCCTCTCCCTCCCCCCCACTCATGTTTTGATATGAGAAAAGCAAAAAGAGTGCAGAGAAGAGCAACAAAGATGGTTAGGAGACTGAAGGCTAAAACATATGAAGAACAGTTGCAGGAATTGGGTATATCTACTGTAGTTTAATGGAAAGAAGGGTTAGGGATGACATGACAGCAGCGTTCCAATACCTCAGGAGCCACCACAGTGAAGAGGGGATAATCTATTCTCCAAAGCACCTGAAGGCAGGACAAGAAGCAATGGATAGATACTAATCAAAGAGAGAACCAGGATAAATTTCCTGACAGAAAAATTAATAAGTGAAATGACTTGCCTCCAGAAATTGTGAATGCTCCAATACTAGAGGTTCTTCATGCTCCAATTCTTCCTTATCCACTGATACTTTTTTGGTAACACTGTTAGTCCTACCTCTTGCTCTGAGCTGCCAAGTTGCATCATATTTGATCCTATTTTTTTGTTTACTTTCTTCTCATTTTAAATATTCATCTGAGATGAACCTCTCTCTTCAAATAGTTCCTTCAGCAGATCTACATATTTTATGTCTCACAATTCTGAAAATTATGATCATTTTAGGTCAATACAAAGAGCCCAAGCAAAGATTTTCTAATTTGTGGAGTTTCCTTTTAATAAAATTGGTCAAAGGCCAAAGAAAGATGTCTTTCACAAATTAAGGCAGACTTGATAATTCATGAAGAAATGCATGACCCGATGTTCGTTGTTTAACTAAATGTTTTGTACTTTGAATAATTCTTCCTTTTTTTCCTAAGCAATTTCATTATTCCTGTAGCGCTGATTAACCACAAGGTGCCTATCCTTCACTTAGCACATGTGTAATGTCTTTTTCATTCCATAAAAGAAACATTCATTCAACAGAATCCTGGAAGTGGTTTTAATTAAAAAAAGAACAATGTAAACTAAGGTACCTGTACAAAATAGAAACTCTGCCAAGAAGCAAACAAGGAACTTGGTCAAAACTTAACATAGAGTAAAAACCTCCTCTCCCTTGCTTAGTCTGCTTTAGTGCAAAAATACTTTGAAAGTATTGACATTGCAAATTAATGTCCCTAATTTAGAAACTTCAAATTCATTTGGCGATTAACACAATCCTTTTCTAGAAATCAGGATATATTCATGAATACAAAGTGCCCATAGTTTTCTCTTCATCAATATCAACAAGTACACGTCTGATTATTTTGAATAAGTGGAGCCCCAACTGTTAATATTTATAAGTAGCATTAATATTATTTAAATGTGTGTATTGTGTTTTATTTAAAAAAATACAATTTACATAGGCAAAATAAAAAAAATAGAGAGTGGCAAAAAAATAACCAGTATAGTGTGGAAAAATTATTCATTGTACAAATTTGCTTTACAGTATATTGTTATAATTGGGAATTGACACACTCCAGTCTTTGCATAAGGACAGGAATAGCCAAAGGCTTTCACTTTCCAATATAAAGCATCAGACAAATATTTCAAATCCACCCATATTTCCCCAGAGATAAAACATTCAAGGAATTTTTCTCTTTTTGCCCTTGCAGATTCAATGCAAGAATAAATTAAATAATAATAAATTGCCTTTCACATGGCTCTGAAGTAACTTTCTCTAGTGTTAAATATGAAAAACAGAGAATCCAATCTCTCTTTAAGACTTTCTTAGAGTAGAGGCAGACAAAACAATTTTCTAGTATTTGACATTGTCTACCTCCTTGACTTATGGCTAAAATCTGCAGGTTTTGGAAAAGCTTTTTCACTGGTGGCGCAATGGTTAGAATGCAGTCCTGCAGGCTAATTCTGATAACTGCCAGCAGTTTGATTCTCACAGCTCAAGGTTGACTCCACCTTCCACCCTTCCGAGGTTGGCAAAATAAGGACCCAGATTGTTGGGGGCAAAATGCTGACTCTGTAAACTGCTTAGAGAGGGCTGTGAAGTGGTATATAAGTCTAAGTACTATTGCTATTCTCAAGAGAAGTCATCTCATTGTTTTACATTACTGCACGTGAGATAAGAGTAAATGTGCTTGGATTATGATAGTAAAAGAAATTCACTGGCAGCAATCAATAGGCATGATGATCATGATGATGAAGGTGATGCTGACTGTACACCATCAAGTCAGTGCCTGGTCATTTGTGCCTTGATTAGGAATTGTGTGTTGACTTGTTTGATGAGCCATTCATTTGTTTTTTGTATCACCAGTCATACAGACAGCAAAATATGTCCCTAGGAGATTAGAAATATTGTCTACAGATTCTGCTGTTATTAAAGTGGCAGACAAGTGACAGCTAAGAGATTTTATGTTGTGATGTTTATAGTCACCAATAATCCACATGTTCAGCATTGGAGTGATTATCTAGCTGGGGAAGTGTCTGGTGGATCCCAGAAATTGGGAGATTTAAATTTAAATGAAACTGAAGGTCTGTGGAGGGGGGAAAAAGAGAGGAAAAGTAGTGAAGAAAAAAACAGAAGAAGAAGGAGAAGGAGAAGGAGAAGGAGAAGGAGGAGAAGAAGAAGAAGAAGAAGAAGAAGAAGAAGAAGAAGAAGAAGAAGAAGAAGAAGAAGAAGAAGAAGAAGAAGAAGAAGAAGAAGAAGAAGAAGAAGAAGAAGAAGAAGAAGAAGAAGAAGAAGAAGAAGAAGAAGAAGAAGGGGGGGAGGGAAGGGAAGGGAACGGAAGGAAGGAAGGAAGGAAGGAAGGAAGGAAGGAAGGAAGGAAGGAAGGAAGGAAGGAGAAAAAGGAGAAAGATCAAAAAGTGAGTGAAAGGAGGATTAAGGGAAAAAAGAAGGCAGTTGCTATAATGGGCTGAAAGAATAATCTTGAACAGGAAGAACAGCTGCAACCAAGACATATAAAATAAATCTGAGTGCAGATCAGAACTGTATCTTGAAAAAGCACCTGAGACAAAGATCCTCCCTAGTTTTTGCAAAGAAAAAAAGGATGGAGGAGGGAAGTGCATTCAGATTTGCAAGATTCTGAAACTTTATAATAAAATTAGTATTAACATAGAAGACTTTGTATTCCTAATCTAATCTATCTTGAAGGGTTCACATTTGCTTTAAGCCTCTAGAAATCTAGTAGGACTGATCTTTTGTTTTCTTGAAATTTCCTGCAGCTTTATAAACAAGGGGAGGTAATCAGCCTACCAACTCTTGAAAAACCATGCAAACATGACATTAGGGTACATAAGGAATAGCTGGGCTAGAGCAAAGGCCCACATATTCTGTTGGGTGTGCTTGGAAGCTACATGCAGTAAGAAAGAGTTTCTTGAGTACTTCCCTGATTGAAAGTAATTGCATTACTGTAACATATTGTATTTCTGCTCCTATTAAATTCTTATTACTCCCAACTATTGTCCTGGATTCTTCTTCCCCTTTTTTGCCAACCAAAAAAATTTAGTGTTAAAATTTTGTCCAAAATGGTTTTTTTTTGCCACTATAGATGTAGTTGACTTGTGCAATATCCTTGTATGTGATGTGGATAAATATATTTGCAGAAGTAACTGTCAATCATCAACTGATCTCTAGATCACTTATATGTAGAAAACTACATGGAAGTTTTGCTTGAAATAAAGCAGGGGTGTCAAACTTGCCACGTCACGTGATGTGTTGCAACATATCGCAACTTTTTTCCCATTGCTGGAGCTGGGGTGGGCATGGTTTCGGCGTGACACATCCGGCCCGTAGGCCAGCAGTTTGACACCCCTGAACTAAAGGCAATGCTTCCCAGTAACTTGCTATGTTCTTCTAAAATGTTTAAGATCACAGTTTAGCCTTCATCCCTGGTCTCTTCCGGTGGTCACACATCCAAAAGTTAACCAGGTCTGACCCTTATTAGTTTATTTTAGATCAGTCAGGTTCTGCAGATTTCTATAATTTGGACTAAGTCTCAAATATCAGAACTGATCTCTTGTTTTCTTGAAATTGCCTGCAGCTTTATAAACAAGGAGAGATAATCAGCCTACCAACTCTTGAAAAACCAGAGCAAAGACCCACATATTCTGTTGGGTGTACTTGGAAGCTACCTGCAGTAAGAAAATACTTCTTGGCTATTTACCTGGTTGAAATTGATTACATTACTGTAACATATATTGTATTACTGCTCCTATTAAATTATTGTTCCCAACTACTGTCCTGGACTCTTCTTTCTTTTTTTTTGCCAGTAACTAATAATTAAAATTTTGTCCAAAATGTTTTTTGGGCATCATAGATGTAATTGACTGGGTGCAAATATTCTTGTATGTGGCGTGGGTGCATATATTTGCAGAAAACTACATGGATCAGTACATAAATTCACCAGTAGATAAACTAAAGGCAAAGTTTCTCAGTAACTTGCTATGTTCCTCTAAAACAGGATTCTTCAAACTTGGCCCTTTTATGACTTGTGGACTTCAACTCCCAGAATTCCTCAGCCAGTGTGCCTGGCTGAGGAAGTCTGGGAGTTGAAGTCCACAAGTCATAAAAGGGCCAAGTTAGAAGACTCCCTGCGCTAAAATATTTCTTTAACATCATAGTTTAACCTTTGTGCCTGGAGTCTTCTGGTGATTAGACAGCCAAGAGCTAACCAGGTCTGACCCCTATTAGTTTATTGTGGATCAGTCAGGTTCTGTGGGTTTCTATAATTTGGATCACAATCTAAAATATCACTCACTACCATATTGCTCAGGAGAGAGCTTGCCATCCTGATATTTCTGGAGGCCAGCAGACTGGAGAGGCCTGTCCTAGACTATATGAGGAACACTGTGATTTAGTATCATTTCTAAGTGGGAAGAGGCAGTAGAGTGGATTAAATCATGCTACAGTGTGTGTGTGGTGGATAACATTTTCAGGTATTCCCAACAGTTAAAAAAAAAAGTTAACCGGAAATACAATTTTTACAAAGCAAATGTCTAATTTTGGTCTTGTCTTTCTTTTCTGATTGGCAATTAAAGAAACATGCAACAGAGATTTCACATGAGTGAACTCTCCCATCTTCTATTATACCTTTTTCAAGTTCTGACTGGAAACCTCCATTCTTCTAAAACACGTAATCTAATCTTTATGTACTCCAGTATTGTATATCAGAGGTCCACAACCTTTTGGGCACCAGGGACCGGTTTCGTGGAGAGAGGTTTTTCTGCGGACCAGAGGGAGCAGGGTTTTGTGTGCTGCCTGCATCCCACGGATGGGTCTTTGCTTGTTTGTGCAGACTGGTTGCTGACATGCTGCAGCCCAGTACTGGTCCATGGACCGGGGGTTGGGGACCCCTGTTGTATAAACTCCATCACCAGATTCCAAATGATTCATAATAATTCAAAATCAATGCAATTCTCCCACCCAAAACACTGTAAAGCTTCCAGAAAACCTATTAAACCACAATATAAACACAACCAGTATTCTTTGCGTCCATATGTTTGGTGGAAAATAACATTTTGTTCAACAAAACAAAGTGGGGAAAATTGAAGGGAGGAAGTACTTCTTAGGACCAGGTCAGCCACTGAAAGGATCTGATCGTGGATTCCGTTCCTCCCATTTCTCATATAGAGAGAACCCACATTTCCTATCAGAGGGACCATAGGGTGGACAGATTCAAAAGAAACTATGAATGATTCAGAATGAAGATAAGCTGAACTTGTCTTGCCAGTGTCCTGTGAAGTTTTCAAGTTACAGTAGTCTTTTCTCACAGTAGAAAGACAGAAAAAATCTACTTTGAAAGGATATAAGAAATGGAGTCTCTGTTTCTTCTTTAAAAACTTCATAAAATCTACATGGTTCATAGCACAAATCCACCCAACCAAAATCACAGGAAAAGGTTGAAAAGGTATTATTCCAAAAGGTCACATTATCTTAATGAAGTGCCTTTTTCTTTTTTGACAACCTGGCAGCAATTTTGGGAATATATTCACTTTAGCAAAAAACAATGTGTGCCCTCTGCACTGTAAACAAAGACATTAGTAATTTCCTTAAAAGGTCAGACCAAAATGTATTATTTAAAACTAGGCATTTGCCTGGGTGAATTTATGAATATGGTGTTTCTAGGATTAACACTTTTTCTAAAACACACTCATACGTCACAATTTTTTTTTAGGGGGAGTGTTTAAAAACACCATTATTCCTGCTTTAGCCCACCCCTATTTTCTTGCAACATTTCAATCCTCTCTTTATTTAATAATAACTTTGAGTAATTAAAAAAATAAAAAGATTTTTTAAACTCTGATCTTTAAAAAAGAAACCATGAAAATATGGAAGTATACAATCTTGGAATATGTCTTGATTTACAATGAAGATGTAAAATTGATTGTAAATAGTTTGTGGATTGGGGTAACATATATATCCAAGTAAGGAAATGAAATAAATAAATAAATAAATAAATAAATAAATAAATAAATAAATAAATAAATAAATAAATAAATAAATAAATAAATAAATTGTGGGGAATACCATGAGTTGTAGCAACTTGTTTCATGCATCATTCAAAAGTGTGAAGTGTGTTGCCTATGAAAGAATGCCTAAGTTATTTCCTAAATTAATGTTTGGCAAAAACTTCTAACTTCAAGATAATGAGAGAGGGGGGAGGGGGAGAGAGAGAGAGAGAGAGAGAGAGAGAGAGAGAGAGAGAGAGAGAGAGAGAGAGAGAGAGAGAGAGAAATGAGATCCTGGAAAACATTTCATTCACAATGTAATATAGGTAATGCAATGATGCTTTCTGGAAGAACGTATCTACTGGCTCAGGAATACAAAAATTGGAGTTAATAAATTTTACCCCAAATATGAGAAATTTATCATGTAGTATAACATCTGTGTCAGAGTGAAATAGCTCTTTACTCAGGGAACCAGTTCACTAGACCAATTTTTTTCCCTCCCTGCCTTCTGTTTTTGACTATCTGTAATGAAGAAACATAACAAAAAGAAAAACAAAGGAATTACAACAGTAAAACATAGTAAAAGTTATCTAACAGAGTCTTAATAAACAGCATTGTGATTTGTAATGTTGTTATCCTGTAGTTATTGGCAAAGGGCATAGATAAGGTATAATTAGGTAGAAAAATGACTCAAATAATTCCCTGTGTCAAACAAATAAAGCATAACAGCACATAGCATGTTTAGACAATGGCTGTGTTCCCACAATATACTAAACCAAAATATCCAATCACGATTAGTCTACAT
Organism: Bothrops alternatus; assembly: GCA_034064705.1. Classification (NCBI taxonomy): domain Eukaryota; kingdom Metazoa; phylum Chordata; class Lepidosauria; order Squamata; family Viperidae; genus Bothrops; species Bothrops alternatus. The sequence goes on along the minus strand of JARGCV010000024.1, from coordinate 29,376,292 downwards.
AGTTCATTGTGTGACTTATTCTTTAAATACCTGAAGGCTGTATTTACAAAAAATAAATCTACAACATGCCCTCTACAATCCTATATATTGTAGCCTTTACTGGCATATTCTAGTTGTATGTTCAAATAATGTCTTGTGAATAAGAATAATTGGACAGTGGAAACTAATACACAAGCGTTCTTTTACCTAAGTTTGGACAGCAATTTGTCAAAGATGCTTTCATGTGGACTCCTGTACTAAGCACCAGCTGGATCTGAAGACCTGAAAATCCAACTCTATTATTTTTCTGTGATCTTATTCTGGAGCAAATATGCATTCATGGATCTGGAACTTGACCTTTTGAAATAGCCTACAGTTCTTTACCCCATATAGCAGCTCAGTGTAGCACTAGCTTTTTACTATGGGCTCTTTAGAACTTTTAAGATTCTTTGCAGAATCTTGAACTAAAATATCTAGTCAAGGGGCCCTTTATGTAGTAGATATGGTACAGGGTTCTGTTCCCCTCCTCTCCAAATATAGAGTTACAGTATGTTCCGATACGTCACTGTTCTTTCATGTTGTGAGATTTTACAGTCTATTGCAAAGATATATATTTCAGTGTTACCTTAAAACCATTTTCTACTACGGTTTAGCCCAAAGCTAAAGCTGAACTTTCAGAGGTAGACTCCCAAGAAAACTCCAATTCTAATGTATCTAGAAATCCACAGTTTTCACATCAAAAGCACTTTCTTCATCTAAAAGTTTACAAAATGTGGCTATCTAAAGGCTCACACATCTAAGTTCTGTAGTTTTAAAAAACTGAGAGTGAGAATTGTATGGTTTTGCTTATATAGCTTTGTATGCCAGTTTGACACATCTAAAAACCACAGCAAGCTACCAGAGCCAAAGATAGGGACAAACTTTGTGCATTTATTATTTGTAATTCTTAAATGGCTTTTATGATTCTTGTGGATTCAAATGCTTTTTTTCATGCTACAGGAATAAATTTTGAAGATTTCCTTTGAAATTAAATGGATAGTGATATCTGTTGACTTTTAAACTATAAATTCAAGTCTCTCCCCGTGATTGTTTTCTAAGCCTCAAGCTACGATCATCTCACCATCTGCACAAAACAAAAAATGATAAACATTTCTATCTGGTACTGTTATCTGAGAAGCATATTTATTTTCCATTTCTATGGAAGCAAGACTTGAAGTTTAAAGAAGCAGGATAGGAAAAGCATTGATGCTTTCAAACTTTTGATGCACAAATGACCTGGCTGAAATTATCCAACTTTGGGTCCATTATGCAAGGACCCAATTCTCTGGGAAAAATCTCTAATGTTGGGAAACATGGAAGAAAAGGATAACCAATAGCAAGGTGGAAGAACCCAGTTACAAAGGCAATGACTGATCCACTGGGAGAAATGAATAGGTTGTCATCTATGTGATTATGTGGTTACATAGGAATAAAAAAATGACTTGATAGCATGTAATCAATCAGTCAATTTGACTGGATGAGTTGATTTATTAGAGATGATTTATGTAGAAGTTACCAGTCACTATCAGATCAAGTTAAGACACAAAGTCAAGGTTTCAAGAAAGAACTGAATGCATTTGAATAACCTACATTTTACATATTCTATCTGTCCTTTATCAGATTACTGTATAAGAGTTCCTTTTGCCTTGTAGCCATACTCTGGGGGTGCCTACTTGGAGATAAGGAAATCAGCCCCAATAATTTCGTGGGTGGAGTATGACTGTGATCTACATTGTAATAAGCCATCATATTACAGATAAATAAAAATAAGAATACTTATAGAACTATTTTACCCAGCTTTCACGCATATACATTTAAGTCTGTGTCCACAGAATTGCAGAATTTATAATTTATTCAGATGTGGGGTTTTTTTAGATTTCTATCATGCCTTTCTTTTAGGAGTTCAAGATGGCATACATAGTAGTCCCTCCTATTTTTCTCTACAACAATGTTAGCTTGGACATCCTGTCCCAGTGCTGGGATGGGGTGCAACAGGCTTCTGCTTTTTCCATGCAGTTCTCTTTTTTATTATTAAAAAGTTTTTTATTTATAATACAATTAAAACAAAAATGGACAAGTGTGACATTCCAGAGTAAGTATTCCTAACAGTTTGTTTCTCGTGGTACATAAACTTAATACATCATTCTTAACCTCTATATAAGCCTCATCCTTCTATGTAATACAATTAAATATACAATTATATGTACAGTTATATATATTTTTCAGTCCTATCATTAACTTGAGATCTGAGCAGTTCTCCTTAATTCATACCAATGGTAAAATTTGTCCCAGATTTCGAAGTATTCGAGTTCTGTCTTGTCCTTCATAATCATTGTAAGCCTTTCCATCTCAGCACATGAAAGGATTTTATACAGGATCTCTTCTTCCGTTGGAATTCCTTTATTCCTCCAATTTTGAGCAAAAACCAGTCTGGAAGCCGTTAGAATGTGTAACATTAAATAAAGTATGCCTTTGTCGTACTTTTGCGTGGTTATACCTAATAGGAAAAGTTCTGGTTTTGGCTCTACCGCTCGCTCTAATATTTCTTCCAACCATTATTTGCTCCTATTCCAAAAACCACGAGCTCACGTGCACTCCCACCACATATGATAGTATGTTCCAATTGTCAGATTACATTTACAACATTTAGAGGAGACATTGGAACACATTTTAGTTAATCTTATAGTTCTCTTGAAGAACATTTGGAAGCTACAACACCTGCAGAATATACAGTAACTCCATGGGAAGTAAATGGTATTAGTTATTGTACTGAATGCCTGGGTGACCTTGATGAAAGGAGAGAAGAAAAACTACCTAGGAAACAATCAGACAAGAGGGAAAGGACTCCTCAGTCACTTAATACAGAGAGAAAGAAACTAAGGAAGGAACTGCCTTAATGGAGCAAGCAGTTAAAAGTGGAGGGTGGGAACCTTGTACTTTCAGACTTGCAACATTCTATTAATATAGCCTTACAATAAAGTAGATTTAATGACCTAGTTTTTCCTATCTGGTTTATTGGGGAATCCTTACAGTTACACAGCACATATAACCCCACTACTCTATGGGCTGCATTGGTTGCCAGTGTGTTCTAGGTGCAATTCAAAGTCCCGGTTGTCACTTTTAAAGTCCTTCATGGCTTGGGACAGGTCATTAGAGGTACTGCCTTTTCCAAATTGTTTCCACTTGTCTAAAACAATCTGGCAGGATAAGCATGTTCCAGGTTTTATCTTCCAGGGAATGTCATAGATGTCAGAGGGATGCTTTTTCTACCAAAGGATCCACCTATGGAAGATTCTCCCTCTAGAGCTTAGAATGGTTGTGACTCTCCTGGTTTTGGGCCTGGGGCCTTGAGGGTGTTTAGTTTCCCAGTTTCCTGGTCAGGCTAACAAACATTGATACTGACATCTTTCTTGGCTGCTGTGTATTTTGTTTTATTCCTAATGAAAGTTTGTTTTTATTTTAAGGTTCTTCACTGCCTTTACTTACTGAGATGGCAAATTGTATAAATAAATAATAAAGCCTACCAAGGCTTTTTTTGTCGTAGAACACCCAGAACGGAGTTCCGGCACCTTTTTTGGATGGAACCTTGTAGGGTAGGCAAGGCAGGTTGTATGACGTGTGTGAGTTCCGGCACTTTTTTTTTTTTTTTTACAAAAAAAGCACTGAAGCCTACTATTGCTGTGTGGAAACATAATGAATAATAAGGCCTTCCTTCCTCCTTCCCTCTCTCTTTCCCTCCCTCCCTCAACTAGCAGGTACAGATTTATTTTCTCCCAAGCCAACTAGCTTTTACAAAGGGCCTATTCCCTTTGGGACCAAAGGGGAAGAGAAAAATACCTTAAGTCAATGGATCAACCATATCCAATGAATTTTCTTGGTCTTCATTGCAATTTTTCTTTGCCTGCTTGGCATCCAAGGGAACTCAGTGGTTCAGCAGTTAAAGACACTAAGCTTGTCAGCGGAAAATGCTACTGGAAAGCTGACTGCCTGGGTTCTAGATTTAAGCACTGTGCAGTGGGGTGAGTTTGCATTCTCACCCCAGTTCCTGTCCATCTAGCAGTTTGAAAGCATGCAAATGCAAGTAGATTAATAGGTACCATTCAGTAGGAAGGCAACAGTGTTTCATGCACATGTCCACAGAAAATGTCTTCAGACAATGCTGGCTTCCTTGGCCAAGAAACGGAGATAAGCACTGTGGCCTAGAGTTGGACACAACAGGCAAACCTTTTCCTTTGCTTGGCATCTAAAATTAATCAAGTTGAAGTAACTACTGCTGCCTGAGGATTGTCGGCCCAAGATCAGTCAAAGATCAGATCCCCAAAAGTAAGCATTACAATTAGAGAAAAAGAACAAATGAAGCCAGGGATAAAATCTGGTGAAAAAACAATGTATATGACCCCTACAAAGAACTGCAGAAACAGACTAATGACTGGAATCCAGTTTTGTTTTGTTTTAGGTAGATCAGTTTGAATCAAACTAGAAAAAATAAAAACTAGATTTGGTTACCAAGGCAACCTTTCTAGCATCAGCGACATCCACACAGAGCCGGGAAGGAGTCATGGCTGAGAAGTAGAGTAAACATGTTGGAATTCCTCCCATGTTTCTGTCATCTTGTGCCAAATACAAAATGTTCAATTTTGTTCAGTTCCAAATAATCCAGGGACAGCTACTTGCTTCTGAGAGTGCATTTAAAAAGGGTCTTCACAAAAGAGCTTTCTCTTGACCTTCCAGTGATGTGGGTCAGCAAAGGTGGTAGGTCAAAGCAAACCTTGTTTCAAAGGGTCTAGCAAGTGACCTAGACTTTCTGCTCCTTGATTCACTTTAACAAATACTGTTTCTCAAAAGAGCTTTGTTCACATATTGGGGGTAGGGAAACATTTGAGGATTGATGAAAACTTCCCCAGGTTTTTTTTTTTTTTAAAAAACTATGATTTTTCACCTTGTACTAGAAGAAGAAAAGCAGTACAACAAACAGTGCACATACACACTATTTTTACCCTTTTACAAGGCACAATATAGCATCAAATCCTGTCACTTGATGACCTGGGCACACACACTGATCTGGTATGATTATGATTTTTTTATTCACTGTATGTGGCCATCCATTTAAAAGCCACTCTAAGTGGCTAAAAATATTTTCAAGCAGCAAAAAGATACAAATATTTTATTACATTTGTCAAATTTAATAATACCAAATATACCATAAATAATATAAAGAAACACAGTCCACAGTCAAAATTCACATTGCATGATAACAAGATGGATCACTCAATACTCTAGACCAGGGGTAAGCAACCTTGGCTCTTTTATGACTCGTGGACTTCAACCACCAGAATTCCTGAGCCAGCATGGCTCAGGAATTCTGGAAGTTGAAGTCCATGAGTCATAAAAGAGCCAAGGTTGCCTGCTCTAGATGAATGCATAAAGGAAGAACCAGACCTTTGGAGCATACCAAAGTGCACCTACAGTATAATTATCCAAACTGCTGCATTCTAGACTAGGTGATGTTTTCAAGTAATCTTTTATCACAGCCCAATGTAGAACATGTTACGCTAATCCACATGAAAGTTCAACAAGTTGACCGCCTAACCTTAACCCTAACCCTAACACTCACCTATCAATCCATAGACAACTGACTTAAAATAGATTGGTACAAAGGCCCTCATAGCCACATCCTAGCTTAAAGTTGGTCACAACTAGAAGGGTAAAACCTGCAGGGACACCTTTACCTTACCTACCTGCTAGCCACCATTGCCACCTATTCCTTGAAAAGGAGTCTCAGGTTTAAAAACTCTTTCTGTATCACTTTTGAATGGGCAGTGAGGCTCCTCCAGAAGTAATGATGGAAGATCTCCAGAAACAAGTGATTCTAAAAACCAGGGTTGATCATTGTTGCTTGGACTGAGATAAGCCTAAACCTGTGCTTCCCCATCTAGACCTGCACTACTTCTGAGCCCCGAGACAGATTAGTGCTGGGAAAAACTGTGGATCTTAGAAAAAAAAGTCATTGGATATACATACACAGACATTTTTTCAATGGGAGAGGAAATGAAAAAGACCCAATTTACTGATGGGAAAAGTGATGGAGCAAGAGAAAGAAGACAGCTTGCAAGTTATGGTAGTTTAGACAATTTTAGCATCTGAAGACTGCCTGTTCCATAGATCACTGAACAAAATTGACTTTGTGGGGTTCTATTCAGTAGGGCAGTGGTGGTGAACCTATGGCAAGCGTACCAGAGGCGGCACTCAGAGCCCTTTCTGTGGGGACGCATGCTATGCCCCGGAGATGGCAACTGTCCCAATTCAACCAGCCACCTGCTAACTCGCCAAGCTCCCATGTGGCCAGATGAATCCCAGCACAGCTGGTTTCCCTCCCTCCGTCCCATCCCTCCTGACCTCACGTGCTCTCCTTTTCCTGGGCATGACCCACTGCATTGTCTCCTCAGCTGTCGGCTATCCGTCCAGCTCAGAGGCGGCTTCTCTGAACTGCTGGTGGTGGGCTGTGGAGCCCCAGAGTGCACCAGTCGAGGGGCCGGCAGGCTGTGGCTGCTGACAGATACTGTGTGCTGGGGCCAATGGTGTCGAGTAGCAGCCCCTCTGGCCCCTACCCTGCGACAATGGCACCCCTGCCCTGCCTTGCCTTGCCTTGCCTCGCCTCACCCCACAGGACGAGCCTCCTGCTCACCGTCCCACCTGCCAGAGTTGTTCCGGGTTGTGAAAAATTGTTCCGGGTTGTGAAAAGTGAAACTGATTGTCGAGAGCTCCAGAAGGATCTCTCGAAATTGTGTGAGTGGGCAACAAAGTGGCAAATGCATTTTAACCTAAACAAGTGCAAAGTTATGTACATCGGGGCAAAGAACCCCAATTATACTTACCAACTGATGGGGACCAAACTTTCTGAGACAACCCAAGAAAGGGATCTTGGGGTTTTGGTGGACAGCTCGATGAAGATGTCAACCCAATGCGCAGCAGCAGTAAAAAAAGCAAATTCCATGCTTGGCATGATTAGGAAGGGAATCGAAAATAAGTCAGCAAGTGTTGTATTGTACAAATCGATGGTGAGACCACACTTGGAGTACTGTGTACAGTTCTGGTCACCGCACCTCAAGAAGGATATAACGGAACTGAAAAAGGTGCAAAAAAGGGCAACAAGAATGATCAAGGAAATGGAGCGCCTCCCTTATGAAACCAGATTGCAACGCCTTGGTCTCTTCAGCCTTGAAAGACAGCGTTTAAGGGGTGACTTGATCGAAGTGTATAAAATCATGCATGGGATAGAAAAGGTGGATAGAGAAAAATTCTTTTTTCTATCACACAATACCAGGACAAGGGGGCACTCCCTAAAGCTCATAGCTAAGAAAGTGAGGACAAATAAAGGGAAATATTTCTTCACCCAGAGGGTCGTTGATTTATGGAATTCACTTCCAGAAGGGGTCGTGACAGCTGTCAGCCTTGACAGCTTCAAGGCAGGGTTAGATAGATTCATGGATGCCAAGTGTATCGGTGGTTATTAAAACGGATGTCCATGTGCCGCCTCTATGTTGGTTGAGGCAGGCAGGATTCCCTTGAGTACCATTTGTTGGGGGTCAAGGGAAAGGGAGGGTTTTGCCTTCTCTTTCTGCTCAAGATCCCCATGTACAATTGGTGGGCCACTGTGTGACACAGAATGCTGGACTCGATGGGCTTTGGCCTGATTCAGCATGGCTCTTCTTATGTTCTTATGTTCAGAGACTCCCTGGATTTCCCCAAACCCTGCCTGGCCCCTACAGGCATCCCTCCCCACAAGCAACATCGAGGTGACCATGCTCACCTGGCACCTGGTGATAAATAAGTGGGTTTTGGGTTACAGTTTGGGCACTCGGTCTCTAAAAGGCTCGCCATCACTACAGTAGGGAAAGAAATTGCCTAGAAGGATATTATCGGGAGGAGGTAAGTGCATCACATCTGGGGATCATATTCCAGAAGAAGCTTAAGGAACTATGTTCTAACAGATTATGAGCCAAATATAATTAATGTCATTGCTTAACTTTGAGAGGAGAGAGTTGAAGAAACATTTTTCTCCTTAACTGTTTAAATGCTATCAAGAAGTCTTTTTTTTTTCCAGTCAGAGAAATAGTTAATTCAGAAATACTGGAGATTGCAGAATATAAATCAAGAACTGCTTTACCACAACCTAACCTTGTTATATCGTAAGTTGTGTAAAAAAGGAAATGGGGAAATCTAAAAGGAAATAGAAGGGGTAATTGACTGTTTATCAAAACTGGCTAGAAGCTGCGTAATCCATTTTTTATGCTTGGAAATAGAACCAAGCCATTTTCCATTAGCAATCTCTGTTACAAATAAAGGGAATGAAACATGCACAAAGATATGTATGTTAGACTTGTCTGGTCATTTTTTAAGAAACTAAAGCCTTCTATTTGCCATTACTGAATTTGAACCAGTTATTTTATTTTAATTTAGCTCAAGCAAGCTAGGATTTAAATATGGTTTTATATCTTGAGTTCAAACTTAATGGTCGACTTTGATTTAGTTAAAGGATTTACCTGCCTGTAAAGGAAAGAGAAGTCGGGTGTAAGAAGTCAGGAACCAGGGTTGTTCAAATGACTACAAATTTACTCCACACTATTGCTATAGAATCTGAAATCCTAGTTGTTGTGGGGAAAATAGGAGGACAGTTTGTTGGATGTGTTCACTGCCTTGGGATATTTGTAAAAATAATAAAGGCGGGATACAAACAAACAAATAAACAAACAAATAAATAAAAATAGTTTTGGATATTTACAACCAAACTTTGAAAAGAAGTTTGAAAAGAAAGATGAACTTTTTGTTACTCTTCTTCGGACATAAGAATATGTCAGCCCTAATCATTCATAATATTTATTGATGAACTTTAATAGATTATTAATGCTCATTAATAATTATTGCCATGATGACTTATTTATGAACTACCTTTCTTCTCATGTTCTTTTTATAATGAAAAGAGAAAGAGTGGTTCTAAAAATAGAGATTTTCCATTCTTATGAGAATAATAAAAAAGATCCCTATAAGCAAATATAATTGAGATACAAATAAATGCAAATAGAAAGAACTCAGAAATAAACTGTGACCTGTACACAACCTTAATTATAATTCTACTTTAATATTTGTTGCAAAAGATTTGCTGCTCGTTTCCCACTGTTTCCCATTGTTTCAATGCAAATTACACCAATTATATGGAAGACTGACAGACTAAGTTACTGCTTATTGTTTTATAATTCTGTTATGTTAATTTAAAGTACCATAGACATTTGAAACTCTTTTCAACCTTCACTGCCAAATAAGGGAATTAAGGAAATTTACTTAATAATTTTTAGTCTCCATCAGATTTCTTTAAGTTAGAAAATTTTGGTTTAGCTTGCCTAGTTTCTACTTATATATTTAGAGTCCTCTTAATCATATTGATTCAGAATAAAACTAGAAAAAATAAGATAGCGTACCAGTGATAGAAGCATATAATTAATATAATGTTAGCAACAACAGAACTTCATATTAAAAGCTGAAAAAATATCTTTGATTCTCCATTAAATTCATTTCAGAAAAATCATAAAGAATTTTTTGTTGCATGATTTGTCACATATACATGGAACTCCAACACAAATCTTGACCAACAGGAGTGAGACATGGGGAGCCTGTAATGCATAGGAAGATTTGGCCCAGTTTCTACTTGAATACTAAGGTAAATGTATGAAAGATTTTCTGCCTTCTTTCCTCAACAAGCCTCTTGTTACTATTTCAGAGTCACAAGTAATTAAGTATAAAGGGAAATATAATAATAATAAGGACTTCCGGTTGCGGCGTCGATAGTTGAGTGACGAGATTGCTCTTCCTGCCGACTAGTTTTCCCTCCGTTGGTGGACCCTTATGCGGGTCTAAAGTCACCCTGGAGGGCGCGATTTTCCTACGAGGAGGCAGCGTTCTGGCAGCGGAGGAGCGGTGGCTCCTCCAGCTGTCTGGACGGAACTCCGAGGGCCGACGGAGAAGAAGATCAGCCAATAAAATGGCTGATCACTCTGCCGCAAGAAACCGCAAGTCCAAAGAACATCTAAGCTGCAGACCCACCATGGTGAATCTGGGTGAGACTTTTCCTTTTTTTTCCCTCTCTTCGTTTTTTTTGTTTGTTTTTTGCCTGTAAGAGCTATGTTGGAAAGATTTCCCTAGCTTGGAAAGGCAGCTTTTACTCATTGGGGAAGAAAGGCGAACAAAGGAACAAAGTAAAGCTTTAGAAATTACGTTGTTTTTTTCATATAAGTTCTTTGGGGTATCGGAAAAACTTTTTTTACGAACTTTATTATTAGCCTATGTTGTTTTTCATTTTTATTTTTTGAGTAAAGAAAGAAGAATGAAAAGTGAAATGACTTTGTGGGGGAAAATTGATTTATTTATTTTTTTAGCTTTCTGAGGACATCTACTGGTTAAAAAGTAATATTGCAATTGGAGAGGTGATGATCTTTTTATATGAAAATTAACTGGATGTTTGAATTTTTTTTTTCTAAAATGGAGCTGTACTCACATTTAAATTGCAAACTTATTCTGGAGAAAATTTATGAGACTAAAGAGGAAATATGTGCTACAATGAAAGAGCTTACTACAGAACTAAGAGCCAGCATCTCTTCTTCAAACTTTAACACTGACTTTCAGATTGCACCTGACTCTTCTATTAAACAGACTCTACAAAAAGAAGACCTAACTGGGAACAAAGAGAAATTGACTCTGTTTTATATGCAACTCAGTTATGGCGTTGAGAATTAGGAAAAGCAAAGACTGGGACTTGGAACTCTAAAGCAACAAGATTTTAAGCAAAAAAAAAAAAATCAGAAGGCCAATTCAGAGGTCAAGATGGTTCTTACTGATTCAAAAGATATTACAAGCAACAAAGAGAGACTTATCTGTTGGAAAGGAAGCTTTGCTATGGAAACCTACTTGGCATTTGAAAAAACCTAGAATAAGATTTAAAAAAAATGAAAGTTAAAGTTTTGAGTAATGGACTAAAGGCAATCTAGAACTATGGACTGACTTAAGGACCAAGATTATAAGTTAGATATAAGGAAAATGGGATTAATGGAAAATATAAAATTTATCTATATGGAAATTATTGATGATTTACTGGCTTGATGATTAATGAATTGAAATATCTTAAAGTTTGATGTTATCTTGTTAGTTTAAGGTTGACTGATGGTTTATATAGCTTTAGGACAGATTAATACTTTAGTTTAAAAAAGAGATTAAAGAGAAAAAATGAGTGACTAATGAAATACATATTAAATCCTTTAAGAATGTATTTGTTCTTTTTTCTTTTCTTTTTCTTTCTTTTTTTTATTTAGGACAATAGGGTTATTTGTAAGAAAATTATTATGTAATCTTGAACTAACTTAATAAGATGATTTCTGCTTGATAAGATTGATGTCATTGGTTATGACAATTTAATTGGATATGAACTGAATTATGTTTAATGGATTGAAAACATTTAAGATTTGATTTTATCTGTTAGCTATAAGAGATTGATTAGTTGATAAAACAGATATATATAGGATAGATTAATGTTTTAGTTTAATTAAGGGATATTAGTCGAAGAAGAGTTAAATAAAATTTACAATAAAAACTAAGGTACCAGAATATAGTTGGAAGGAATACCCAAACTGATAGAGTTTGTATTTAAAGTTAATTTGATTATGGTTGTATAAATTTTTTAAAGTGTTAGAAACAGGTATAGGTTGACTAAATTTAAATCAGACTGAACTATTTTAAATAAACTATGTTAGTTAAGGGGAAAGATAGGGAATACTAGAGGTATTGATTGAAGTATGTATAAATGTTTTGCTTTTGGATGATTGTTTACCCTAACACCATGGTATGCTTTGAGCATTTTGTTGTAAAAATTAAAAAAAGCAATAATTTTTTTGTAAAAAATAATAATAACAACAACAATAATAATAATAAAGTTGGAAGGGACCTTGAAGGTCATCTAGTCCAACCCCCTGCTCAGGCAGGAAACCCTTAATCCTATCCCATAATCTAAGTTCAGCAGCATTTGGATTCAACATAAAAATCAGTAGCGGGCATGGTCATCTGCTTGTCATAAAAACTGTCTTTCTTCCCTAAATTAGAACTTTTGAACTAGACAGATCAGCAATCTGTCTTTGTCACAGAAACATTTTCTCATATTTAAAGATGAACTGCACACAGAAATGTTACAGCTCTATCCTTTGATCAGCAATTTAGCTTTTCTAATAAACATGACAAAATATTATCCAATAAGCCAGCATATTGTTATTAACTGGGGATGTTGCTGGGGATGAAAATATTTTTCTTGCATTTTCTTTCTTTGATATTTATTTATTTATGTGCTTGTTTGTTTAGAAAATGCATATGGCCATTCTTCTTAAACCACCAAATGATACATAAAAAACAATTTTAGTAAAAACCAATATAAGATGACACAGAAAAGAAATTAGGAATAATCGTAACACTATAACCCAAGTGCCTCAAAATTACTCACATTACCAAACATCCAGTGTGGGTTCCAAACCAACTGTCTTTGCCTTAACATGTGAAGGCATTCAAGGCCTTCCAGAAAGTCAATAGGTTGGGTTATGCAGATCTCATCCAGATCCCTCTGGGAAGAATTTTCCAACAGGTGCCATCATAGAGAAGACACATCTCTAGTCCTCCAAAATGACATTGGTGGAGGCAAAGGACTCAAACAATTCCTACCACGCCAGATCTGATAAGGAAAGAGAGAAACCACCAGAGAAAGGTAGTCATACAAATAACCTGGCCCAGTGCCATGCAAGATTTTAAAGTTTATAATCAGCACCTTGAAATGCATGTGGCAGCCTCTTCTCACAGCAGAGGTGTTAGGTAGGTCCAGAAATGGGGGCAAATAACACATAAGCCTCTTCTCACAGCAGTGGTGTTAGGTAGGTCCAGAAATGGGGGTAAATAACACATAACATAGCTCCTACATGTTTTTTTAGGCAAAAACCCCTGGATTTCATACCAAGGGCTACTCCATACAAAATCAGAAATGAAAGATCTCCAGATCTGGGGGGGGGGGGCAAAATCCTGCAGACATTCAGTCTTGTTAGGGCACAATCACAGCCTCTTCCTCCATATCTAGACCCTCACTGCCTTTTGGCATGAGGTAAGAACCTTAATGGAACCACTTGTATACCTAAAATGGAGATATGTAACAGAACCACCAGAACAGTAGCTAGTACTATCCATACCTCCCCACTCCAACTTTTGCTGCTGCTGAAAAAGTGTTTGCACTGGAAAGTTACTAAGGTCATTTGTGACTGTGGGAACTTGGGGAAGTATGGGAAGAATAATAGACATAAACAATGAGCAGATTCTGAACAGTTCAATGGTAGCTGATTTCATAAAGAGTAGTTCAGGCCTAGTTTCACAAATCCTGGAAGAAGATATTTAAAGTGTTCACTTTAATGAGGTCACTAAGAAATAAAATGTGGTAGTTCCTATTACCGTTTCCAAGATTCTTTACTTTAACTCTCATTTCTGAATTAAAGCACCTTTTTGAAATAATCCTTGCTTCCTTGTTCATATCTTGTTGACAATTTGTTTAATGAAGAAGTAGTGTACCTATTCTGCACCTGGCATATCTTATAAGGCCTCCTCAAACTTGCCTCTTCAACTTGCTTTCAGAAGTTGTGGGAGGCTTTTAAAAAGGGGCTGGACAATCATTTGTCTAAAATGTATAGGGTCTCCTGATTGGGCAGGGGGTTGGGCTAAAAGACCCCCAAGGTCTCTCGCAACTCTGTTATTCTGTTAAAGAATCTTAGTATTTTGGAACTATTCTTTAGCACCAAAGAATCCCTTAAAAGGATAATGGTATTCCCTTGTTTGAGAGATCCTCCCCACCCAGCCCCAATTAATTCCTTGAAATATGCTCCTTGAAGTTATCTGCTTACAAATGGCCAAATGAAATTGAATGGTATTGTTTCCATTTTGCTCCTAATTTTCAATTTGCATAATGTTCACAGCAAGGGATATAGATTTAAAAGATTTTCTGCCATATGGGTGTGACAAGCTCCATTGATTTGTCTTTTTAATTTCCTTAGTACCCATATAATGAAGGTAGAATTTATTGGTGTTTATGAGCTAACCATTTGAGTGTCACCCCATCTGGATAAGCTGTGTTTGCATTTGTGATATGTGCTATAGATGATATCCTATTTTTCGCTAATCAGTGTACTTGTTCAATGAATTCTGTTGCCAGGAGTGAAAGAAATGCAGTAATATTTCCAAATCTGGATCTTTCTATTTATGATTCTGGTTTTATCACTACTCATCACCAAGTATTTATATATTTCCTATGCACATATCTTGTTTTGTTTTCTATTGTAATTCTTGAAGTAGCACTGTTCCATACAGATATTCAAGATACCCCAACAGTTAGTACAATCTTAATTAGTCTTACTTGGATTCAAAGATCGCTATAAACATTTAATGCCTTCACAGCTTCCATTCCATTCCATTCTTGATCGCAGCTACATACTCAGCTCACAGCTTTGAATTTGAAAATGAACTGATCAGTAATTTAATTTGAAGAATGTTATTACAAATTATCTCTTGTTATCATAATTCAAATGCATATCTCTATATTGACTTTCTATAGATTTCAATCAATGCAATCCTAGACTCCTAGTCAAGGATGGGTTGAGTGTGGTTTTCATATAGTTCTGTACTTAGGAACCCTTGTTCTGTGTGTGCATGTTTTCTGAATCTTCTCTTTCAGTGTACCATTATCTCTGCAGCTTCCCTGGCCTTCTTTGTATACATTCCGTCCCAGGTCAAGAGAAGACATCATGATGGTGGTGCTTCCCTCTGGCCTTTTTGCATTGGAAATGCAGACAGCCAGTAAAGTTTCAGACTGAGGAGAGATGTGGAAATGAAAGCAGTTGCAGAGCAGCAGCCTTCACCTCAAGCAATAAAGTTCAAAAAAAGAACTTACAGAATTTTGAAAGAATGCCTTGAGCACCCTAAGAATAAAGCAGAATGACGGAAGCCTCTTTGGGCCTGGGAGAAAACTTTTGAAAAGGTTCAAGGCAGAATTTGGTGCAACATTAATATTCTCATTCCAACAAAAGGTCATCTGTGGGTCTTTGAGAAAGGAGCAGAACAGGTCTAAAAGCTCCCTTTGGTGTGGCTTTAGCATGGATATCCCCACTCTGTGAGAAGTGTTTAAATTCTATAAATTCATAAAAGTTGGTTGTGCCCCATCCCTTAGCAAACTTCTTAGCTTCTCTAAAGAAGGTCCTACAAGTTGTTGCTTCTACAACCAACTTTGGAAATAAGCTGCTCTTTAACTCTGAAAGACAAAAAAGGACAAATACAAAAAATGGAAAGAGGGTCATATAACTAAGGCCGATTATCAGCAGACAGCCAGAACATGTAAAGATGAAGTCAGGAAAGCAAAGACTCAGAACAAACAAAGACTTGCAACAGAAATCAAGGATAATAAAAAAAGTTTCTTCCAATATATTAACTACAAGAAAAAAGTCAAGGGAGACTATAGGTCCACTAAAAAGAAAAGATGGCAAAGAAATAATAGGCAACAAGGACAAAGCAGAACTCCTTAACTCATTCTTTGTGTCAATCTTCACACAAAAAGAAACTATAGCCCAACATACCAAAAAAAAAACATTGCAAAAGACAAAACTAAAAACAAAAATTAAGATAAGCAAAAAAATGGTAAGAGAACACCTATCCAACCTTGATGAATATAAATCACCAGGATCCGACAGATTACATCCTAGAGTTCTGAAGAAACTGGCAGATATTATCTCAGAACCATTGCATCATATCTTTCAAAAATCCTGGAGCAGTGGGGAAATCTTGAGGATTGGAAAAGGGCTGATGCAGTCCCCATCTTCAAGAAAGGAGAGAAAAAAACAGACCCAGGAAACTACAGACCAATCAGTCTAACATCAATACCTGGGAAAATCCTGGAAAAGATAATCAAAAAACAGATCTGCGTAACTAGAAGCAAACAGTAACTAGAAGCAAACAAAGTTATAACTAGTAGCCAGCACAGGTTTGTCAAAAACAGATCATGCCAAACCAATCTGATTTCATTCTTCGATAAAGTGACTAAACTAATAGACCAGCAAAATACTGTGGATGTAGTATATTTAGATTTCAGTAAGGCAGTTGACAAGGTAGACCACAACCTACTCCTTGGTAAGCTAGAAAAAAGGTGGAATAAACAACATCACCACCAGATGGCTGACAAACCATACTCAACGAGTAGTCCTCAATGGGACTACATTCACATGGAAAGAAGTAAGCAGTGGGGTACCACAAGGTTGTGTCTTAGGCTCAGTACTCTTCAATATATTCATCAATGATTTAGATGAGGGAATTGAAGGGGAACTCATCAAATTTGTAGATGAAACCAAACTGGCAGGAGTAGCCAACACCCCACAAGACAAACTCAGGATCCCAAAAGATGTTGACAAACTTGAACAATGGGCCCTGTCCAATAAAATGAGTTTCAATGTGGAGAAAAGCAAAGTTTTACATTTAGGCAGGAAAAATCAAAGGTACAAGTACAGACTGGGTGAGACCTGGCTTAAAAACAGTAACTGGGAAAGAGACCTTGGAATCCTAGTGGACGATCACTTGACCATGAGCCAGCAGTGTGCAGCAGCAGCCAAAAAATCTGATAAAATCCTGTGATCATGTGAAGTATTAATACCACTTTATAAAACCCTAGTAAGACCACACATGGGATATACTGCAGCCACTTTTATCACAAAAAAGATTTATTTATTTATTTATTACTTAGATTTCTATGCCGCCCTATTTCAAGAACTCAGGGCGGCTCACAACATAAATACTACATGTAAAAATCTAATATATAAAAAACATTTATAAACCCGTCAATTAAAAGACCAATCATCCAAAACAAACATACAAACATACATACACTGGCTGGGGCCAGGTGTTAACTGCCCCAGGCCTGTCGGCAAAGATGAATCTTAAGTAATTTGCGAAAGGCGGAGAGGGTGGGGGCAATACGGATCTCCGGGGGGAGTTGATTCCAGAGGGCCCGGGCCGCAACAGAGAAGGCTCTTCCCCTAGGCCCCGCCAGGCGACACTGTCTGGCTGACGGGACCTGTAGAAGGCCAACTCTGTAGGCCCTAACCGGTCGCTGGGTTTCATGGGGCAGCAGACGGTCCCATAAGTAACCTGGTCCAATGCCATGTAGAAAGTTTGGAAAAAATTCAGAGAAGAGCAAATAAGATGATCAAAGGCCTGGAGACTAAAACATAGGAAGAACGGCTGCAAGACTTGGGTCTGGCTAGTTTAAAGAAAAGAAGAAATAGGGGAGACATGATAGCAGTATTCCAGTATTTGAGGGGCTGCCACAAAGAAGAGGGGGTCATGTTATTCTCCAAAGCACCAGAGGGCAGGACAAGAAACAATGGTTGGAAACTGAACAAAGAGAGAAGCAGCCTAGAATTAAAGAGAAACTTCCTGACAGTGAGGACAATTAACCAGTAGAACAGCTTGCTTCCAGAAATCATGGGCACTCCATTACTGGAGATTTTTAAGAAGAGGCTAGAAAGTCACTTGTCTGAGATGGTATAGGTTCTCCTACTTAAATGGGGGACTCTGAACTAGAAGACCTCCAATGTCCTTTCCAGCTCTATTCTATTCTATTCTATTCTATTCTATTCTATTCTATTCTATTCTATTCTATTCTATTCTATTCTATTCTATTCTACTCTACTCTACTCTACTCTACTCTACTCTACTCTACTCTACTCTACTCTACTCCATGAACGTAGCAGCAGCAGAAGGCGGTCCTCATATGCAAAGTCCTATCAGACCTTATATTCATTCTGTCTTTGCCTCTGTTAGTAACTTGATTTGATATTTTTTATTATTTGCTTATTTTTTACTTATCTGAGGAATATTCTGTTCCAGGGATGTGCAGCGTCAAATCAATCAAATCTTTATTAAGGTTCTAAAACAACATAAAGTGCAGAATATCAAACAAATGTCCCTCTATTTGGCTCTAATTTTTATTTTAATCCTTCAATTTTTTTTTTCAGAACTAAATTTGGAGAAGGACAGGAGGGAAGAAAAAGCTGTTAGTGATGACATTTAATTCTGCTATCAGTTTGAGCAACAACTAATGTAATGAGGATTTAATAACTAATCCACCAAACAGGCATTCCCACAGGCGCCTATTTGTGGAACTGCGTGAAGGACCCGCACACATCAAATGCAAGACAAGCAATACCACCTTGTTAAACCAACCCTAGAAGGTATCAAGACATGAGCCTCCTGAGCCGTGTTAATTATCTTAGGGTTGGAATCAGTAAGAGCCTGACAGGCAAATCAGATGGCAGAATCAGTGCTGATGATAGGAAATATGCAGCAACATGCCAACCCCTGAGAACCTCAATTATACTCAGTGTTAAGGCTGACTGTTGAATTAAGTGCTCATTTCCAACTCTAGAAAGAGTACAGAGAAGAGCAACAAAGATGATTAGGGGACTGGAGGCTAAAACATGTAAGGAACGGTTGCTGGAATTGAGTATGTCTAGTTTAATGAAGAGAAGGACAAGGGGGGACATGATAGCAGTGTTCCAATATTTCAGGGGCTGCCACAAAAAAGAAGGAGTCAAGCTATTCTCCAAAGCACCAGAAGGCAGGACGAGAAGCAACGGATGGAAACTGATCAAGGAGAGAAGCAACTAGAACTAAGGAGAAATTTCCTGACAGTTAGAACAATTAATCAGTGGAACAACCTGCCTCCAGATGCTGTGAATGCTCCAACACTGGAAATTTTTAAGAAGACACTGGACAGCCATTTATCTGAAATGGTATAGGGTTTCCTGCCTGGGTTGGACTAGAAGACCTCCAAGGTCCCTTCCAACTTTGTTATTGTTATTGTTATTACATATCACAGAGGAGGAGAATGAGAGAAAGAGAGAGAACGGATGATGTAATGCCTGACCAAAAAGTGCTCCACTGAAGCAACATACTGACATATCTTAATTAATGTTTATTTATTTATATACACATACACACACACACACACACACACATACACACACATACATGTAAGATAGATAGATAAATAGATAGATACAATATATATACACACACATATACATATGTATAGATACACACACACACACACACACACGGATGAGAGCTAAGGAGCTCGAAATAACTACACAAGTTTCACTTTAACTCTTTGTTAGCAATCCAAATTTAACACACACATATGTATATATGGAAAGATGGATAGATGGTTGGATAGATGGTTGGATAGACAGACAGACAAATATATATGGCGGGCAGGCTGGGTCTAGAAAGAGAGCTTTCTCTGCCATTGTGCCTACCCTATGGGATATTCTCTCCCTGGAGGTGATGCAGGCCCCCATTTTCCTGGCTAGAGTTAGTTAAAACATGGTCCTGCGACCTCATGTTGGAAGCCCAGGGGAGCATGCAGCCATGGAGCTGGCCAATGCCCTGAGAGCTCTCCCTTCACCTTTTAACTCATTTTAACAGTGTTTTATCATCCTTGCCTCTCTCTATTTTTTTTAAATTTAAAATTATAACATTTAAGTTATAAATTTATATGAATATAATTTGTACACAAATTTCTCAGCAAAATCATTGCATGACTTTAACAATGCAACTATGACTTTAAAAGAGAGGAAGGGTAGGTACAGATTGAGAGAGATTTTAAAGTTAGCCCTGGCAAGTGAGAGATGAGGAAAGAAAATAATATTATTAGTCTGGATCAGAACTCAACATAAGGCAGATTCCGCTTCCCCCTCAAAAATAAGAAAATTCAAGAAGTTGAGGTATTTAAAACCTGAAGAACAGAATGTGAATTTGGTTGTTTCTTGAACAAAGATGTCATCCATTTTTCCCCTTGGAAATTCAAAGGCTTTGGACTCTATTGTACCTTCCATGCAACGTTCTATTTTTTACCCTCCTGATCTTTGCCAGATTTTTAAATTTATTTCTCTTCTTTAGAGTTCTTTAGGGTTCTTCCTTAGGGTTAAACAGGGTATACATAATAGCCCTCTTTCCTCTTGTTTTTTGATGTAAGTTGGAGTGAAGGAAATTTATTGGCCTGGAGTCATTCAGGTTGAAGACCTGGAGGCCTTCTATGGTTAAAGGTGAACTTAGAAGTCTCCTATACCTTAACTACTACACTGCACTAGTTCTACTAGAAGAAGAGGGACTAAGTCAATGTTACATCCACCAAAATTTCAGAAACTTAGTCCAGGAATTAAAATTAAAAATCTCCTATCAAATGACTGTCCCAAAGCTTAAATTCTAATTATTTTAGCAAGAAAAATGAAACTTAACTCTGGCAATTGTGGGAATTCACACTATTCCTTTTTTTAAATAAGAGAATTGCCAAAATGAAAAGAAATTAATGCCAGACAATTATCAGCTTCAGAGAGACCTAAATTATTACAAGAGATAACAAATATTAGAAGACAAAAATAGCCATAAATAACCTTTAAAAATACATATTTACATAAATACATAAAGTACATACATATTTACTTTACATAAAGTAAATACATATTTACTTTAATATGATTTGGTATGCAAATGTTAAAGACTGAGTGAAATAAAAAAGTGGAGATACTTAATTTTCTCTAAACATTAGGAAATTATTTTAATATCTGTCAAAAAATTCAGTAGGTGTTAGACATCAACTTATTTATGTTGTAAGCCGCTCTGGGTCCCCTGGAGAAGAGCGGCTTATAAGTCTAATAAATAAATAAATAAATAAAATAAATAAATATTTAGCACCAACACAAACAAAAAACAATAGCTTAGACTTATTGGATACCACTTTTTTTTAGGAAAAGACTATAATGCTTCATTAAAACTTATATTTTGGGGAAGCAGTCATTACACATATTCATTTGACTTTCAGACATTGTTTAATATTTTTGGATATCCATGTTCTTTTGAAGTACATACTCATTAGAGAGAAATGGGTGGCTGGGCAACCAAAATGAATTCTATCTGCCCTTCTAATTAGTAAAATATTTGTCCTTCAACCATTGCAAAGATAAGAAAATGGCCTCAATTTTTCAATGCATTGAAGATCTGATGTTCCTTGCAACTTATAATTGAGTTGCTTACAGTTAAAAAGAAATTTGAAATTGCTGTGTAAAACTTTCCATAAAGATGAAGTCAATCCTTGATACATACACTAAGCTTTCCTTTTTTCTCTTCTGTTTAAATAAAAATACAAAATTAAAAAGAACAAAAATGATGTTCATGATTTATCAGCAAATAGAAACCACCTCTATGAATCGAGTGAATTAGGACATAAACAGTTTTTCAGCTTCAGCCCTGTTCATTTCATATATACCTTAAGCACTGCTGAAGAATGTATTTATAGATTCATGACAGGTACAGTTCCCTTGTGGGGGGAAGTATCCTGGGTAATTTCCAGTTTAGTTCCATCCTGTACACTCCCACTCAATTCCTATATCCGGATCAGAGCAAGTACGCATGCCACTCAGTTTAGCTAGCAAAAAATAAAGTTTATTAAATATTGCAAAGAAAAAAAGAATACCTGGCAAAATAGGACCACAGGCAGTCAAAAACAGCAAGGAAGAGACATGTATGAACAATAAGCAAAAGGTTAAAAGATCAGAAGGAAGTTTTTAATAACTTTATTCAATATCTATCTATCTATCTATCTATCTATCTATCTATCTATCTATCTATCTATCTATCTATATCTATCTATCTATCTATCTATCTATCTACCCACGCACCCACCCACCCACCTACCTACCTAACTACCTATCTATCTATCTTCCTATTCCAAGTGTTGTTTTACCAAGGCTTTATACCACTTTATAATGCACATTTGGAATATTGCATCCAGTTTTGGTCTCCATGATATAAAAAAGATGTTGAGAATCTAGAAGGAGTGCAGAGAAGAGCAACAAAGATGATTAGGGGGCTGGAGCTAAAATATACGAAAAATAGTTGCAGGAATTAGGTATGTCTAATTTAATGAAAAGAAGGACAAGGAGTGACACGATAGCAGTCTTCTAATATCTCAGGGGTTGCCACAAAGAAGATTGGGGGGGGGTCAAGCTATTCTCCAAAGTACCTGAAGGCAGGACAAGAAGCATTGGATGGAAACTAATCAAGGAGACAACCAACCTAGAACTAAGGAGAAATTTCTGAATAGTTAGAACAATTAGTCAGTGGAATGATTCATCAAATTTCCACACATGACTTTCCAGAGCACCAAAAACAGTGCTGTACTAATTAGCAGGTACAATTGCTCCCAGATCAGCATAAGGTTAGTCCTCCACCATTATATATATATATAACAGTAGCAGAAGAGACACAGGAAGTAAGACACTAGGTGTTCATTCCTCTAGCCTGCACCATTAAAAAAATAATGGTGGATGGGAATGATGTATCCAATAATTCCAAAGAATGATGTCAATAAATGACATTGCTTACAGATCTCTGCAGAGCTTAGGCCTTTGATTCATGACTTTCACAAGTATCTTGTTTAATCTGGACTACCAAGTACATCAAGACTTCAACGTGAAGTAAAGTGAAAAATGGAGGGAGGAAATTTTGTATCCCAAAACTTCAGAGTTTAAGCTTGATATTGAAGCACAATAAACAAGACCATGTACTATGCTCTAGAGTCTAAACAATTGAATAACACAATCTTTTGTCTATGGAGATTCTCAGTCATCCAGGTCATAGTTATCCCAAAGATGCTTTTTCACGAGGCAACTGGATTTTCTTGTTTTTCTTTGAAGGCGTTTCACTTCTCATCCAAGAAGCTTCTTCAGCTTCAGCTCCTCATCCAAGAAGCTTCTTCTTCAGAGCTGAAGAAGCTTCTTGGATGAGAAGTGAAATGTCTTCAAAGAAACACAAGAAAGTCCAGTTGCCTCCTGAAAAAGCATCTTTGGGATAACACAATATTTTGCACATTCTTCCCTGGTCTGTGTCACCTATACTGTTCCTAAGACAAAAAGGAAAGGCTTAAGTTTAGCCTGAAATCCATTGCAGGTGATAGAAATATTGCTTGCTTGTTTCCCTGTTGGCTGTTGCTATACATATTTACCTTTAAAACAGGAAGCTTACTTGAGGCTTGTGAGAATACCATAATGGAGTCAGATGAGATTGCTTTTCCATCTAATCATCCCTCTAGGAGTGAAACAGGTTGTCATCTTTTGGGATAAATAACAGGTTGTCATCTTTTGGGATAAATACAGGGCCTGGATTTGATTTACTCCCACTACACAAACTTTCGTTTTCATTTTTATTTTTTTTTAAAGAGGACCTTTATTATTAAATTGAAAGAAAGAGAAAAGCTTGCTATAATAAATGGCCTCTATTTGTTTTCTTTCACTTGTGAGGGTGATAACAAAAGGAGGAAAATAAATAGGAAATCACTTATAATCTATACAACTACATCATTGTATGAAATTTTAATATCTCATCATTACAGTATTGCAAAGGCCAATTTAAACTTATTAGCCAAGATCTGAATGTAAGGTAACATTGTACATCTTTATGCATTTGAATAAGATTTTTCCCTCATTAGAGGTGGAAATACAAGCAACATTTTAATGTTCTTGTTGTTCCCCAGTGTTCAGCTATTTTACACCAATTCACATATATTATGCTTAACAAAATAGAGAGACAAATGTGGTTGCCTGCTTCATTTTTATAATGCACATTTTTATTTTCATAGGCAAGCTTACATTGAAAAGCAAGAAAAAAAATCAACCCCCATTGAAAAGGAAGGTGCCTTTGACAATTATATGTTAATTTAATTTAATCTGTCATTTTTCTAGGATGCTCAACTTCCAGACAACTCTGCATGCTTCACAAACTAAAAGCACAATAAAATTAATAAGGAACAATAGTCAGTGACAAGTAAAAGAAAAGCGGAATGTTCAGAAATGCCTCAAAAGATACCACTTCACCCACCACTAATAGAATAACAGAGTTGGAAAGGACCTTGGAGATCTTCTAGTCCAACCCCATGGTCAAGGAGGAAACCCTACATCATTTCAGATGGTTGTCCAATCTCTTCTTAAAAGCCTCCAGTGTTGGAGCACCCATAACTTCTGGAGGCAAGTTGTTACACTGATTAATTGTTCTAACTGTTAAGAAATCTCTTCTTAGTTCTAGGTTGGTTCTCTCCTTGATAGGTCTTCCATCCATTATGTCTTGTCCTGCTTTCAGGTGCTTTGTCTCTTCTTTGTGGTAGCCCCCCCAATATTGGAACACTGCTATCATGTCACCTCTGCTCCTTCTTTTCA
The DNA here is from genome assembly GCA_034064705.1 of Bothrops alternatus. NCBI lineage: Eukaryota > Metazoa > Chordata > Lepidosauria > Squamata > Viperidae > Bothrops > Bothrops alternatus. The sequence goes on along the minus strand of JARGCV010000024.1, from coordinate 29,351,900 downwards.
TTAAACTAGCCATACCCGTTTCCTGAAACCGTTCTTCAGTCCCCTAATCTTGCTCCCCTCAACACTCTTTCTAGAGTTGCAACATCTTTTTTATATTGTGGCAACCAAAATTGGATGCAATATTCCAAGTGTGGTCTTATAAAGTGGTAATAACACTTCATGTGATCTTGATTTAAAGGAGAATCCATTCAAACATCTACCAAGCTTGATGCCTGGGGAACTCGGACATGGTGGATCTTGCTGAATCAAGTCAACTATAAAGTTCCACTTGGCTTCAGTGTAGTGCAGGAGTCTTCACACTTGGCACTTTTATGACTTGTGGCCTGGCTGAAGAATTCTGGGAGTTGACGTCCACAACTCATAAAATGGCCAAGTTTGAGGACCCCTGGTATAGTGCTTGGTTTTCTTATCAGTTCTCAATAGTGGGTGTCACCCCACTCATGCCACATGGCTTCCCCTAGCTCTTTCACTATTTCTTGACAACTGGAAGTTAGTGTCCATGTGGTCCTAGAAATTGGGATACTTTCTTAATAATAATAATAATAATAATAATAATAATAATAATAATAATAATAATAATAATAATAATAATAATAATAATAATAATAATAATAATAATAATGTTGGAAGGGACCTTGGAGGTCATCGAGTCCAAGCCCCTGCTTAGGCAGGAAACCCTACACCATTTCGGACAAATGGCTGTCCAGTCTCTTCTTAAAAACTTCCAGTGTTGGAGCATTCACCGCTTCTGCTGATAGTTACATTCTTTCTGTCTGCCAGAATAGTGCAGACATGAATGTCTCGTGACTGGTCTGACCCAGCAATAGCCATCACAAAAGAGCAAAGAGAAGAAAAAGCAAGTGCATTACTCAGATCCTCGAATATAATCCTTCAAAATGTATATTATACACTTATCTTTTTACACATCCTTAAAGTAATAATAAACAAGGCCAATACTCTGTCTATGGGAGGGAATGTTGCCTGGATTCCCAGCAGGGAGGAAGTGCATTCTAGATAAGCAAAAGGCATCATAGTTTGGGTAGTTTGTGAGAGAGAAAGAAGGTGAAGACGGATCCTCCCTACAAGTTCCCATAGAATATGTTTCAGGGTATAAGTAATCTGTATTACGTTGGCAAGATTTCTGATTATAGGTGGGAGCAATAAAGAAATCTTCTTAGAATAATCATAACATGTCTTTCTTTGCTTCTTGAGCCTGAGCGTATACCTCAAAACACATATGTTTATCTCAATGTCTATTTTCTCTTGGTTAACTGCAGATACAAAAACATTGGAGAATAGGACTGCAGATAACAAGGACAATCAGCAAATATTTATAATTTCTGCTCAAATTATGGATAGGTGGATATGGGAAAGATTTGACCGAACTTCTATTCACCTTTGTTTTTAGCTGATAATAAACTTTCCTCTTATAACTTAATCTAATACCTCGGAATAGGCAAAACAGAGAGGAAGGTCTAAAGTTCTCAATTTTAGCATGTCATATTTATTTATCTGATTAAACTGACAGGACAAAGTTATGCTGTGCTGTCCTAGAGGCCGACATGCCCTCCTCAGTCAGAGACAATTGGTAGAAGGACCTGGCGGAGGGCTCTGAGTTACGAAGAAGGCAACAGATGAATAAGTTGTATTAGTGTTTAAAACAATAATTAAGAATCACCAATAATTAGGGAATCACCTCCTTGCAATGTGTGCACTAATTATAATTACTATTTTGTCACAATCAAAAAATGTTACCAACAAATGCATTGATACTAACAAATACCTTGCTAGTATAGTTTATCTCAAAGAAATCAAAATAGTACCATTTTAGCTACTTTAGCATCTGTCTTATACTTGATTTTAAAACATTATCTCTTAAGTTTCCTAGCAACAGATCTGCCTTTAAGTGGTTATTGTTAAGTACTTCGTTTGCGTGAAAATGATGAATACACATGGCGATGTTAAACAGCTCCTTATTCTTCTTCTAACAACACCCGAACGAAAACAAAACGCTCGCAGGCCCCTTTATATGGCCAGAAACCCATACAATGACAAGCAACAGTAACAGAGTGCTTCCGCACGTTGCACATGCACACAAGGCCAGCGCCATTCAGTCTGGTCCCGGGCAGCTTTGGAATGCCCAGGACCAATGCAACCTCCCGAGCCTGCTTTTGCAGGCTCAGGACACAACACCCTCCCCCCTAGATGGAACATACCTTGCGCACACACATGTACGCCATTCATTAGGAAAAGTGTCATACAGTTTCAATAATCAAATGCAAGGAGTGTGGAATACTCGAGTCTGCCCTCAGACAACTCCCTTCAATCTTTAGTAATACAATAATGTATCAAAAAAATACAAATAATCTACCACGAGTTACTCCCTTTATTCAGGGCCCTCATGAACAGAACCCTCATGATTTGACAACAACTTCACAAATTCTCTCAGAAGTTTGGTGGGCACTTGGCCCGCTGCGACCTTCTAAGGCTGGGAGAGATTGCCTGGCCCATCTTCTCACCTACCAGGCTAGGCAGGCCAGGGCATTGCCACCCTAGATTTCAAGGTGACCCCGGTGAGGGTGCCTGGCCTACCTGTTTGCCCACCAGGCTAGGGAGGCCAGGACTTTGCTGCCCCAAATACTTGGTTGATTCACCCCACTGCTGGCTGGCTGACCCTCTAAGTCCAAGCCAGCATACCGTGGAGGAGTGGAAATCCCCGATTCCACAATGGACCCCTCTTGGGGACACTGTCCCTCGAGCCTATGGTCAGCAGATGGAGAGGGCTGGGTAGCGAAAGTGCCTCAGTACTCTATGGCCCCCAAGCATGTGCCAGAGTTACCAGAGTCAGGAGTTGCCTCCATGGCAACCCCCTTTGCTGGAGACCTCCTTTTGGGAGCAATTGCGGAATTTGGCAAAAGCCCCAATAGAATTCCTTTTCTCTTGATGTTTGTGATTTGTGTGGATACCCACTGTCAGTCTCCCTGTCTGAAGCACTATCTGACATATATGAATACTGTGGATACCCCCAGTGTGACTCCCTGTCTGGAGTAATTATGGATGTGTGGGATGATCCCTTATCCAGCAAATTCCTGTTAGGAGCACTAGTGGAACCTTGGGATGAATCCCCAAAAGCCTCAGTAGCAGCTAGTGAGTGCCTGTTAGTCCTGGGAAACTGTGACCCATAATGCATATTATGGTCCTCCCCCCCCAGAGAAGAGCCAGGAGCAGAAGCGTGTGAGTCCAGTCTCCAACGCAGTTGGTCTATGTGTCTGCGAAGAACATGGCTGTCACCCAAGGCAACTTTGTATGACAATGGCCCCGAGACCTTGCAGCTGTTACCCAGAGATGTCCAGGCCCATAGTTTCTTGCCCAGACCAGATCGCCCATGTGGAGTCTCCTAGGTGCCCGCGGTTGTGACATCTGTGAAGCCACCCGGTCAGGGTGCAACCTGTCCAGTTCAGTGATGGCAACCCCAGCGGAGTTCAGCAGGGCTCTTCCCTGCGGCAGTGTATGGTGTGGTGCAGTGTGCAAGAAGGAAATCTGCTAATCTGTGATGCCAGTTACCATAAGTCAGTTTCTTGAGGGCATCTTTGGTGGTGTGCACCATTCTCTCTGCCAGTCCGTTGGAGGATGGGTGGAAGGGAGCCGATGTTGCATGCCGGATCAGATTGGCCTGAAGAAAAGCCTGGAACTCAGAAAAGGTAAATTGAGGGCCATTATCTGAAACCAGAACATCTGGAAGACCGTGTGATGCAAAAATTCCTCTGGATGGTTCTGGCAGTAGTAGTGGAGGAAACAGGAACAACCTCTAGCCATTTGGAATGGCTATCAACAACAACCAGGAAGAATTGCCCCTGAAAGGGCCCAGCATAATCTATATGCACCCTAGACCATGGGGTTTGAGTTTCCTCCCACCTATGTACTGGGGCCTGAGGCATTTCAGGCTGAGACTGTTGGCACACTTGGCACCCATGCACCTGAGCCTCAATGGCTTTATCGAGTCCAGGCCACCAAAGATTGCTGCGTGCAAGTGCTTTCATCCTGACTATACCAGGATGTCCCTCATGCGGAGAGATCAAGATTCTAGACCTCAATGAGGCTGGGATCACTACCCTGCTACCCCATAACAGGCAACCCTTGAAAGTGGAAAACTCATGCTTCTTGTGCCAGAAGCTTTGGAACTCAGTATCTGGGCACTCGTCAGGCCATCCTGACAACACCCTTGTCAGCACGCGTGTAAGCGTGTGATCAGTGGCAGTTTCTGCAGCCACATGACTAGCATTGAGGGGAGACTCAGGCAACTCCTGAATGGACAGAATATTAATGGCTGGAGCAGGATCGGGCTCTAATTGGTTCAGTCTGCTCAGGCCATCTGCATGACCCATTTCTTTATGACTAAAGTATAGTCATATGCTGACAGGAAAATGGACCATCTCAGCATACAAGGAGAAATGATATGTGGGGTCTGTTTGTTAGTGGTAAACAAACCCAGCAGAGGCTTATGGTCAGTAAAGACTGTGAAATGGCGGCCATATAAGAAATCATGAAGGGGTCGTGACAGCTGTCAGCCTTGACAGCTTCAAGGCAGGGCTAGATAGATTCATGGATGCAAAGTGTATCGGTGGTTATTAAAATGGATGTCCATGTGCCGCCTCTATGTTGGTTGAGGCAGGCAGGATTCCCTTGGGTACCATTTGTTGGGGGTCAAGGGAAAGGGAGGGTTTTGCCTTCTCTTTCTGCTCAAGATCCCCATGTACAATTGGTGGGCCACTGTGTGACACAGAATGCTGGACTCGATCGGCTTTGGCCTGATTCAGCATGGCTCTTCTTATGTTCTTATGTTCTTAATGCCAGCCACTATGGCCAAGGCTTCTCTGTCAATTTGAGCATAATTTCGCTCTGCAGAAGACAGAGTCCTTGAATAATAGGCCACAGGATCTGTGTCCCTTCAAATGGCTGAGTACAGCTCCCACCCCATAAGGAGATTCATCGCATGTGATGCAAACAGGCAGTTGCTCATTGAAATACACTAAAACAGCATTAGACGTGAGCAAGGTCTTAACCTCATTGAAACTCTTGTCATGGACTTTAGTCCACTGCCAAGGAGCCTGCTTGTCTAAGAGCCTGTGTAATGGCTCTGCCACTGCAGCTTTATGGGGGAGAAATGCATGGTAAAAATTTAATAGCCCCAAGAAGGCTTGCAGCTCACTCTTAAACTTAGGGCTTGGGGCCAGCTGGATAGCTTGTAATTTAGTTTCAGCAAGGTGAATGCCTTGAGCATCAATCCTGAATCCTAATAAGTCAGTAGAAGTGACTCTAATCTTACATTTATCCTTCTTTAGTTTAAGGCCTGCTTTTTGAAAACGAAGCAAGACAGCCCTTAATCTCTCTGCTAAATTTTGAGATGACTCCCCAGCAATGAGGACATCATCAAAGTAGAGAGAGACCCCAGGGACACCTCGAAGTGTGCTCTCCATGACACTTTGGAATATGCCAGGGCTACATTTACCCCAAATTGCAGTCTCTTGACCTTGAAGGCCCCCCTGTGAGTTACAATAGTCTGGGCCTCTGCAGCTGCCTCATCAACAGGTAGCTGTTGATAGGCCTTTGCCAAATCAAGCTTCACAAAAATGCACCCCCCCTTGAGGGAGGCCAGAATATGACTTACCAAAGGCACTGGATAAGCGTGCTATTGCAGTGCCTTATTCAGTGTGCACTTGTAGTCTGCACATATACGTATGTCTCCAATAGTCTTTAGAGGCGTTACTATGGGGGTTTCCCATGGACTTGAATCCACAGGTTCTAGAATGCCCTGCTGGAGCAATTTGTCCAGCTCAGCATCAATCTTGCCTTTGAGGGCAAAAGGTACCCTCCTAGGCTTAATACTGATGGGCATGATGGTTAGGTCTCACCGTAGCACAACGGGAGGCCCCTTGTAGGATCCTAGCTCTGAACTAAACACATCTGCAAACTCCTTGCAGACTTCTACAAGGCTCAACATTTGCAAATGGTGCAGTCCAGTTACCTGGATTCCCAGAGCCTTGAACCAATCGAGTGCAATAAGACTCGTACATTGACCCCCAACAACCACCACATCTAGGGGACCCACAAAATCCTTATGCTGTACTCTAAGGGTAGCCTCCCCCTTAACACACATGATAGAATTCTGAAAATCTGTAAGTATTAGATTGGATGGCCTGAGTTTAACTCGAAGGCCACTGCTGCTGCATATCCTTTTGAATGTATTAATAGAAATAATGGAGAGAGCGGACCTAGTGTACAATTCCATTGATAAGGGAACCCCTTGCAACCTTATGTTAATGGACAGTTTCTTCTTAAGGGGCTTATGTGTCCCTGTCCTCAAAATACTCCTGCACAATGAGCAGAAACCCACCTTATATTGGCTGGGGACCCTGGTACCTTTCAGATGCAATTCTTCACGAGGTTGGACCTTCTGGTGACCCAAACATATGGATGCGATGTGGCCTTGCCTGCCACACACTCTGCAAATGGTGGAGCGGAACCTGCAGTCAGTTCGCTTGTGGCGTCCTCCGCACCTGATGCATTGAAGAGATGCTGGGGCCTTGTCTGGACCTTCCTTCTGCTTCCTTTCAGCTGGCTGGTGAAGCCTATCCACCTCTTCTTCAGGATCCGCTTCCGATCCTTCTCGAGCATCCTCTTGATGGACGGTGGCTGTGTCTGGAGGGTTCTTGGTGAGCCGTAAGGCCTTCACAGCCCCGCCTGCTGCTTTCTCAGCTGTCACCTCTTGTAGCGCATCTTGGAAAGAGACATCTTCTTTTGGAAAAATCTTCTGTTGTAAGTCTCTGTTCCTTAAACTGCATACAAAGTGATCTCATAGCCTCTCTTCCAGATCCTTGAACTCATAAGCTCTGGCTGCTTGCCTTAAGGCCGCAATAAAATTCGCAACAAATTCATCCGGCCTCTGGTCTCTCTGCTCGAACGCGTGCCTCCAAGCAATAACAGGTAACTTTGGCTGGAAGTGTTCTTTTAACATTTTCTTCAAGTCAGTATATGTTACTGACTCCAAAGGTGCAGGGGCCACCAGATTCTCTGTGATTTCAAAAGCTTCCTGTCCACAGACACACAAAATAGTTGCAGCCTTCAAGCCGTCTTCTCTAATTTGATTTACTCTGAAGTAATTCTCCACCCTTGCAACGTAGGAATTCCATTTCTCTGGGTGTAATACATCAAAATCAGACAAACGGCCAACCTTTGTAATCTTACTATTATGACCTTCACCACTCGTTCCTCTGCAAACTGCTATTGGGGAAAGGGTTCTTTAGCCGAACTCACCCTCCAGCAACACTATACTGGCAGGCTGGGACGCTGATTCAGACACCGTCTTCCCCTCTTCAGGACTTCCTGGGTAAGTCCTTAAAGCTTTTGCTTCAGCTTGCAAAGGATCCCACCTTCGTCACCAGTGTTAAGTACTTCATTCGCGTGTGAATGATGAATACACATGGCGATGTTAAACAGCTCTTTATTCTTCTTCTAACAACACCCGAACGAAAACAAAAGGCTCGCAGGCCCCTGTATACGGCCAAAAACCCGTACAATGACAAGCAACAGTAAAAGAGTGCTTCTGCACCTTGTGCATGCGCACAAGACTGGTGCCGCTCAGTCTGGTCCCGGGCAGCTTTGGAATGCCCGGGACCAATGCAACGTCCCAAGCCTGCTTTTGCAGGCTCAGGACACAACAGTTATAAACATACATTTTGATTTATTTAACAATCTAGGCAGCGATCCAAATAACTACTTACATGGACTTGTGCTCTGAAAGGTTTCACTTTCTCCTTTGAATGGCAAACATCTCCTGGCATTTCATAACCTACTTGTCAAGCTCTCCTTTGTAGAAAAGCTTTGCTTCAGACTTTAATTTGAGAAGTACAAATGTGAAGCTTCCTTAAGGACATAAAACAAATGGTACAGATCTTTGGATGCAGATCCTAGAGGACTGCTATGTCTCCATAATTGATTTAAGCCTCATTCATACATTCAGTTCCAATACCTGAGGGCAATAAAAGGACCTTTTTTCCCTTTTATGCATATCCATGATCTGGTTATCACAATGGGGAACTGTATTCTATACAGTTACATGTTTCTAGTCCATGAGAAAGCATATGTTTGTAGGCAAAGTACTTAGCTAAGACTAAGTACTAAGTCTTAGTCTTGAAGGCACCAAAGTATAGGCCAGGGATAGGCCACCCAAAACACTCAAAGAGCCACTTGGACCCATTTCCCACCAAAAACAAAACACTGGGAGCCGCAAAACCCTTTTGATATCTAAAATGAAGATAACACTTCATACATCCTTTTTTACCTTTATTATAGGTGTGTGTGTGTGTGTGTGTTTCTGTGTGTGTGTGTGTGTATGTGTGTGTATATGAATATATATATACATACACACACAGGTAAAAAGGATATATGCAGTGTTATCTTCATTTTAGATGTCAAAAGGGTCTCTCTCTCTCTCTCTCTCTCTCTCTCTCTCTCTCTCTGTGTGTGTGTGTGTGTGTCTCTCTCTCCCTCCCTCTATCTCTATCTGCCCTTGGTCTGCCAGTCCTCTTCCCCCACTCTCTTTCCTTCTCTCTTGCTCTTTCCTCTCTTTCTCTCTCTCTCTCTTTCCCTCTCTCTCTTTCTCTCTCTCCCCCCCTTCTCTCCCTCTCTCCTATCTGCTGCTCACCTGGTAAGCTGACTTCAAGCTATTCTCCAACAAGCTCAGGGGTAGGCAACCTCGGCTCTTTTATGACTCATGGACTTCAACTCCCAGAATTCCTGAATCAGCATAGCTGGGCTAGCTAGCTCTCTCCTTCCTTTTCTGCTTCCTGCTTCCTGCAGAGATGCAGCAAAGGGAGGAGCTCCGCCCAATAAGCTTTTCAACTCCTTGGAGAACACTGTGAGTGTACTCTCTCTTTTTTATACACACACACATACACATACACACACACACTCAAACAAACACAAACACACACAGAGAGAGAGAGAGGGGGAGAGGGAGAGAGAGAGAGAGAGAGAGAGAGAGAGCAGCAGGGAAGCACAATTACCTCTCTGTGTCTCTGTCTCTCTCTGCAAATGGCAGAGGAGGCTGGGAGCCACAGGGAAAGGCTCAAAGAGCCGCATGCGGCTCTGGAGCCGCAGGTTGCCGACCTGTGGTATAGGCAAACAAGTGCTGTTTTTCTTTCTCACTGTCATCAATTTCTAATTCTTTCTAGAGATACAAGTCATAGGTGAAGATAGTGACAAGAATGAGCAACTAAGTAGTCATGACAATAATAAAATATATTTTAGGACCCACAGTAAAGACCCAACTATGCTTTCCATTAATGGTCATACTGGAATGGATGGAAAGCATTCTCTAAGGGAGGAATACCATATTTTTTTAAGGTGCAAGTGAAAAACACAGCTTCTTCGTGTTTGGGCAGTCTCTCATCAGCATGTGATATCATATCCAAAACCAAGAATGCCATGTGGCAATTTTTCCAAGCTGAATTCTTTATTAGCATATTAGAATATTTTTATCAGCCAAGTGTGATTGGGCACACATGGAATTTCTGGTGCATAAGCTCTCAGTGTACATACAAACAATAAATAATATAATCATTAACTGATAGAATTCTTTATTGTTTCACACCTATAGACAAAATGTTGCCAAAATGAAGATCTACTATCTATACATACAATATGTGAGCAATTAGGGAGGGGCTGTCTTCACCCTCTTTCTCTCACACAAAATATCTGGGCTAAATTGCCTCTTACTCCTCTGGAATGTGGCCCCTCCCTCCTGGGAGTCTACCCCCTCACTACATCCAACATACATCCAATGATAAGCACAATTATAATTGTTCAAAATACCATTTGCCTATTCCTATCTAATGAACTGTATGCATATTTCCATCTTTTATGGTTGTTCATTAGCTAACATTAAAACCATAAGTATCATTTTTGGGTAAGTTAAATAAAGCTTATTTAATACACTTTTACAGGGAAAGCTAATCAGTCACGTATGCTTCTATACACCTATATGTATGCATACAGAAATATATTTTTAAAAGTTTTTTATTTATAAAACAGTTAAAACAAAGATGAACATAATGTAACATTCCAGTGTATATATTCCTAACAATTTATTCCTCATCATACATATAATTCTTAATCTCTATATATACATATTTTTCTATACAATACAGTCACTAATTTGTTTCTCTATATACTAACCTACAGTTTTATATATATCTATCTTAACAGTAACTTAAAACCCGAACAGTTCTCCTTGATTCATACCAACAATAGAATTTGTCCCAGATTTCAAAGTAATCTGACTCTGTCTTGTCCTTCATTTCCATTGTGAGCCTATCCATATCAGCACACGATAGGATTTTATATAAAATCTCTTCTTCTGTTGGAATGTCTTTATTCCTCCAGTTTTGTGCATACGCCAATCAAGTAGCCGTGAGAATATGTAACATCAAGTAAAGTATTCCTTTGTCATATTTCTGCGTAGTTACACCTAGTAGGAAGAGTTCTGGTTTTAGCTCTACCTTTATCATTAGTATTTCTTCCAGCCATTTTTTAACCTTGTTCCAAAAGTCACGGGCTTTTGAGCACTCCCACCACATGTGGTAATATATCTCTCTTGCCAATTTACATTTCCAACATGTGGAAGAAATATTTGTGGACCCATTTTAGCTAATCTTGTGGGTGGGAGATGCCATCTGTAGAACATTTTGTAGAGGTTTTCTTTGTAGGAGGTGGCCAAAGTAATCTTCCTATTTCATACCCATAGTTCTTGCCAGATATGCAGATCAAAGTTAAGATCAAAATCCCTGCTCCACGTTAACATGGTTTCTTTTACCTGTTCTTCATACATTGCCTGGTCTAACAAATATAGCTTTTTAATCATTTTATCCTCAGTACCTAGTAATATTTTATCCAGCCCTATAGGTTCTATTTTTATGCCTAACTCTTTTTTTATGTTTCCAATATCTCGCCTGTAATTGAAGGTATGCCCACCATTCTAGTTCTATCCCTTCGTCTTGAAGAATTTTCCTGGGCTTCAATTCCACTTTTTCATCTAGTAGGTTTTTATGTGTTATAATCTTCCCTAATTGGATAAACTTTGGATGTACATGCATTTCTAAAGATGAGATCCAGCCAGGGACTTGAGTATAATTTGGTTGTCAGGTTTTAACCCATACATCAATTAAAGCTCGTCTGATATAATGCCTTCAAAAATATCTATATATACATAGAGAAATATATACAGACATTGTAGGTGCTTCATCACTCAAGTTTTTTTTAAGAAGAGACTGGACAGCCACTCGTCTGAAATGATATAGGGTCTCCTGCTTGAGCAGGGGGCTGGACTAGAAGACCTCCAAGGTCCCTTCCAGCTCTATTCTGATTGTTATTATTACATGCAGTTAAGATGCTGGGCTTGTCGGAAAACCGGTAGCCCAGGTTCGAGACCTCAAAGCCACATGATGAGGTAAGCTCCTGTCCTCACTTCTGCCAACCTAGCAGCTCAAAAGCACGGAAATGTGAGGTCGAAATTCAGTCCGCTTTATCAATATTAAGGCAAACAACATTAGGCATAAGATCATGTTAAGAGGCATTAGTCATAGAACATAAACATTCAACATTAGGTGTTAGTTTTTGTAAACATTTGATTTGTTATACATTCTTCCCTCCTCACGTCGAGCCTTAGCTAAACACCAGATGCATTTTGTTTGATTGGTGTTTCTCTTGGATATAGTCTATCCATTGTTTCCAGTCTATCAAATATTGTTCATTGGAGCGACCTTTCAAGTATGCTGATATTTTTAATATTGAAAAAGCGGAATGAATATCTACCTCAGGTTATTGAATTTCTACCTCAGGATCATTGGTTAGGGATCATAAAAGATTGTACTAATAAAGAGATGAATAATATGTGATAGACTAGAAACAGTGGATAAACTATAGATAAGAGAAACACAAATCAAATAAAGTGTAACAGGCGTATAGTTGAGGCTTGACGGGAGGAGTGATAAATGTTTACCAAATCAGACGTTTACACAGACTAATACTTAGTATTGTATATCAGGTGCTATGATGATTGCTGCATAATATGATTTTATGTACAATGTTGATTGTTTTAATAAAAGAATTTAAAATTAAAAAAAAAGCACGGAAGTGTGAATAAACAAATAGTTACCACTTTGATGGGAAGGCAACAGAACCCCGTGATGTCATGCTGGAATGTCTTTGGACAGCACTGACTCAGTGACCTTGAAATGGAGATGAGCATCAACCCTTATAGTCGGCAAGGACAAGCAGAGTAAAATCTGCAGGGACTCCTTTACATTTTTTTTTTAAAAAAACCCTTTTTGGTGTATTCTTAAATCTGTATATTTAGATCAACGTTCTCCTTTTTGTGTATGTCTGCTTTTCTTATGCTGATCTGTCTACAAGCTTTTCACTTTATATGATTGCCCCTGTAAGAAAAGCAAGACATAAACAGGAGGAAAAATGATAGGGGAGGGGGAGAGGGAGAGACAAGCCTTTTCCATCGGGACTACAACACAGCGCAGACCAAAAATATAAAATTGCAGCTTTCACAATTTAATCTCTCATGGACGGCTGCTTGAAAGCATTCTCTTTTAGATCTACATTGCCAGAACTCATTTCAAGGAAAACCGTTTCTTTTTCTTTATCTACTGGATATATTTTAATTTCCTGGCTTCTATCTGGTTCCCTCCTTCACGTTTGACAAATGTGTTTGCTGTTAGATCACCCCTTCTCCTGCAATGGGTTCATTTGTATTAGTTTACATGGCAGGTCTCATTTTTACAGCTAGTGGACTCTTTCCTTTTATTTTTCTTTTTGTTTGCTTTGTTGTTGGCATGTATGTGTTGGCATGTACCCTCAGGCTTGTCCCAGAGTATGTTCACAAATTAATAATATTGGGGTTTTAGCAAATTAAACAACACACATATATTGTATTGCACTGATGTTCATGCAATATTAGCTTAATTAGCTTAATTATTTCTCTTTTTTTTCTATCTGTGTTTCCCAGATAGCAACCTCCACATATACTCACATAAAGGAAACCATTCACAATTCAAGGTCAATTTGTTTCATATAGATATTTTAACCAATCTGAGAAGTCAGTTCTCTCCTATTTAGTTACAGGTTTTAAATTGTACTGCTATACATGGTCTCAGCAGGTGGCAGTACCTGGTTAGTCATGCCAGGGTTTGGAAGCTAAGCTGTATTTGATCCAGTTAGAATTTGGATGAGATAATTCGGGTAATACTAATGCTATGAACAAGGTAGGACAGAGGAAACTGGAAGAAGGTAGTTGTAAACCACTTTTATACAGTTGTCAAGAAAGTATATCAAGCTAGATGTGATGTCACAAAGCCTCAAGCTCAACTTGAAAGAAACTTTACTTTTTAATCCTTTACATACTAAAAAATAGAGAGCCTACTAAGAAAAACTGTGGTTCTTTGTATTGTACCATTTTTCATGACAGTAAATTGGCCCACAGATCAAGAAAAGCAATCTAAATTAGTACAAATATTTTTTTGTGAAATGGAAAGGCTGCTACATCTGTTCTGCTCCATACAATCTTTTCAGTTTTTCTCAGATATTGTCCCATTGTCTCAACCTTTTATGAATATTTTGTAAAAAGCCTTTATAGAAAATGTTCTGCACTTTTCTTCACATTTCTTTTAATATATGCATTTTTAGAAACCATTTTCTCTATTATACTGTATACCCTTTTTTGTACACAATTTTTCTGGAATATATACAAGTTTTAAATATCTTTAGAAAGTGGCTTACAAAAAAAAACCCCAGGTTTTTTGGGATAGAACTCAAAATATGACAAAATTATCTCAATTCAAGTCCAACACAATGCAATTGATATTGCAATTATTCAAGTAAATGCAGATAGACGCAGATAAAATGGAAGTTGAACATTCTATGAATACATAAAAATAAGGCACCAAGGTATAAACTAAGAAACTATAGCATTCTAGTCCTGCCTTAGGCATGAAAGCTGGCTGAGTCATTTTGGACCAGCCATTCTTTGTCAGCCCAACCCACCTCACAAGGTTGTTGTTGTGGGGAAAATAGGAGGAAGGAGTACTGGATATGTTTGCCATTTTGAGTTGTTTATAAAAATAATAAAGGTGTGATATAACTAACTAGTTAACTAACTAAATAAATAATAAACAGACATACAGGTAGACAGAAATGTTCAAATCATGTGGAATAATGGGAAAACAGTTTTGTTGTACAAATCAAAGCAAGATGCAGTCGAATAGATGTATGTATCAAAGAAAATTCAATGTTTATAGCAAAAATTATATATGGAAATCACCAACTGGACAATGCTCAGATCAAACTGAAGATATATTCTGCAAACAAAAATGAAGAAGTTCTATTCTCTCAGCAAAGAGAAAACCAGGTGATCATGAGCTCCTTATTCCAAAAATACAGTTATATTAGGAAAAACAAAATAGATAGAGTCTTAACAATAGTCCACATGGTTATATAGTAAAGATACAAATTAGGTGTAGTAGGTTAGACCTGATAAAGAGTACCTGAAGAATTCTGGACTGAAAGTTTTGAAATAATTAAAGATGAAGTGCATAGAAATATCTCAAACACCAAAGAGCAAAATGGTTCTCTGTTGATATGTTGTTGATAAGTTGATATGATAAGATGTAAGGCAAAAGGCAATAAAGATAGAAAAGAATGGCCCAAATAAAAGATGAGTGGATTATAAGAAGAGGCATGGGATTATATCTTAATTAGCAAAACAATGAAATTGATGATAGCAATCAAATGGGAAGGAGAAGAGTTTTATTTAAGAGAATTGCAGAAATGAAAGAAAGCATTTGTGCAAAGATTGGTGCAATAAAAGACAAAGAACACAAAGATCCACTGAAAAAAGATGCTACAAAAAAACCTAGCATTAACATATGGAAGAACCAGACAAGAAAAAAGGTTCTCAAAATTGAGCGTAAATATGGATAGTTCATCTAGAGCCAATCATTCTGGAAAGGGCTGAATAGGTTCTAGAAGATATTGCAAAACAATGACATTTCAATCTTTGATGAAACTAGTAGAACTGTTTAAAGTCTTACAAGATGACCCAACTAAGTAAGACCACAGCTGGAATACGGCAGCCAATTTGGATCACCATATCACAAAAAAGATGTTGAGAGTTTGGAAAAAATTCAGAGAAGAGCAACTAAGATGATCAAAGGTCTGGAGGCTAAAACATACGAAGAACGGCTATGGGATTTGGTGTTGGCTAGTCTAAAGAAAAGAAGAAATAGGGGAGACATGATAGCAGTGTTCCAGTATCTGAGGGGCTGCCACAAGGCAGAAGGGGCCAGTTTGTTCACCAGAGCACCAGTGGGAAGGACAAGAAACAATGGTTGGAAACTGATCAAAGAGAGAAATAACCTGGAATTAAGAAGAAACTTCCTGACAGTGAGGACAATCAACCAGTGGAACAGCTTGCCTCCAGAAATCGTGGGCATTCCATCACTGGAGATTTTTAAGAAGAGACTGGACAATCACCTGTCTGAGATGGTATAGGTTCTCCTGGTTGAGCAGGGGGTTGGACTAGAAGACCTCCAAGGTCCCTTCCAGCTCTATGCTACGCTATGCTATGCTATGCTGTGCTATGCTATGCTATGCTATGCTATGCTATGCTATGCTATGCTATGCTATGCTATGCTATGCTATGCTATGCTATGCTATGCTTTTCTATGCATGTACTTCAGGTGTCAGCAAAATTTTCCTGTAAAGGGACAGGGAACATCCATCCTCTGCTTCTATGGGCACAGCTGGCAGGTCTGCAGATCCAGGAATGTGGCAGTCATTAAATAGCACTGGCAAATTAGCCTAAAGGCTGCTGATACGCTTCCACTGCTGCCATTGCTGGATGCCCAACCCCTACCCTTTTGTCCTGCCCCTCAGGGCAGGAGCTTGGCTGAGGCTCAAGTCTGTCAATCTGCCACTCACCTGCCTATTCACTCTTAGCTCACGGGTGGTATATAAACCATCCAGATTTGATCAATGAATTGTAGTTTGCAAGCAGATATTAAAAACACAGGAATGACTAAGGGACTGGAAAGATCAATGTATTATTCCAACACAAAACAAGGCAGAGGTAAAAAAAAAATGCTCAAGCAATCAAACATTTGCATTTATAGCATATGCTAATTTTTGAGTCCATGGGGCAGAAACTGCCAGATGTACAAGCTGGATTCAGATGAGACAGAGAATACCTGAAATCACATTGCTAATTCCCAGTAGAAAATGGAAAAGTCAAGACTATTCTGAAAAGACACATTGTTTAATTGCTTTTGTTTTGCTTTTGCTTTTATTAATTGTAATTGCTTTTATTAATTTTGTTTGACAAATGGAATGCAGTCTTTAGAAAATATAGCTTTACAAAGCCACCTCATCTGACTATTGAAGAATTTGTCTAATTGCCAGAAAGCAGTGAAATAATTGAAGTTATCTATACAAGTATAGGAATATGGGAATTCCTCCCTATTTTACAAAATATGATGCCTTCTGTGAAAGCATTGCAAAAATTCTCTGAACTACAAATGGATCTTCATAAAGATGCCTTAAAGAGTTAATAAGTTAAGACTATATTGTTGTCATTTAAAAAAACAACAACCCTAAAACCTGTGGTGATACGGGTGCCAGAGGCAGCACTCGGAGCCCTCTCTGTGGGCACACGTGCCGTTGCTCCAGCCTTGCCTCCCTCCACAACCCCCTCCTCACCAGCAGCCCCCCCAGAGGAGAGTCGCCCCCAAGCATGGCCCACACAGAACAGCAGAGCCAAGGACATGGAAGCCAGGCAGTGTAGACAAGACTCTGCCCTCATGCCCCATTGCGCACAGTTGATGCTGCGGGGCACGGGGAGAGGACGTAGCCGCCATGGTACTGCTGGGCTGCCTGGGTGATCTGCAGTGGGCCCTGGAGGCAGTGAGTGGCCCTGCAGGCAGGCAGGCAGGGTGGAGCGGAGCAGGGGCGGGGCAGGGGGTGGAGCAGGGGCGGGGCCAGTTTTGGGGAACTCGGTCTCTAAAAGGTTCGCCATCACTGTACTAGGGGAAATTCCCAGATGTGGTTTCCTATTTTCTGACTCTGAATGATGCAGTTCTCAAGAGATCTGTGTCATTTTTATTATTTTGAACTTGGAGACAAAAGCTTGAAATCTAAATGTATGTAGTATCTTTGGTCTCACATAACTCTGTTTATTCACTATTGTTGTTGTAATTGCTGTTGCCAAGAAAACTGCATAACTATGAATCAAGCTTGATTTCTTTTGATCAGAATATGGCCAGAGAAACACTACAGCTCTTAAAAGGTCAAAGAACTATCTAAAAGAAGGTATTTATGTCTGCATTTATATCAGCTTGTTATTATAGGCATAAGAGTACTGAAGCATACTTTGGGTAGTAGTGACTGAAAGAAATATACAAAATTTTCCTCCAATCATCTCAGTGAGGTTTCATACCATATCATTGGCTATCTTTGTCAAAGGAGACAGTTACATCTCCTATCCTCAATTTCTCTGCTATGGTCTATTCAGGCTACCATGATTAATCCATGGAATGAACAGGCTTTCTGTAAGCCTTGTTCAAAATCCTTCAGATATTTTGCATCAGTACCTTTCCCCCAATCTCATTTGTTTTACTGCCTTAGTGAAACTGAATATCATAGGTACAAATGACTGAATATGATGACTACAAATATCTTTGAGCAGCAATCTGAAATATAGACAGTTGGGATATCAGGATTATTTTACTTTCTGAGTTTGTAAATAAATTTAGAATAATTCTTAAAAAATGGGATGAAGGGAGAGGAAGAGGGAGAAAGAGAGAGGAAGAGGAAGAAGGGGAAGGAAAGGGAAGGGAAGGGAAAGGGAAAGGATTCTAGCACAAGCGGTTCTAGCAAAAATGATCTCTCTCCATCTCAATTGTCTAAAAGTGGGACATGTTTTTCAGGATTCACTTTGAAGTGAGGCTGATCTCACAGATCTCTGAATCCAATACTCCAGTGAACAAACAAACACTTTACCCAAAAGCCTTTTTTGTTTTCATTTTTGCACTTGTTCATTTGTTTGTTTTGCAATGCAGCGTGACATCCTACCAAACCCCTTAATTACAAATCTTTCACTCACTCTGGAGATCTTGCAGATTTGAACTGAGATGGAAATAAATTAGCAGTGGTAGGAAAGAGCCCTTTCCCCAAATACCTCCCAACCTGTGGCCATTAAAAAAATCAAATCAAATAAAATAAATAATTGGATTGTGATATTGGCTTTCACCTGCACCCTGTCTTGTAGAAGTGCATTTCAGCACAATTCTAACAAAGTTTCCAATCTGAACTTTAAACTCTTTTTAAAAAACATAATTCCATATGTTGGAAAAACAGCTTTCCAACATATGGTCATATGCAATTATTGCAAAAGGAGATGCAAAAACAGGAGTAAAATTGGAAAGCTAAAAAATAACATTCGCGCAATTTCTAAAGCACGACTTTTAAAGCTTCTAACTTAAATCATTGCCACCAATAAATCATACTTTTAGACAAGGCACCTCCATTTCCTTTACTTTTTTCATTGAAAATAGTTGTTCTGCTAAAGTCCCATTTGTATGTCTAGAGTGTGTGATAACAAACCGAGTATAGACCTCATTTATTGCAACATATGTTTTCGAAATCTCTGTGGATTCAGCCCAATGCATATTGCTCGCAATCATATAGGTTGTTCTGACAACTCAAAGCTTGAGCTTTTCCCATTACAGTGCATGGATTTGTTTTATTTATCCAGAATAAAGTTTTGCAGATTTTTTTTTTGAGAGAAAGAGAAACAATAAGGTAAAGAAAAGCATCTGGAGAGGAACCTTACATAAAGAATCTGGTAACAATGGCATAATAATGCTAGGAAAAGTGGAAAGAATTGGAAGAAGAGAACAGCAAGGTAGATAAACTGAAATGGTATAGATCTCTTGCCTGAACAGGGGGTTCAATGAGGAGACTTCCAACTTTGTTATCCTTTTATTCCGTAAACTCATTTATAGTATAGGTAGTCCTTGACTTACAACAGTTCATTTAGTGACTGTTCGAAGTTACAATAGCACTGAAAAAAGTGACGATAGATGATAGATAGATAGGTAGGTAGGTAGGTAGGTAGGTAGATAGATAGATAGATAGATAGATAGATAGATAGATAGATAGATAGATAGATAGATAGATAGATAGATAGATAGATAGATAGATAACCTTTATTGTCATTTTTTTCCTGTGGGCACAATGGCATACATTAAAAATGAAATTTAGTTGATTCCTCTCAAAGTGTACACCTACACAACACACTTAAAACATACTATATACAACATATGTATAGACCTACACCCTTACATATAAGTAATGTTATGTATTGTTATTGACCGTTAATGTGTTTAGGTTTAAATGTGTCTCCAACTGTTCTGGAGGGAAAGCGAAGTTCATATTTGAGCGGGTAAAACAGTTTTAAATCAGATTGGTCGCCACCTAGTGGCGGCACGTATAAATATCTGTCAGTCTGCCAGTTGAGCTCAGTTCTGTTATTCTTGCAATAAAGCATGCCTTCAAGAACTCACTATTTAACAAGTAACATATAAATTTATTCACTATCCATCTTGAATACATAATGGGAAGAGGAAGCTTTAGAGTTCACAAGGTTAATACTGTATGGAACAAAGCTGTGACTGAATCTGGATGTTCTGCTTTGGATACCACGAAGCCTCCTCCCAGAAGGGTAGAAGGAAAACAGGTCATGAAGTGGATGTGTAGTGTCCCAGACAATCTTGCGGACCCTGCTCAAGCAATGCTTATGTGCTATGTCCTAGATGGAAGGGAGGGAACTGCCAATGATCTTTTTGGCCAACCTCACCATTCTCTGCATTGTCTTCCTTTCTGAAGCAGTGATGTTTCCAAATCAGGCTGTGATGCTGTATGACAGGATGCTCTTGATTGTCCCTCTGTAGAAAGTGGTAAGGGCAGGGGAAGGAAGATGTGCTTTTCTCATGCGATGCAGAAAATGCAGGCCCTGCTGTGCCTGCTTCACCAATGTCTCGCTGTTGAGCAACCCAGCCAGCCTACTTGTTAACTGCACACCCAGGAATTTGATGCTGGTAACCATCTCCACAGGTGAATCATGACCGTTTTTCACGCTTATGACCACTGCAGCGTCCCCATGGTCACATGATCAAAATTCAGACACTTGGCAACTGACTCATATTTATGACCGTTGTTCTGACCTGGGGTGATGTGATCCCCTTTTGCTACCTTCTGACAAGCAAAGTCTCTGATTCACTTAACGATTTTGGCAAAAAAGGTCATAAAATGGGGCATAGCACACTTAATAAATGTCTCACTGAGCAACAGAAATTTTGGGCTCAATTTTGGTTGTAAGTCGAGGACTAACTGTAGTAGTGAGTGCACTATTGTAAGCCTGAAAGATTGGTTTGAATTTATATCAAATACACATGGCAATGGAAGGAAGGAAGGAAGGAAGGAAGGAAGGAAGGAAGGAAGGAAGGAAGGAAGGAAGGAAGATAAGATATATATTTAATAAACAAATAAATATACATGGGTTCTATTGAGTTTCATGGATCTTGCTCCTAAGTAAGGTCACTGAAATAAATGATTGGTTCTTTGGCTTAGGACAAACCCTGCTGAAGGTCTGTCTGTCTTAAAATTAAATAAAACTTTCATTAAAATAAATTAACAAGAGTTGTATGAAACCTCAAGAAACCACACAAATATTTTATGCAACTATCCATGTAACTAGAAATGTCCCTTAATTGATGTAAGCCTCCTTATATTAAGTTGAAAAAAAAACTGCTTTTCTGCCACTGTTTATTAAGTACCAGAGAACTTTTGATTCTACAAACTGCTGTGAGGTAGTGGTTATCTTTTTAATGTTGTAAAATTACTTGACACAGTTAAAGACATGTCATACATACAACCCTACAAAAACAAAAACAACTGAAGTCAAATTAGATTGCCACCAAACTCATAACTGAGTTTCCCCTTATGTGGTCAATTTTCAGAGGCCTCTCCTAATGATTCAATTAGTTCCCTGGGTCCATGGATAACAGCTTGTTCAATGTTCTGTGACATATTACTGATTAGTATCTGCTGAAACCTTTCCTTTTTGTGCTATATGGGTTCATATAAGCAATGATTTAAAAAATGAAGTTGCTGTAATTTGAGTATTTGCAGTACAGAGTGTTCTTTTCATCCTCATATCCATAAAATGCAACACATGTACAGAAGTAATTTAAATGGTCCTTCCTTCCTTCCTTCCTTCCTTCCTTCCTTCCTTCCTTCCTTCCTTCCTTCCTTCCTTCCTTCCTTCCTTCCTTCCTTCCTTCCTTCCTTCCTCATTCCTTAAATTGCCATGAGAACCTGATGCAAATGACTATCATAAAAACCTGATTACAAACAAAACACACAAGACACAAAAAGCTAAGTGAGCAAATATTTAATATTAGTGGCTAGAAGATTAAAAGGCCTATGTGTAAATAAGGCTGTGAGAATGACTGTGAGGAAGAGAAACAGTCGCAGCCAAGGCAATTGTCACATAAAACAAATCTGAGCCTAAAGGAGCAAAGAAATTTGAGAAGCATCTCAAATTGAACTTCCTTCTCTACTTCTCTTTAGGATAAAGGCAGGGAGGGAAAATACATATTCGTAGTTGCAAGATTCTCTTGCTGAAACTAAAACTAAAAGTAGCTTTAGTATTCATGACTTTGGTGTTGAAGCCTGGTCTGGCCTCAAAGGGCTGACAGCCTAATACCCTATACTACAATCTTTTCTAAACTCTAATGAGGAGACACCTTGCTTCGATTCCAATATTTCTTAGTTTTATAACTATCTTTACGAAAGTAAAATCGGCATTAAAAAAACCCATCTGTGACAAAGCTTCTATAGAAGAGTAAGAGATAAATATAATGATCTAAGACACAAGTGTCAAACTCGCCACGTCACGTGATGTGTCACGACATATTGCGACTCTTTTTGCATTGCCGGCAATGGGCTGGGCGCGGCTTCAGTATGATGAAACCAGCCCACGGGCTAGCAGTTTGACACCCCTGATCTAAGATATGATGATCTAAGAGCATGGGGTAGACATTGGAGGAACAGGTGATCTTTAAATAAAACACTCTTACATCATGCTAGTCAACAGATAACTCATTGTGTTGTTTTAATGCAGGGGTTATTGTGGAAGACCTGGGAGGCACAACTTATGGTTTGTGCTGTCATATAACACTCAGCTGCAAACTGAGTTTCAAACTCAACCTTCAAATCTCCAAGATCTTGGTCCCATCAAATACTATAAGCATACACACAGAGTGACACATACACATGACACATACACATGTACAGGGACATAGAGAGAGAGAGAAAGAGAGGGAGAGGGAGGGAGGAGAGAGAGAGAGAGAGAGAGAGAGAGAGAGAGAGAGAGAGAGAGAGAGAGAGAGAGAGAGAGACTGATTCATGCATAAATGAATATACACATAGTGGTAGTCCTCGACATACGCCCAGACTTTATGTTGCTAAGTGAGAAATTTGTTAAGTGAGTTTTGTCCCATTTTATGACTTTTCTTGCCACATTTTGTTAGATGAATCACTGCATTTGTTAAATTAGTAACACATGGTTAAGTGAATCTGGCTTCCCTATTGACTTTGCTTGCCAAAAGTTTGCAAAAGATGGTCACATGACCCCGGGACACTGAAACCATCATAAATATGAACCAGTTGCCAAGCATCTAAATTTTGATCACATGATTATGGGCATGCTGTAGAGGTCGCAACTGTGAAAAATGGCCATAAGTTACTTTTTCCAGTCCCATTGTAACTTCGGTCACTAAACAAACTCTTGTAAATAGAGGCTTGCTTCTATACATATGCAGTGCCACTCTCCTGTTTCTTACAAATCAAATATACTTTAATTATTACCATGAAAAAAGACAAAGATGGACAACCCTATAAACAGTCTTTCATGACTGAAAAATTAGAGATTGTCTCATTCCTTTTGATATTTTAAAATGTCCTCAAGACCTCCAGAAACCAGAGATTTGTCTTGATGGCACACCATTGTCAAGGAGGCCATTTTTTTTATTCTCCCTCCATTTATGATGATTTTTGTGGTTGCATTTTGGATATTTAGGATACTGGTCTTCATATGCACTTCCCAAGGTCCCCCTTGGTGAGATGAGCAGCTTTATCAATTTGATAAATTAATGTGTGGAGTTGAGCTTGCATGTTGACTGGGAAATTCTGGGAATTGAAGTCTGCAAATCTTAAAGTTGCCAAGTTTGAAAAACACTGCTTTAGAATAATATGTTTGTGCTAATGAGGTAATTTTTCAAACTTGAAAGGGTGATTTCAGGGTTGAGGAAGATTTCAGCAAATATTTAAATCATTAGCTACTTACTTTATGGAAATGGCAAGCCGCTGGGAAGTTCCATGTAAAAAATGGCCATGTCTAGGCATTGCTAAGTTGTCACTTGATCGGCCCTAGGACAAACATCTGTGGTAATGTGTCTGGAATTGAAACACTGATAGCTACTCTGCTGCACATTGATAACTGGCTGCCAAGATGGATCAGGGATCCAGTGCTTTAAATATTTCTACCCTTAAATACAGATGCCAGCGATTTTTTACATCTGTTCATTCCAGTTCTGTTTTTTATTTACCCCAAAAAGGTGAAAATAAAGGTTCGTATCCTATAATTTTACTAAGAGGAATAATTGTAGTAGCATGCTCAAAAGGTGTATGCTTCCCTGAGGCTGTAAATTACAATCTTGTAAAGATTTTGATTGTAAAGATTTTTAAAAAAACTGAATTTCTTTAATCTGGAAATAAGTATGTGGAGTAGGGATATGAAAACATTTTTCAAATACAAACAGGACTGTCAAAAGAGGAAAGCAAGCAAGCACACACATTATTCTGTGCCAGAGGGGCAGGATTAGGTCTAAAAGGTTTAAGAGAGAAGATTTTTTTTTGGATTTTAGGAGAGAGAAAAAGGAATGTCCCTGATGACAAGAACAGTTTTGTTAGAAACCAATTTTCCTCAAGGGATGATGGCCTCTCCTTCAATAGAACTCTCCAAGCATTGGATGTCATATGAAACACCCATCTATTAGGGCAGGGGTCCACAATCCCCAGTCCATGGACCAGCACCAGTCCACAGCATGCCAGCAACCGGTCCATACAAACAAGCTGTCCATACAAACAAGCCCCATCTGCTGGATGCAAGCAGCAACAAAACCATGCATCCTCCAGTCCGCAGAAAAACCTCTCTCCATGTAACCGGTCCATGGTGCCCAAAAGGTTGGGGACCTCTGTATTAGGGATCTGCTAAATTTTCTGCCTCAGTCAGGAATGCATTTTAATGACATCTGGTGTCTTTCAAGTGCTGTGACCCTGATCTTGTTTTACCACTGGCATCCATTGAAAGCCTCTTTCAAAATCAGCAAGATGGTGGACAGAGCATTGTGATGCCACTCCCTTTTTGTATATATGAGAACACTGCACCCACATTCGTTGCCATTTTTCTAATTCTATATTATGCCCAATTTTTTTTTTTTGCCCAAGTTGTACTTCTTGAGTCCTGAATTTCTTTTCAAGGCATAGATAAAATTGAACTGGTCCATATATGAAAATCACTACATTTCCTTGAAAACTTTTCTATAAATTTTGCCATAGGCATTTGGCTTCCTCAAAGCCTTGTTTTCATAACATTGCTAGCCCAGTACAATCTCCTTAATAGTGTACTTATGAATATTTTATTCACTTCATTTAATAAAAAAAATCACCAGTTTTGGAATCAAGGGTCCTCTCTATTTTCTTCAAAAATGCCTAATATCTCACAAAATCTTTTTCTGTATTATACAGCCTTGACATTAGTGATTTGGTCAATTAGCCCTTTTAATTATATTTAAAACTCATTAGCACCCATTGACCCAGTTAAGCATATTTGAGAAGAGATCCAATAAGGACAATGGGCAAAATAATTACCTCATAAACTCCTGTCAATTTTTTAAAAAAGGAAAACAAAAATCTTGTAAATATGCCTCTCAAAAGAACATACTTTTTTCCCCTGATGTATTTTATAAAACTGAGAGGTACAAATATTTAAATTTTCTGCTCTTTCAACGTGAAATGGAGTTATCTTCTGTCAAATCTCTTTGCCCAGGAATTTTAAAATAATTACTGTGAGACTTTCTCCACATAAACCTTTTCAGTAAGGATTCACCCACACAGTTGTTTTTGGCACACTTTTTACTATAAAATTCTGTAGATATGCAACCAAGATGGGGCTGGGTTCTCTTGCACATGTAAGAAAACTCACTGACACTGAAAAACAAAAGAGAATATTTCAAAATATCACTAAAAGAGAACTGATGGATATTGTGATGCCAGCCTTATCAAACAATTGAGATTGTAGATATCCCACCTTAATGGGAGAGGTAGACATTTTATTTAGCTTCCAAAAGTAAATCTTTATTTCTTGATATTGAAGATAAAAGAAATATTGCTTTCTTGATCATGCTCTCCTATTAAAGTCCTTAAATAGACCACCTCCATGAAACACTGTAAAGACAACAATATGTGCTAGGTTAAGACTTACAAGCTACTGATGCACCATTCAATTAGTTATTTTTCCCTATTTTTCTCCCAATATGAACTCTTGATTTAATTATAACTATGAAATGAATATAATATTGTCCAGATTA
Source organism: Bothrops alternatus (assembly GCA_034064705.1). Classification (NCBI taxonomy): domain Eukaryota; kingdom Metazoa; phylum Chordata; class Lepidosauria; order Squamata; family Viperidae; genus Bothrops; species Bothrops alternatus. The sequence goes on along the minus strand of JARGCV010000024.1, from coordinate 29,326,068 downwards.
GTGCAGCTAACATGCAGCCACTATGTAAGTGTTCTAAAAACCAAAATTCAATAAAAGGATTTTGGTATGAGTGTGAGAGAGGTTGTGCTGTGAAGTTGTGGGGTGATCTTCTGTATTTCTAACGCAAGATATAAGTTTCACAATTAAGTCTATGCTGTGGTTTTCTGGATTTGTGCAGCTCAGACATAACTGTTGGATAAGTGTTGTCAAAGAGGTGGAGTCTGAGAAAGAGATTTTGGTGTGCTTCAATAAGACTTTCTTTTTGAGACATCAATCATCCTATAGCCTGTCTTTGACTTTCTCTTCAAAATTCAGTGAATGAAGTGGCAATTTATTAGGGTTTTGCTCTTTCTTAGGGCCAAGGATTCCAAAGGTGGCTTTTCAAAAGGCAACTGGACTTAGTTTTTCCTTGAAGACGTTTCACTTCTCATTCAAGAAGCTTCCGCATTCTGCATCAAGTAATCATTAAAGAAAGTTAAACAGTATGGCAGAAAAAATCTGGCAGCGGGGAAAAATCCCCGGGTTTTTTGAGATGCTAGACTGGCATGCATTCATGTGCCTCCAATCCCCTTGCTTGCTGCAAAGCCAGATTGGAGTCCTCAGGCCACTCCTTCCAGTCCATTTCGGAGCCACTCCAAAAGTGAAGGGAATGGTTCCCACCCCACCCAATCGCTGTGGGGCTTAATTTCCAAAGACTCTCTGCACAGGCTCTGTACAAACTGAGATCTGGGACTGAAAATGCAGCAATGCGAGTGAAGGGTTGTTCAAAGGAGGAAGAAGAAGGAGAAAGTGGGAGAAGTCACTACCAAACAGGTGAGATGTGACAGGTGTAGAGTGTGGTAGGCCTGGCTGCAGGGGCCCTTCGGCATGGTAAGTGGGGAGCATGGGGCAGCTGCTCTCCTCCCCCACCTGCCTCGTGGCAGTGCCCCCCACCTCCTCCCTTGCAGAGAACTTAAATTATTTGAATCCCACCACTGCCTAAAACTGACTTCAACTTACCTTAGAAGAGACTGGCAATAAGACTGAAGTATCCTTGTGACAATGTGACATCTACGTATATATATATTATATATATTATATATAATATATATATAATCATGGTGACCCGAGTATGGAACTTTTTCCTGGATGCCAGATTTACCCAATTCTTTTATTACTATCTTCCAGAGTGCAGGTGAAAATTATTCATTTTTTAAAAAGCCATAATTACTAGACAAGTTTGATTACAGTTACTACAATCCAGACAGTCCTACACAAATACACCATTAAGGAGATTGTACTGGGCTAGCAATGTTATGAAAGCAAGGCCACATTTTGTATTCTTATTTCTTGTTTTCTTGATGACATTTCTTAGATTTATCAGCTACTGAACTGTATATTTTTGATTATATTTTATGTGTGTAAATTCTGGTAGGCTTTGTAATGAAGACTTGTGGAATAAATAGCTGTTGAATAAACATTTTTCTCACTTTATGGTGAGATACTCTTGTTAAGAATAATTATGTAAACTAACCATGGATTACTTATTTAATTAAATACTTTTCTGTGCATATGCTTAAAAAAGGAGAAGAGGGAAAATAAAGAGTATAGACTATTATTCTGTGCCCATTTACATGAGAGTAAGCTCCACTGATTATGAATATATGGAATTTCATGGTGTGGCTGTCATTGTAAGTATCCTTTCTGGAAATTAAACCCTGCTAAACATAATTGACTTACTTTTTAAGTAAATGTGTACAGGACCGTTCTTAAAATGCTATTTTAGGTACAGAATGTATTTATTATTGTCATGAAATACTGCAAAATATGAATACTTTAATTAAGAAGTGCAGCTAAAACACTGTTTGAAAATCAGGAAACAAGAAAATAATACATCTCTGTTTCAATATTATGGACATCTTGCAAGAGTTTTCTTTGTGGGGAATGGAAAGGCTTGCTAAAATCTTGTTTGCTTTCATTGTCTCTCAGTGGTTCGATATGTAGCCATCCAAGGCTGTTTGTTTTTTCTTCAGTCTATAATCAATGCCTAATATAAAAATAAACATAAATTGTGTGTGTGTGTTTAGACATACACTTACAAACACATACTTACATATACACAGTGTGTATATATGTGTTTGTCTTTGTATGTTTTTACATTTGTGTTTGTGTAATTAACCCCTATAGGTGCTAGACACAATATGACTACCCTAAATACAAAAAGAAACAAAAAGTTCATTTTTCCAGAGAAAATGTTACTGTACTTTATAATATTCAGAGGTCTTGCCTCAAATAAGCAAGGAAAGGTTTAGAAGAAAATGACATCCATTTAATGTAGTGACATTTGGTACCTCCTATACAGTATATATGTGTTTGTATGTGTCTATGCTTGTGTGTGTATTTATATAGATGATATTGATATAGATATAGATACCTAATGAGAAGGAAGGACTCACTGGAGAACAGCCTGATGCTGGGAAAGATTGAGGGCAATAGAAGAAAGGGATGACAGAGAATGAGGTGGCTGGATGGAGTCACTGAAGCAGCAGACGTGAGCTTAAATGGACTCCAGAAGATGGTAGAGGACAGGAAGGTCTGGAGGAACTTTGTCCATGGGGTCGGGATGGATCAGACACAACTTCGCAACTAGCAACAACAACAATATATAGATATAGATATAAATATAGATATAGATATATAGATGATATATAGTGAAGGACTAAGAGAATTAAGGCATGTAATCGACACAGAGAAGGTAAGGGAACACTTAGCTAATTTAAATGAGTTTAAGTCTCCAGGTCCAGATGGATTACATCCTCGGGTACTGAAGGAATTAGCAGAAGTAATTGCTGAACCACTTGCTGTAATCTTTGAAAAGTCATGGAGAACAGGAGAGGTCCCAGATGATTGGAGAAGGGCAAATGTTGTCCCTATCTTCAAAAAAGGGAAGAAGGCAGACCCAGGGAACTACAGGCCTGTTAGCCTGACTTCAATACCAGGAAAGATTCTTGAACAAATTATTAAGCAACATATATGTCAGCATTTGGATGGGAATTCAATAATTAACAGCAGTCAACATGGGTTTGTAACAAACAAGTCGTGTCAAACTAATCTAATTTCATTCTATGACAAAATCACGGAATGGGTTGATCAGGGAAATACAGTAGACATAGTATTTCTGGATTTCAGCAAAGCTTTCGACAAAGTATCTCACACCATCCTCATTGAAAAAATGATCAAATATGGGATTGACAGGGTGACTGTTAGGTGGGTTCATAACTGGCTTAGTAACCGTACTCAAAGAGTAGCTATAAATGGCTGCACATCCAACTGGAAGAAAGTCTCAAGCGGAGTGCCACAAGGCTCTGTTCTGGGCCCAGTTATGTTTAATATTTTTATAAATGATTTGGATAAGGGAATTGAGGGGAAACTGATCAAATTTGCAGATGACACAAAGGTAGGAGGGATTGCAAACACCAGAGCAGAGAGAGAAAGGATTCAAAAAGATTTAGAGAAACTCGAACAATGGGCTGCAACTAATAAAATGGTATTTAACAAGGAAAAATGCAAGGTACTACATCTGGGTAAGAAAAATGAAAAAAGCACATATAGTATGGGAGGAATCCAGCTGAGCAGCAGTACATGTGAAAAGGACCTCCTAGTGGATCATCGATTGAACATGAGGCAACAGTGTGAAGCAGCTGCAAAAAAGGCAAACATGATCCTGGGGTGTATCAAGAGAAGCATAGAGTCCAGATCACGTGAAGTTATTATTCCCCTCTACTCTGCCTTGGTCCGACCTCACCTGGAGTACTGTATCCAGTTCTGGTCACCCCAGTTCAAGGAAGACACTGACAAACTGGAGCAGGTTCAAAGGAAAGCTACCAAGATGGTGAACGGTCTACAAACCATGTCCTATGAGGAACGGTTAAAGGAATTAGGAATGTTTAGTCTACAGAAAAGAAGACTGAGAGGAGACATGATAGCTGTCTACAAATACCTGAAGGGCTGTCACAGTGCAGAGGGATCAGCCCTGTTCTCACTTGCCCAAGGAAGGACTAGAAACAATGGGATGAAACTGCAGGGGAAAAGAATCAGATTAGATGTTAGAAAAAAATTTCTAACAGTAAGGGTGATCAACCAGTGGAACAGGTTGCCACAGGAAGTGGTGAGCTCCCCTTCGATGGAGGTCTTCAAGCAGAGACTGGATGGCCATCTGTCTGGGATGGTTTAGGGAATCCTGCCCTGGGCAGGGGGTTGGACTCGATGACCCGGGAGGTTCCCTCCAACTCTACGATTCTATGATTCTATGATATAGATATAGATAATAGATATAGATATAGATACAGATATAGATATAGATAGATATAGATATCCATCCATCTCAAATAAGTGACTCTGGACAATTAGCAATAGAAAACTAGCAGGAAGCTCCAAAGATGTACAAAATAGATAATCAGCAACTGATATGTTAACAAAAAAAAAGGAACAGAAACAATCACCAATGCAAACCATTTCACAGACTTCAATCAATGCTCCAAATTTTAACAGAATAATAGAGTTGCAAGGGAGCTTGGAGCCACTTGTCTGTCCAATCTCTTCTTAAAAGACTCTGGTGATAGAGCATCCACAACTTCTGAAGACAAGCCATTCTACTGTTTAATTGTTCTCACTGTTAGGAGAATTTTAAGCCCAGGAACACATGCACAATTTTGGGGCTTGCAAAAACCAAAAGGATCAGGGCCAGTGTGAACTCCTAGAGGGCATGGGCTGTGATAGATTGCACTCTTTAATGGACAGGATCCATAAATTGTCTCTTTCTCTCCCAAATCTGATGGGAAGAGTAGACATACTCAGGGAGAGATAGTCCTGCAAATGATGTAACTGTTATTTAATTGTGTCACAATAGTAATAGTAATAATAATGTGGTTTTGATCTTGATTCCGTTTTTCTGTTTTCTGCCCCTTTTAAAAAATTGCATGGCTTGGTGTTTTACTTGGTTCATTTAATTATTTCTATTTCTGTTTTAATTGGCTGTAAGCCTTTCTGTCATTTATAATAATAATCAGAAATGGGGTACAAGTATATTGAATGAATGAATAGATGAATGAATGAATGAATTCCCCTTCGTTTAACTGAACATAGCAGCAAAGAAAACATATCAGCAGCCGTAAAATGATGTGGTCTCTCATCTTTTGCCTTGGTTATTATAAGCAATGGATTTTGTTGGCACAATGTGGCAGCCATATTATTATTATTATTTCTTTTTTATAGAACACTGTAAAAATAAAGGCGTGTATTACAATATGTGGCCATGCCTTGAATCCTGACACATTTTTTAAGTGATTTTGATTGTAAAGATTTTTAAAAAAACTGAATTTCTTTAATCTGGAAATAAGTATGTGGAGTAGGGATATGAAAAGTGATTTAAAAATAAAGCAAAAAATTCAGGTCACATAATAAATGTTTACTATTTTTATGTGGTGCTTATAGCTTTTACTGCTATGTGACAGGAACATGCTTGTAACCATGAATACATGTGGTAGGTATGTGTTTAATATGCAATTTCTCTACCTGTACACTCCTTTTGAACATCTGAGAGAAAAGGCAGGTGGTGAAAAAAAGTGTTTTATGTTGCTTAGTTTTCTTATACTTACTCAATTTAATTGTTAACCAAGAAGAGTTGTCTTGTGATCGTCACATTAAAGTAGAAATATAGCATGCCTACTTTAACACCACCAGGCTGCCTTTTGTACATTTGCTCAAAAATATTGGGATTACCTAGGGGAAAATGTCAGTCTAAAGTGCATAGTTCACACATGCAAAGCCTCCCCTGAGGCTGTACAAAGCAAGTGGTAATCAAACCTATGCTTGCAAAATGTGTGACAGGAGCATTCACAGCTTCTGGAGGCAGGTTGTTCCACTGATGAATTGTTCTAACTGTCAGGAGAAGAAACATGCTTGACTGGAGCTAGAAAAAGAATAAAGACATCCTAAGATTTCTTCTACTAAATCCATGGAGGAAAAGAATTATCATGGCTGATTCCTCTACCACAGTGGTCTCCAATCTTTCTAGTATCAGAGACCAGTTTTGGCAGAAAAATTGTCTTCCATGGACTGGGGGCGGGGATAGTTTCACACATGACCTAGTTCCCACACATGCGCAGATGAAGCTTCACTCACTTGCCCGTCGCTTACACAGCCCAGTTCCTAATAGGACATGGACCTGTATCGGTCCATGGCCCAGGGGTTGGGGATCCCTGCTCTATCAGACAAATAGCAAAACTGGAAGCAAAGAAGATGGAAAAATGAGGAAAGGAAAGCAGCAGAATAAAGTCATATTTCAGCAAAATGAAAGTCCAAAAGAAAGAAACCCAAGATTAATAAGACTTTTATCTTCTGAGATCAAAGGAATCAAAGCTACCTAATAACCTGAAATAGATATTGGGCTACAATTCCCCAAAGCCCTAATGTCTAGTAGATAGCAGATTATCTATGAATATCATGACCCAATTTTTTCATTACGGATAAATTATTTATTGCTAGAATTCAGCTAAAGAGGTCTTCTAGAAGATTCTTCCTATTTTGTGTTTACCATAACACAAAGTTCATCTAATCCAGCTCTCAGATTTTATGATCTGTCTTTTCTTTTCTCATCACGGCTTGTTCATCATGTAATTATTTGGAATTTGTTTAATTAGTTCTGACTTTTTTTAGACTGATAATTAAAATTGAGATCTATGTAGTGCATTTGTTTTATTTACATTTTAAATGGGTTGAATTTTTTAATATGGCTCCTAAATGTTTTGATAACCACTTTGCAATGGTTTTTTTATGCAAGCAGAATTATAATTTATTTATGTAAACTGAACAAATAACTGAAAAATATATTTCCAAGAAGAACGCTAGCATCTTTTTGTTGAAAAATATGCAACAAAACTTGAGCAAAATATATAGACATTTATAAACATGTTGTAATCACAGGCTGCCTCTACCTTGAAATATGCCTCTGCACCAAAAATATTTTTCACCCTTGAAGTCTGTCCATCTTCTATCTACCAAAAAAAAAGACAATCTTTAATTCATTTTTGCATCCTATTTGCATTCTGCTTCTAAGCAATCATTTTGATCCAATTCTCCAAATATTCTATATATATTCTGCAGTATTTTTTATTTTTTTTCTCCCAGTACTTCATTGCTATTGGGAAAAGTCAGCAGTTATTTACATATCTGTGCAGTGTTGTAGAGGGTGTGGGTGAGAGAGGAGGAAATGATTGTAGATTAATTATTTAATAAGCCAGGCTTGTTTGTTAGATCTTTTTTTTTTCAATTATTTTTTTTTCCACCTGGAGTCTAACATCCTGGAGGCACGTTGAGAGACAGGAAAATATACCACCATTTATATAGCCAACCTCCTGTTTATTTCATAGAACAAAAATCTTAAAAGAAGTGAAAGATAGCAAAACTGGTCATATACTATATTGAATGATAATACTAAGAAATACATAAGCTTTTTCCAGTTTCAGTATTACTGCTTATTATATGCATGTTCAGATACACTGCCACTGAAACAGACTTTTATATGTCTTCAAAAATAACACAGTTGAAGGAATTCTTTACAAAGAACAGACAACCATTTAAACATTTCAGCCCTATTACTCAAATATGCATCTGTGGCTGCTAATACCGGTATGGATGTGACACAGAGATAAAGAGGTACATTTTATACTATGATAATTTAGGCGGAGACCAACTGTATTCCATATAAGCAAACTCCCAACATTTTCTAACAGCCTTAGTACAAAGACTCTTTTTTCCCTCTCAAAATCTTTCTGCAATAAGACTGGATTCTGACGTCAATGTTGGAGATGTGAAAGTATGGATGCTACGTATTTTCATGTATGGTGGACCTGTAGAAAAATTAAAGCTTTCTGGAGAAAAATATGGTGGACACTTCAAACCATTTTGAAAAAGCGTATTGAATTTCTAATGACTCAGCAAGCATTTCCTCAGAATGCAGGTAAATCCCCAATCTGTTCTCCATGAAAGTTGCTTTTTGAAGGGCAGTGACACCTAGGGGTGCCATAAGATAAATAAAACATGGAGTTAGAAACGAACTTAATTTTGAATTTGATCACAGCAGCAAGACTGTTGGTGGGTCAATACTGGAAGAAACCAGAATTACCAACTATTGAAGAATGGACCTTGAAAGTCATAAATCTGGCAGAAATGGCCAAAATATCTGCATACTTGAAGGATCATTCAAATGAAAAATATATGTTGGACTGGAAAAAATGGATAGACTACATACAAGAGAAATATCACTCAAAGAAATTGTATCTAGCTTATGGTTAAATCTTGATATGCTGAGTGAAGAATGTTTACAAGTAGAAAATGATTGTATTAAGTTGAGTTGTACTAAACCTGATTTTTTCCTTTGTTTCCTCTATTTACATTTACAAATATATAATTAATAAAAAAAATCACTTTTACACTGCCATAAAACTAAAAAAAAACCTGAGAGGTTTTGCCAGGGATGACTGCATCAAAAGGGCTTCTCACAGATGTCATCTTATCTCAAGTGGGTTTCATGACCCAAACCAAGGATGGACAATTTTGTGCTCATGGGAATATAGAACCTTCTTTCAGCATGCCATGCTTGCTCCCCTATGTGATTTTATTTTACCATCTTGTTTTAATTTTAAAAGTAATTGCTTGAAAATATATGTCTCCAGAGGTAAGGAGGAAGGGGAGGGGGAAGAGAGGAGAGGAGATCATATGACCCTGGGACCCTGAAGCCATTATAAATATATACCAGTTGATTACATGGCCAGGTAGGTTCAAGGACCATTTGTAACTCACTTTTTTCAGTATGGTTGCAACTTTGAACACTCCCAAAACAAATGGTTATATCCTTTACAAGTCTAGTTATGGTGATTTATGTCTTATCCACATCTTGGCTGGCTTGATTATTATATTTTATTCTAGAGATGGCTTTTTCTACAGAATACTGAAAAATCTTAGCTGGTTTAGAATACTGCTGTGAAATTGCTTACAGAGATGGAATAGAGGCTGTCTATTGACAAATCAAAGAGCTGGTTTTGAGCTTGTTTTAAATTGCTAGAATCCAGGTTTCCTGAAGAACTAATTTCCTCCTCATAAATCTTCCCAAGAACCAGTTCTTTTCATGGAGGTTCTTCTCAGTGCCTCCTGAAATGTTTATAAGACAACAATCTGTAAGTTACTCAGATCTGAAAAAGCTACAAGGACAGTTAAAATAGGTTTCTTTGGGCTGCTGTGAAGTCAGCATGTAACAAGGCTTGTTTTATTGCTTCACAATCTTAAGTATATTCCTCTGTGATCTCTTTAGGGATGAAGTATAGAGTAAGAAGAACTTGAAATAAACAAATGAAATCCTTCTGAGGAGGGCAAAAAAACTCATGCACATTGCTCAATGGAAGAGGCAGAATAGTGACCTGATGGGCTATTCCCATCTCCTTGAATATAAAAATATAAATCTTTTCCAATCTGCAACGGGGCATTTGTTTTTAAGTCAACCAGGCAGTCATTAAGCAAATCCAACTTCCCCAACTGACTTTGTCAGAAACCAGCTGAAAAGATAACACATGGTGATCACAAGACCCTGGAATGCTGCATCCATCATAAATACAAGCCAGTTGCCAAGCACTTGGAATTTTGATTACATGACTGTAGGGATGCTGTGACAGTTGTAAATGTGAGGGCCAATTATAAATCACTAAACAGATAGTTGTAAGTCAAGGACTACCTTAATGTCAGTGAGCTGTCATTTTCTTGGAAACGAAGGTGTAAGAAACTTCATTGATAACTTTCAGGAAAACGGTCAGTAATTTCCCCCCTAATTATTGAACGCCCTTGATTGGACTTAACAGCATTAGTGAAAGCATCACGCTAAAGTACAATAATAATGTACAGGTCTTTGAGTAATATTGTTTGTTATTGCTTTTGTTGGTAGTAAGTTTTATTCTCAGCTAAGTCAGCCACATTGTCCAAAATTGCTGTCAAGATTGTTAAACTATAACTCCATACATTTCAGGCAGGATATTCAGACTGGGATTTACATTATTTATAAATTCCATCATATCTGGGGTGCATTAGACTGAGGAAGACTGGAATACAATGTCTAGGCAAGAAATGCTCAATAAGCAAACATTTCGAAGCCTGCCACACAGATCTGCTTATCATCAATACTAAGTATTAGTCTTTGAAAACGTCTGGGGTAGTAAGCCTTTTTCCCCACTCCTCGTGTCTAGCCTCAACTATACTCCTGTTACATTTTATTTTGATTGGTGTTTCCCCTATCCGTTTCAATATTAATGTGATCAACATTAAACATAAGATCCTATTGCTAAGCAATCATCCTAGAACATAGCATACAACATTAGGTATTAATCTTTGTATACATCTGTTTTAGTAAACGTTCTTCCCTCCTCCCTTCCCTCTTCAAGTATACTCCAAGTACCTTTTGTTTGATTGGTGTTTCTCCTATATATGGTCTATCTACTGTATCTAGTCTATCGCATATTGTGCGTTTGCGCTTCTGAGTTGACTTCATCCCTTTACTAGTGCAATCTTTTATGGTCCCCAACCCGAGATCCTGAGGTAAAAGTTTCATATCCTGAGGTAGAGATTCAGTCTACTTTAACAATATTAAAGCAAACAACGTTAGTCATAAGGTTATGTTAAGCGGCATTAGTTATAGAACATATACATTCAACGTTGGGTGTTAGTTTTTGTAAACCTCTGATTTGTTAGTCCTTCATCCCTCCTCCCATCGATCCTTAGCTGAACGCCAGCTGCATTCTGCTTGATTGGTGTCTCTCCTGGATATAGTCTAACCACTGTTTCCAGTCAGTCACAAATTGTTCATTGGATGATTGCTGCACAATATGTTTTTATGTTCAATGTTAATTGTTTTAATAAAAGAATTTAAAAAAAAAAAAGAAATGTGACTTTTTTAAAAAAAAATGCTAAAATGGAAGAACTTTACAGACTGAGTGATTCAAGATTCAAAGGCTTCTGATTCAATCAGAATCAGAACAGAGCTACCTTGGAGGTCTTCTAGCATTCATACAGGTGGCTGTCCAGTCTTTTCTTTAAAAACTCCAGTGATGAAGCACCCACAACTTCTGAAGGCAAGTTGTTCCACTGGTTAATTGTCCTCACTGTTAGGAAGTTTCTCCTTAATTCCAGGTTGCTTCTCTCCTTGATTAGTTTTCATCCATTGTTTCTAATCTTCTGGTGCTTTGGAAAATATGTTGATCCCCTCTACTTTGTGGCATCCCCTCAAATACTGAAATACTGCTATCATGTCATCCCTAGTCCTTTTCTCTAGACTGGCCATACCCAATTCTTGCAACCATTCTTCATATGTTTTGGCTCCAAGCCCTTAATCATCTTAGTGGTTCTTCTTTGCACTTTTTCCCAAAGTCTCAACATCTTTTTTGTAATGTGATGACCAAATAAGATGCAACTACACCCTTCCAGGTGTGATCTTACTAAGGATTTATAAAGTAGAACTAATACTTCACTTGATTTTGATTCTATGTCTCTTTTTTTTACAACCAAGGATTGTAAATCTAAAAATATGATATTTGAGTTGTTGTGCTACTCAAATGCATTTAGAAATAAATCCCATTGACATAATTAAAATTACTTCAGAATAGACATGCATAGGACTGAACTCTAGACACTCTACCTGCTGAGTTAAGGCTTTTCTTCTTTTTATTATGCTTAGTTTTCAGGTTAACTTCAAAAATCAACTGCCAAATCTCTTTTAAAAGAGTATTTAATCGTATAAAAATGATACCAAATTTATTACAATAATTGTAATTTTTTTTTCATTAAAAAGCTGATGTCAGAAGGTTGAACTGTTTCAGCTAACATTACATATGCACTTTCTGTGCCTAATTAGCAGATAATACTTTGGACAGTTCAAAAGCCTTGCTTACAATAGTGTTTTGTATTTGGCAAATAAATCATCATGGCAATTAAAGTCCTTGCTAACCTGGAAACGCTACTATATTGTTGTAATAATGGAGGATAACACTGTCAATGTGATCAATCAAGAAGCCATTCTTTCAATCATTGTAGAATTTATGACTAGTCATTTTTAGATGTGCCAAGTAGGCAAAATTTACTACGTTTCAAATAAATATAATTTATGTGAACTTATCATTCAAGTGATCCATGTACATAACATTTCTCCCAACCTGAAACTCCTTTGTGTCTGCTTCTTAACCCCCAGTTCTTTATCTAGCCTTTGAAAAATTTTGGAAAAGTAAAATAAAGTACATTATCCTCTTGTTGTGAAATGCTTTTAAGACATTGAAATTAAGAAAAAAAATATGCATCAGATAAGGTATCTATTATATGTTACTCATAAGCCATACTCAAATAACTACCAAAATGTTTGTCAAACTATCACTCACATTCTCAGTATATGCACCCAGTTTTGCATTTAGACTTACCAACTTGACGTATTACTTGGTATTATGATCTGATTTCACTTTTAGGAACATCTACCATTTAGAAAGGGTTTAACCATTACTGTATGTAAGAGTTAGGCTTAGGACCAGGTTACTCACAGGACCATCTCTCCCCAGTTTTTTTCTTCCTGTCCTATCTGATCTGGTAGGAAGAACATGCTCTGAGTTCCACCATCTAGGGAATGTCAATGGCACCCTCATGGTGGAACATAATTCCCCAAGATTAGATTGGCTCTGTCACTGTTGAGCTTTCATAATACTTGGAAAACTTGGTTTTGTACTCAAACCCTAGATCCTGGGTATGGTTTAGAACCTACCACCTGGTGTATGGATGATGAATTAGATCAAATCTGGATGCTATCTGTTTTTATTTTCATCTTCTATTATGTAATTTGCGTTGTTATTGGTTTTATTGTAAGTCACATAGAGTCACTAAAAGTTAAATGGGTAGCTATGAAAAATGGGTTAATAAATAATACATCCAAGAGAATTTCATTCACTGTCCACTCTCAGTTAGTACAATGTACACATAGTTAGATACCTTCCTCAGTATCTAACTTGCTTTGTTCAGAATTTAGGAGTTTACTAACAAACTGTAAACTATGTTTATAGGCTTCTGAGATCTCTTTAGGTGCACTAAGAAAAAGAGATATGCTATATTTATTTATTTTATTGAGAAAATTTATACAGCCACCTGTCTTAAATATTTAACATGGGGGAGCAAACACTTCATAGAAATGTGTGTGTGTGTGTGTGTGTGTGTTTGTATACATACATACAGCACAATAATTGCTTAACAACAAACACACATAACTTATGGAAATACAGGTTTTAACAGCCTTCTACAAAGTCAAGATGGTCAGGGACTATCTAAGGGAAAATATTGTTTTATAGGAACCAATCAGAGAAGAGAAAAGGCATAAATGATTTCATTTCATGGCTATAAGATTTCATATTGCATCATGAAGCTATGTGATTAGTTAGACAGGTACTGGCTATTTGCTTACTGTATACTAGCTTCACAGAGTGGTCCCTTTTTCCTAGTGTACTTCAGTTTTCAGTTTCTAGCAATAATTGCCATGCTCTACCATTTGAAATATATATTCCTAGTTATGGATGAGGTGATGATATCCTGAAGTGACTCAGTTCCATAGATTAGCACTTTAAAGCCTAAAACATCCTTCAACCAGCAACTAAATATACATCCTAAATGGTTATTGATGAAAAATGGGATTTATTTATTTATGCATCTTTTATCTCACATCAGTTCATACCAGTCAGCTTTTAGGAGTCTTGTTTATGATTATTTAAATTTATAATAATGTGTTAGACATTTTTCTCTAGCACATTTCTGTAAAATTGCTCGGATATTGTAAATGTGCTCAAATATCTTCTGTACAGATTTATGAGGATGTATTTTATAGAGTTTTGAAGTTGTGGGATCAATTGTAAATGCTTATTAGCATCCAAACTGCTATTTACTGTTTTAAATATATAAATTCTTCACTTTCATTTTCTGCTTTGAGAATAGTATATAGAATTAATCAAGATAATGTCTTTTTTTAATGGAGTTTGTTTACCATGGCCAAAAGAACTCAATGAATAACTAAATGTGGATCTGAGAATATTTTTTTTCAAGAACATTAGCAATGATTTTCGTAATTGACCAGTTATGTAATTTATTGTTGTTATCCTAGATGTTTTTATTTAAGATTTATTTACTGTACATTGTTAATGTTTGTAAGCAACAATACTTACAAACAAGCTAACAAAAATTCTGTCAAAGGCAATTTTGAATGCTGTTAAAGTAGGATGGTTCATATAGATAGTTCTCAACTTACAACAGTTCATTCAGTGACTGTTCAAAGTTACAAGACTGAAAAAAGTGACCTATGACCATTTTTTCATGTTTACGACCATTGCGCCATCTCGATGGTCACTCATTTCAAAATTCTGAAATTTGGCAACTGACTCGTATTTATGATAGTTGCAGTGACCCAGGGTCATGTGATTGCCTTTTGCAACATTCTGACAAGCAAAGTGAACAGGGAAACCCAATTCACTTAACAGCCATGTTACTAACTTAGCAATGATTCACTGAATAATTGTGGCAAGAGAGGTCGTAAAATGGGGCAAAAATCACTTACAAAATCACTTACAAAATCACTTCAAAATTTTGAACTCCATTATGGTTGAAAGTTGAGAACTACCTGTATTACCTCTCTGCTCCATGAGCTTCATTGGCTACCAGTCTGTTTCTGAGTGCAGTTCAAGATGTTGGTTAGGACCTTTAAAGTCCTTAATGGCATTGGTCTAGGCCAGGGGTAGGCAACCTTGGCTCTTTTTTGACTCGTGGAATTCAACTCCCAGTTGGCTCAGGAACTCTGGGAGTTGAAGTGCACAAGTCATAAAAGAGCCAAGGTTGCCTACCCCTGGTCTAGGCTACCTGATAAACCGTCTTGTCCTGCTAGGACAAGCTCGTCCTACTTGTGCCAGAAGAGAGGGTCTACTTGTGAAGGTTGAACTGCTAAGATGCTTGCTAACCTCTGTCGCTACTCAACTTGCCATAGAAACAGGGGGAAGGGAAAGCCTGGGAAAGAAACAGAAGTTGCAAGAAGCCATCCATGGACCGTGAGACCCAAGGTCATCAAAATCAGGTGTCTGACGGAGAAGTGGTTTGTTCCCATAACAAACAGAAAGGATGTGATTGGGTAACGTGAATACATGGTGGGTGGGGGTTATGAAAAGCCATTGTTAACTAACCATGCATGAAAACTAGAGTTGATTTTGCTTCTTCAGCATTATTCAATGTATTCAGTAAAGATTATTTCTTATGGCACCCCAAGAGTTTCTTCAATATTGAATTCACCAGCCAGACAGTTGACACTAGTATGAATCCCATCAGTCAAAGAACTCCAACTATAGGGATCCAGAAGAAGAGCCTTCTCTGCTGAGCAATCCACTCTTTGGAGCAGCCTATCCTCTAAGGCAAGATCTGCCCCCCCCCTTCTATCCTTTCACAGGAACCTGAAGACCTAACTCTACCGGTTGGCCTGGGGACCAAATTGGGGAGTTCCGCATTGGAGGTGGCTGCCGGATTGATGGTAGACTCCACCTCCCCCCTTACTCTCTGCTCTCCACCTGTCCATAATTTTGTCATCATATTGATGTATTCTCATTGTTCTATTTCATTGTTTATTTTATTCTATTATTTTACTTCGGTTTTGCTTGCACTCTTTTCATGTCTTCCTTTTTATTGTTGCAGGGTGCCTGGGTGAGACAGGCAGAAAATAACTTTAACAATAAATAAATAAATAAACTAGAAGATGGAGGTAACAGTATAATACACAGATAGCCAGAAAAAAATCCAGTTATGATCCAGCAGATCATAGCTCCCCTTTCTTTCGATGCTGTTCTGAAACTCTGATTATCTACTGCAGAGGACTGGTGGATATTCAAAAATAAGGCACAACATTAGTGAAAAACCCATACTACAATGTAGTGTGATATATGATGTTATGATACAGAAGGCTATACTAAGTTGAAGACAGTTTCATGACTGGAAAAAAATTGCTATGGGAAATTTCAATTATATAATTTTATTTTACTTGTACAGGGTGTTTAAAATATTTGGACTGAAACAAGACATCTCAATGATTTCAGCAAATAGGTAAAGATAAAGATTAAGTTTTTCTCCTGTCCAGTTGTATCTGACTCTAGTGCTCATCTCTGTTTCTTAGCTAAGGGAGCCAGCGTTGCCTGGAGACATTTGCATTATCATGTTGCTAGCATGACTATATGCTGAGATGCATGGAACGCTGTTATCTTTCCCCTGAAATGGTACCTATTTATCTACTTACATTTGCATGTGTTCCAACTGTAAGATTGGCAAGAGCTGGGTGACGGAGCTCACCCATCACACAGCGCTCGGGTCTCGAACCCAAGCCATCATTTTTCCAGCTGACAAGCTCAGTGTCTTTAATCACTGAGCCATAGCACCCCAATTTCAGCAAATACTGTATATCTGTCAACGCTGCAAATATTGTATATTCTTGCTTTGACAATATGCAGAACTGTCTGGTATTTTTAGAGTTAATGCAGAGCAGAAGAGGTTAAAGGGAAAGAGAGAGGAAGGAAAACTTTGACCTTCATACTAATTGGATAACGTGATATATGACAGCTAATTTGGGGGAGGGAAAATGCTGATAATTTAATTGCTCACGGGAAGAGAATTTAGATTTTAGCATACCTCCATTATGCCTGTGCCGACATTTTGTAACAATAAATGACTTTTAGGAAAATATGCCTGGAAGTTCTTTGAAGAGTTTCATTAGCCGGAACCATAACAATATCATTCTTATCACAAAGTGACACCACTTCTTTAGGATCCTAATTGACAAAAGGGAAATAGGTTATATAAAGAATGTTAGCCTATAAGAATCCTGGAAAAGATTGTTTTCAGCAATGTATGGTTGGATGTCTCAAAGATTAAAAGGAGGGCCTGGACACAAGCAGTGACAGGTATCTCTTCTGTGAATTTCCCTCAAAGTCACTTGAAAGGTACTACGTCATGCAGCAATCATTTTTATCTGTAAGTTGCTTGTTATATATTTCCAGAATTTTCTCTACTGTTATTTTAAATTGTATATACTTTCCTGGTTTAATTGTACAGGGCAGATTGTACAGGTCAGTACTGTGCAGGCGAAAACTCATTATACCTTAATTCTATAGAGATTTATATAGAAGTAAATTCTACTGTTGTTCATTTCAGCTTCCAACCAAATTAAACTTGAAACTCACATTCTTTAGACTTAATTATGCATCAATCTTTATCTTAAAATATGTGGAAAGAACAATGTTATATTTCAGCTTATTGATAATGTGCAATACATAATTATCTAAGAAACATGACTTGGTATTTCTTTTAAAAAAGCATTCTGAGATTGAAGTTAAGTAGTATAAATTGTACTACTCTCTTGTGAAAGAATAGTCTTGTGAAACCATCCAATTTTCTCCTAACTCTAAAGAGCGGGTATTGTTCATCTTTCTATCCTCTTCTCTTGAACTGTGAAAAAGGTGTAATCTTTCTCTACATCCATTCAACGAAGTTGCTGCTTTTTCTGCGGAATCAACACAAGCCACTCAAAATTCCTTTACAGGATTCAGAACATTCATTAACCATCTCAGATCAATAGTCCTTACTCCCAAAAATGAAGACCATGAATATTCCTTTAATTGGTATTTCTGTTTATTGTCATTTTTGAGCAAATAGCTGATTACACATTTGTAATTGTGTGCTTGTGTGTTCACAAGCGCAATAAGATACTAGAACAATGTTCTAAACCAGCATTTTAGTTATAATGGCCAACTAGATGCATTTGGGCAGCTCTCAAGCCACCTTCTGCTGTGCTTCCCAAGAATATTTAGTATACTACCTATGAATCAGGAAGTAATAGTCACACTCCATTCACCTCTCCAGTTGTCTATCAATATTCACTAGCAAAATATAGTTTTTTTCTTTGGAGCTGTATATTCCATTGTTGTTGCTGTTGTCTGCATTCAACTTCAATGAATGATCTACAGTTCTAATATTGAAGGGAGGGAGGAAATCTCTATCTATGTTATCTTGGTCATGCATGATTTTAGATAGCTACCTTGTAGGGCAATGCAAAGCTTTCAAGGGACAATTTGGTTCACTGATAACCATCAAATCACTCCACTGAAGCAGATCTGCAAAGCAGCACAAAGGCAAAATTATAAGGCCCCCATGGAAAGTATTGAATGGAATGGAATGGAATAGAATAGAATAACAGAGTTGGAAGGGACCTTGGAGGTCTTCTAGTCCAACCCCCTGCTCAGTCAGGAGACCCTATACTATTTCAGACAAAAACTACCAGTGTTGGAGCATTCACAACTTTGGAGGCAAGTTGTTCCATTTATTAATTGTTCTGACTGTCAGTTAGTTCTAGGTTGCTTCTGTCCTTGATTAATTTCCATCCATTGCTTCTTGTCCTGCCCTCAGGTACTTCTTTGTGGTAGCCCCTCAAATATTCGAACACTGCTATCATGTCAGCCCTAGTCCTTCTTGCCGTTCTACTAGACATACCCAATTCCAGCAACTGTTTATTATATTTTTTAACCTCCAGTCCCATAATCATTTTTTTTTTGCTCTTCTCTGTACTCATTTTAGAGCAGGCATGTCAAACTCACGCTGTCATGTGACTTCACACAACTTATTGCAACTTTTTCCCCATTGCCGGCAATGGGATGGGTGCGGTTTCGGTGTGATGCATCCGGCCCATGGGCTGGCAGTTTGACATGCCTGTTCTAGAATCTCAACATCTTTTTTACATCGTAGTGACCAAAACTGGATGCAGTATTCCAACTGTGGCCTTACCAAGGCATTGTAAAGTGGTATTAATACTTCACGTGATCTTGATTCTATCCCTCTGTTAATGCAACCCAGCACTGAGTTGGCTTTTTTGGCAGCTGCAGCACACTGCTGGCTCATATTTAAATGATTGTCCACTAGGGCTCCAAGATCCTTAAATGTTAGGCTGAATTTTTAAGTTAGCACAAAAAGCTATGAAAGCTATCTGTGAAAGTCAAGGCACCTTGTAGGTGCAAAATGCTGCTGCCTTGCACAGGCTCACTGTCCTATGAGTGAAACAATATCCAGAAACTGACTCAGTGCACCTTGAACTATTCTGATATTTTTAAAGGACATTTTATTGAAATTCTATCAATCTTGTTGCTTCAGAGCAATTCACCAGAAATGATTTCTATTAACAAGCTTTTGGCATGAATACTGGCCTGGTTTTTACCTGAGTCTTTCAACCGTGACAATATAATTAAATATTTTGAACGATGTTTCAAGTGTGAGACACTAAGAAATGATGAGGAGACCTCTAACAAAAAAAAATAAAATAAAATTCATACACTATATCATAATATCCAGTTCATCAAGCTCATTGCCAATATCAAGTTGTAACCTGCTCTAATTTCATTTGGTAATGTTTCAGTATTAATTATGATGGATAACATCAGATAGGATGGTAAATTAGGCAACCAGTTCAGCTTCTGGTTTGTCATATCCAAAATGGGCACACTGGCCAAGATGATAAGACATAGCAAGCACAGTAGTCCTTGGAGTTGGGAATCGGTGGTGGGGGTGGTGGCAGGGTTAGCAGCAGCAATCACATCTATGCCAATATTTTTTAACCTTGTATACTTTAAGTTATATGGCCTTCAAATCCCAGAAGTGCCCAGCTAACAAGGCTGGCCCTCTGGTGAAGTTTTAGATTACAATTCTTCAAACCCTGATCATGTTGCCTGGGGTCCGATATGTCTTACATATCTGAAGGATGCCAAGGTCCATACTTCAGCCTTTCATCTTTAAATGGTTTGTTTTGCAGTTCGAGGGAAAAATTCTTGCAGACATACTGGCTCATAGAAAGCATATCAGGGTTTCCTGATGGACCATGAAAAATGGAGACCTAAGAGTTCAGGTTGGCAAGGCACATCCAGCACAACAATAGAAATAAACTTCCCTTCTTTGCTTTCACACCACTTCTGCTTCTCTACATCAGGGGCGTCAAACTGCCGGCCCGTGTGGCAGGACACATCATGAGGAAACTGCGCCCACCCCATTACCGGCAATGGGGAAAAAGTTCCGATACATCGCACGACATCGCGAGTTTGAAATGTCTGATCTACATAATATAACCAAAGAAGGTTTTGAGAAGCAAAAAACCAGGAGTTGAGAAATGATGATAGGGGGAGCATGTTTTTTTAAGGCTTCCTTCCTTAGGAGAAATACAATATTTCTGCTCCTTCAGAAACAATTCATGCCTTTCCTCCAACCAATATGGAGGAAGTCCACCTATTTTTCATATAACTATTTTTAATAAATTAAGAGTTTTGAAAATTATATATAGCCATGCCTACAAGGTCAGGAAAGTCACCCTATTGCAACACAGAAGACCTTTGGCAATACCACAACCATTTAGTATTTTAATAATTTATTCTACAATGCATAGGGGGGAAAATCAGCTGTCTTTTATATTGAAGAAGGAAACTTTTCTACCACAGGGAAAATATAGTGATGTTTTTGCTTGCCTAAAATGACATTCACCGTCTCACATCTACACCCAATAATTCTGTGATTCAGTGCAAACAGTGATTCACAACACTTGATGTTAATAGCTACACTGACATCTCAAATCACAGCTGTTTCCCAGCAGTAGCCAAAGGCAAAGAAGTGCTTTTGTAACGAATGCAAAAATAGATTATTAACACAAAGCTGAAAGGAAATAATTTACAATAAAATGTTAATAACAATAAAAAACATACAAGCCAAAAGAAGTGAAAATTACCACATTGATTTAGGCATCATAAAGCGATGTGTCTATTTTTCAACTAGTGTCTGATAGATATAACAGTCTATCAAATAGGTTTTCCACAATGTTATATTAAATACTTGATTCAGTTTATTGAAGAGAATAGATACTTTGTCTAAGTAGTTGAAGCTAAGAACCCTAGACTAACGGCAATATGGCACTCTGCAAGTCAATAAGATGGTTCTGTGAGATCAGAATTTCTACAGGCATGTAAAATATAAAAACTTCCTATATTTCAGATAGTGAGATGAGTGGCAAATAAATTTAATTCATAAATACATTTCTGTAAGAGTGGGCAAAGATTAGCATGTATATGTATGTGTGTGTGTGTGTGTATGTATATATATATATATATGTTTTCTGAGGTTTTTGCGGGTGTTTGTATGTAGGTCTTTGGTTGTTCGGGTTTTCTCCCACGTAGAATCTAAGGTGTGTTGGCGACATTTTGACGAAGTCCCATTCGTCATCTTCAGGCTGGTGCACGAAGCCGAAAGCACCAGCCTGAAGATGACGAATGGGACTTCGTCGAAACGTCGCCAAGACACCTCAGATTCTACGTGGGAGAAAACCCGAACAACCAAAGACCTACATATATATATGTAGGTCTTTGGTTATTCGGGTTTTCTCCCGCGTAAAATTGGAACAAAGACCTGCATACAAACACCCGCGAAAACCTCAGAAAACATATATATATATATATAGGTGTTAAGATCGGGTGTTGGAAACGGACATGCGGAAGCGGCTCAAAGGAGAGACAAAAAAGGGGGGAATATGAAGCAGGAATATCCGAATAGTGGTTCTTTGCAGGATCGGGGAGAGGGAGCTAAGGACGAAACAACGGCGGCCTTAGGAGAGGATGACAGCCCCACAGGGCGTTTGAAATGCAGATTGAGAGATCACTCCAAAATGAGAGGAAGGAGAGATAAGGAGCAGAGACGGCTTGACAGCTACTCCCCAGGCGTCTGCATGTGCACTGGAGAAGCGATGGAGGATCGGAATACAATCATCAGGTCCATCAACAAGCTGCCGGATGCGAATCAACTTAGCATGTTGCAGATTAACAAAACTAAAGGGCCGATGACACGCTCGAGAAGCCGGGCACAGAGACAGGCAGCTATATAGGCAAGCTCCCTAATCACCTAGCATTCTAACTCTGATGTCAGTAGTTTGGCTGACAAAAGCTCAGTAACTCTTTTACTTGCGGGCTTGTTTATATTAAACGGTCCTGTTTATTTTTATCCTGGTGTTCGTTTTTCTATATTTTTATTGACATGTATGTATGTATGTATGTATGTATGTATGTATGTACATACATATCTATGTATACACACACACACCCCTGTATATTCTCTCTCTCTCTCTCTCTCTCTTTGTGTGTTCGTGTGTGTGTGTGTGTGTGTGTGAGAGAGAGAGAGAGAGAAATCGCTCTCCATTCCACTGATGGTAAAAGTTCCAAGGAAGGATAATTAATTGAATACTTCTATAGAAAGTCTATTCTTAGAAATTATATTTCAGTGTGTGGAAAAGAGACTCTTCTGAGATTAGAAAATTTCATTCATTCATTCATTTATAATTCATTCATTCATTCATTCAGTCAATCAATTTGTATAGCCACCCATCTTACATTCATAACTTTGGGTGTCTCAAACAATTACAAGAAAAACGATAAATAAAACAGAAGCATAGGAAACCATTACTACCAATTAAAACCATAAAATCTTATAGAATATCCTTATGTTTATGTCTACATTTATAGCATACAGGCCTTTGGTGACAGCATAAATCCATTCATGTGATGGCTTCCATCAAATACTTTGTTGGATTATTTTTATAATCATTTATGATACATAAATGCTAACTAGAAGGATAGAAAGATGCTACAAGCAACAAAACATCACAATTAACTGAGTGGATGCAACAATTTTTTCTTTATAATATTGTGGCCCTAATTTATGTCATTTATATTAATGAATGGTGGATTGCACCATTATTAGCATGATTGGAAAAATGTAATAATATTCTATAAATGTGACTCTAATTGTCACAGTTTAATGACAAGTTGATCAGCTTGGTTTAAATTATTACTTTGAGCCACTGAAGCAAAATAAAAAAGTAAAATATTATTCCCCTATAGTATAATCTGTATTAATTTTTCCTTTGCATGTAATGCATATTCAAGGTATCAACAGTATAACATTTCATTTCTCCATAGCTATCTATACATGGGAATATGAGTAGATTATTCTTTGTCCACCTACATATTTGTCTGAAATTAATTATATTCTAAATGACATTAAGTATTAGGCATATGATTAGCTTAACAATGCAGAATGCACAATTCTCTAGTCAGAGGATAGATATAATCTGAGTATCTTACTCCCTAGCATGCATGGGAGCATATGGCAGGGATAATTAAGTTTCAGTATTATTTCCAATTAATTATAGTCGTAATCACATTATCTCCTGTACTGGACTTGGAAGCCTATGAATATGTTTCAGAGTTCTTTGAGGTTAATGAACAGTGCAAAAGAATTTTATTACCTGAAGGTTGATTATATCAGTGCAATGTGCATGTCTATTTAGATCCATGAAAATATTTTCCTGTTTACCTGAACATATGCTGCACTTAAAAACTTAAAATCAACATATTCCTGAGACCAGTTCATCTCATGTATTGGTATATAGGGCAAACTGTAATTCAGTAGTAAACAATCCTGCCAAATACACTTAATCTGAGCCAGGTAAAAAAAACAGTAGAACAACATGCCTCTAGTCAAGATTTCTGCTTGTCATAAAACTCATTGGCTGAAGCAATAGAAAGAAAGGAGGTTTGAAGTATATATTAAAATATTGATTTCTGTTCAGAAACCCAAAGAAATGAATGTAGACAACATATGGGTAAAATAAGCGGTCGAATAAATAAAAGTAGTGTCATTGATGGTAACTTCCCAAAGCAAATTGCAGATCTTTCAAACAAAGTTTTGTTTTGGGATGCACCCATAGGCACCACCATTGCTTTCTTTCACCACAGTCGTTCTATTTCTATTTGTAGGTCTTTATGTTTTGTTATTTTTTCCAGTTCTTTCTTCATCTATCAAAGAATCATCATACTTCATGATCCCACCCTCACCCATGTAAGAAAATAGATTTGGTATTCTATGCAACCAGGAAATCCATCAAATTGTCAAAATGTATTTGAATTTCTCCAAAACAGTTTAATGGTCCCTGCTTTGAAATGATGTACTGGATCAATCTGATTATTCCATTCAATATTTCTATTTGAAGGGATAATTTGCCTGAATCTTCTTTGAATCAAATAATTACTTCAACATCTCACCCCGTTCTACTGAATACCAAATCAAATTACTTGTCCTTCTACCTTTGTATTATCTGCTTTGATTGACACATGTTTTCTAGGAAGAGACCTTGATTGTTGCACATCCTTTCTCCTCCTCAGTATGCAGAGGGCAGGAGGGCAATGACTCAGAATATCAGATCCCTATCACTTCCAATATGCGTTGTTGTTGTTGTTGTTGTTGTTATTTGCACACATGTGATGAAAAAGACTGGTTAATTTGAATATATCATAGAGAAAAAGTATATATGACATTCTTTGACATTTCAAAGAATCCAAAAGCTGAAAAGGACCACAGAGGTCATCTAGAATAATTCCTATTTTTTTTCCTTGCTCCCTATTTTTTCATGCCACCATTTCCCATTCTTATTCTCTCTTCTTCTGATATGTCCCTTCAAGATGATTTGTGTGTGTTTGGTACATATAAACCTCTAGCCTGATTTATTATTAAATGTAGTTAAGTACAGTAAACAAAATTCATGATTCTACCCTTTCCCTTTCTTTTTTAACAATTGCCTTCACTTGAATTCCTAGAATGAACATTCAGTACTCTGCAGTTTATTGAACATGACAAAACTTTTAAAAGGATGGTCTATGATTGCAAGGGAAATCAGATGCCAGCTCCTTCTCTGAAGGACTGCCAGAGGACGGTCTTTTAATTGAAGGTACGTCCAGTCAATTTTGTTTTCTAAAAACAAAGAACTA
Organism: Bothrops alternatus; assembly: GCA_034064705.1. Taxonomy (NCBI): domain Eukaryota; kingdom Metazoa; phylum Chordata; class Lepidosauria; order Squamata; family Viperidae; genus Bothrops; species Bothrops alternatus. Next base: position 29,301,103 of record JARGCV010000024.1, on the reverse strand, counting down.
TAAAATGGGAAATAGGAGACTCAAGAGTTGGCTATTTACAGTTAGCAATTTCACTGAAAATTGAGCAGGGAGAAATATTTCCTGCTCAGTGGTGCCCATCATGGTTGAGATTACTGTATTCCCAAGGCACGGGCACAATATTTGAACACTTGCAAGGGAGCTGAAATGGAAAACTGGTCCCCATGCTTATCCAAAACTTTCAGAGGTCTGAGTTCTGTCTATATATACTAATTTCAGCTTGGTGAATAGCAATAGCACACAGATTTATATACCGCCCCATAGTGCTTTACAGCACTCTCAGGTGGTTTGCAATGTCAGCATATTGTCCCCAACAAGCTGAGTCCTCATTTTACCGACCTCGGAAGAAGGTTGAGTCAACCTTGAGAACATCATTGCAATACTGCATTCTAACTACTGCGCCATCAGTGATTTGTTCTCCACTGGCAATTGTATAGGAAAGTATGAGCAAAGATCAGCAAAATGCAAACATACTGTATATACATGCACACATACAGTATAACCCATAGTTAATTCACAATTGATCCAAAATCTGTTCTCCTAGGCAGTTTGGCGTACTGATTAAGGTGCTGCCCTAGAAACTAGGAAACTATCAGTTCTAGTCCTCACTTAGGCATAAAAGCCCCTTGGCTGACTTTGAGTCATTTGCCAGGAGACAGTGAGTTCTAATTTCTCCTTAGGCACCAAAGCCATCTAGGTGACATTGGGCCAATCACTCTCAGCCCAATTCATCTCACAGGGTTGCTGTTGTGGGCAAAATAGGGGGAAGAATATAATTATGCATATTTGCTGCCCTGAGTTACTTATAAAGTAGTGAAGACAGAATAAAATAGTCTAATAATAATTTAATACTAATCCTGTTGAAAGATACCTTCAAAGGCAGTTTGGTTTATCGCCCAAATCACACTTATCAATATTGTGCGTGCCATCATGTGCTAACATTGCCTTTATCCCATGAATTGTTGGTGTTGAGGTATTATGGAGCTAGGCAGTTTTATAAATTTGATGAATAAGTAAGTCTTCTTCAAGTATAACCAGGCGTCTGGAAAAAAAACCATATGCTACTGTATTCCTTTAATTCTTTTTTCAGCTGACTGACTGAATAATCAACCACACAGTCAAAGAATTCAACTTAAACATTTTCTTACATTTCTTATGTGATTACCCCAAGCCTCATAATCAAAATGTTTCCTTCTTTGGTGCCAGTTGTATTCCTGAATGAATAGGGAAATTGCTTCAATTTGAGATTTCTCTGCCAACTTCTGGGCACTTGGCAAAACATTTCCAAATCCCTCAGTTGACTGGTATACATGTGTATATGACTGCTTTCTTCAGATCTTCCATTGATCCTTTAACAGTTGCTCTGGTAAGGCTATTATATTTCATTTTTAATGATCTTGATGGTTTTTATGATGAATTTGGCAAGGGATGAATGTTAGAATATAAATAAACACCAATTCCCAAAATTAGAAGTGTGTAACATCTAAGAAATGTCTCTCACTTAATAGAACCATAAATGGCCCATTGCAATGATGAGGTCAAGTGTAGCCAGCTGTCTGCTAACTAGATAGTATTTCTATTTGCTGAAATTGTGACACCTACAATACTGAAGGCTGAATTTTTAATTACAAAGGGGAACTATAGCTCATCCTTGGCATGAGGCTGCCCCCAGGTTGAATTCCTTGAACCTGTTGTTGAAAGAAGGAGATAAGTGTTGTGAGAGAATCAAGACCACTGCCTGGAGAGCTGCTGTCAAATGTCAATCAAAGAAACAACACAAGGCTGAATGGGCAAAGAAATGTATATATTTTGTGCACTATCTACATTGCTTCAGTTTTGTTGGATTATTTTATTCACCAAAGTACATCTTCAGCCTTTAGACTATAGACAAGTTGATGATAAACTGGTTCCCCCCCAAAAAAAATATAGATCTGTGGTTCTTTACAATGAATGCCAAATATAGTTGGCATAAACTTTATTCCAAAACACATAACCATGCAAAATATATTGCCTAATTTATGTTCTGTCACTGATTGGGATATTTTTGAAAGCACGTGTGCATTTTCAGAGTCTGCCTCTTTTCTCCCCTACAAATGGCGATTTTAATTAGTTATCATGGCTTTGGTTATGTCAGCCAGTGGTTATATGTCAGGTGTATTTTATGTTAGTAATGGATTATTTGAATCTCAGGTGAACAATTGTTTATTTTTGGTGGTGCAGTATAAGGTCAGCCTGAGGCAGCATACAAGTCTTAGGAAATAGGTAAATAAATTAAAAAAATATTATGGGCACAATTGTTATAAGTGCTGTCTCACAAATATTATGAGACAGAAATTAGCTAGCTTCATTTAAGGCTAATGTGTTCCAAGTAACCAACCCCTGCAGTTATATTTCAGTGTGTCATGGTGATTTAGGGAGACTGGGTTAATTCAATAAATCACTGCTCATTTAATAGTAGCGAAGTGTGTGGTGTCACTACACATTGAGCTACTTGTTTCTTCCCCACCAGAATTTTTGAGGGAGGCATTCCAGTCAAAATTTTAAAAATATATTTCAAAGGTGGTAGAATTCTCTTGGGGAGAGCACTTTTGTAAGCACCAAGACCAAATAGTTAACTTATTTCCTTTAACAGCTAAAGGCTAGAATGGACAATTTATTTAAATTGTTGCTCATTTTTTTTTTATCCAATTGTTGTCGCAGGAACTGAAAAGAACTTTACACGGATATCTGTCCATTTGTTATCCCTAGAAAACCAACCCTGTGAGGTAGGCTGGAATGAGGGAAAAGAAAATAATTTACCGCAAGGCACTTAGTGGGTTTCCATGACTTAGAGGTTGACTTGAACCTGGGAATCCCTGGGTTTTTTTTCCAACACCCTAACTAGCATGTCACATTATCTCATGCACAAATAACTAAAGGAGCAGAGATGGACTTTTTTATTATTTTTAATGGTTTGATGAGATTGAGTTCTTTTCACTTTTTAAGTATATCCAGGGATGAACACATTAGTGTTTTTTTTCTTTTTTTTCCTTTGGCTTTTCACCACCAATGGGCAGGAAACAGCACTGCTATTTTCAATGTCAACATGTCACATGTGGTCTTCAAACAATGCAAAACAGGAACTTGGGAAGTATAATGAATACCGATCAATCCACCTAGACAAGCAATGTTGGTTTGTGGTTCTTTTTAACAAAAAACAATGGCTGCCAATATGCTCCTGTTCTGGAATCATTCATTAGGTGTCATTCCAGATGTTTGTTGTGGCTTTCGCTAGCTGAGGTTATTACTACCTATTCTGTCACAACATCTATGTATTTATAGATATGCATGTATATAGAAATATGTATGCATTTATGCTTTGGCACCTGTCCATGCAGTTTTCCAAGCAACATTGTAGTCATCCTATGGCAAAAACAGAGAGACTTGCACAAAATCATCCAGCTTTTTTAGACACTTTTCAAAAAACCACCATCTTTCCTTTTCCCTGTTAATAATTCCCAGGTGTTTAATAAGAAAAATTAACTAAACATGGGGATTTCATCTCAGTTCTAACATTAACACTGAGCCGTGGTGGCACAGTGGTTAGAAGGCAGTATTGCAGGCTACTTCTGCTGACTGCCAGCTGCCAACAGTTCGATTCTGATGGCCTAAAGGTTGACTCAGTCTTTCATCCTTCTAAGGTTGGTAAAATGAGGACCCAGTTTGTTGGGGGCAATATGCTGACTCTGTAAACTGCTTAGAGAGGGCTGTAAAGCATTGTGAAAGTATCTATAAGTCTAAGTGATATTGCTATTAAAGTCTGGAATATGTAATCCTTGTATATTTAATCATTTGTTTTTTATTAGTTTTTATTGATTTTTTTAATACAATTCAACAGTGTTTATTCAACAAGCATGTTGTCTGAGTTTATAATTCCTAGTACAAATTAAATTCCTAATCCCTAATTTGTTTCTCCAACCATTGGTAAAATAAGTCCCAGGTTTGAAAATATTCTGTTTTTTCTTTTTCTTTCAACCTCAAAGTAAGTCTGTCCATTTCCACACAGTCCAGTATTTTTTTAATTATTTCCTCCTCTGGTGGTATTTCTTCACTTTTCCAGTATTGTGCAAATGTAATTGTTGTTATCACGTGCAAAATCAAATATATACTTGGTTTATCCAGTTTTTCTGGCATTATGCCTAATTAAAAGCATTCAGGTTTAAAATCTACATGTTTCCCCAACATCTTTTCTAGCCAAGTATGTATTTTTGTCCAATATCTCTTTGCTTTAACACATGTCCACCACATATGATAAAAAGTACCTGGTTTATGATTACATTTCCAACATTTACCTGACATATTTTTAAACATTTTTGTTAATCTTACTGGTGGCAGATGCCATCTATAAAACATATATAAGTTTTCTTTATAAGAGGTTGATATTGTCAGTTTATAATTTCTTTCCCACAGGCTTTGCCATTTCTCTAAGTCTATATTGTATCCAAAATTCTTTGCCCATGTTATTGTTTCTTTTACTTGTTTCTTTTCCATTTTCAAATTCAATAAAAAGTTATAAATTTTCTTAATTAGTTTCTCAATCAGAAGTTAATAATATCTGCTCAAACAAGGTCTGCTCTTTATAAAATCCGTACATTTAACATCCTTATCATATCTCACATACATTTGTAAATATGCTCACCATGATAGATCAATACCCTGATTTTCCATCTCTTGTCTAGATTTTAAGTTCCTTTCAAAGTTCAGAATATCTTTATATGTCCATATTTTCTCAAGACTGACTAAATTTGTGTGTACAAATGCTTCCATTGTTGAAAGCCATCCTGGAATTTTCAAATATATTTTACATTTTATTTTTTCCCATGTTAATTAATAATAATGCATTTCTAATGCAGTGGTTTTGAAAATATTTATGAATTTTATTTTTCCCATACCATAAGAAAGCATGCCAGCTGAATTGTAAGTCGTTTCCCTCCAAATACAACAATCTTTTGTTTCTGAGGGTTATCTATTCTTTTACTCATGTTAACACTGATGCTAGATAATATAAGGCCCATTCTGGCAAACCAAAGCCTCTGTTCCCCTTAGATTCTTGTAACATTTTCAGTTTAATTCTACCTTTCTTTCCTTGCCAAATACATTTTAAAATTAGGGAATTTAAGTCTTCAAAGAATGTTTTCTCTAGTTTTATAGGTATTGTTTGGAATAAAAATAGTATTTTTGGTAATATATTTATTTTCACAGTAGTGATTCTTCCTAACATTGACAATTGCAGATTTTTCCATTTTTCCAAATCAAGTTTTATTCGGTTTAGTAATTTTATATAATTATCTTATTTTATCATTGATCATATTTCTGTCAGGTATATTCCCAAGTATTTAACCTTTTTAGCTATTTGTAGTTCTATTTTTTCCTGACAAATGTTTTTGTTTGTTTGTTTGTTTGTTTATCTGTAAGATTTTTAATTATCACTTTTGTCTTTTCAATGTTTATCTTCAGTCCTGCTACCTCTCCAAATTATTCTATCTTTTTCCAATCATCTCTAAAGTCTCCTCTAGGATGAATACCAGGTCATCTGCAAATGCTTGCCGTTTATGTTTCGCCTGTATATTTAATCATTTCTTAAAGTTCACCTCAGCTCAAATACAGCAAGGGCTGATTCTGGGCCAACAGCCCAAGCCTTTACTTAGAAAACTAGTAGGAAGAACCTCAATAAACAGAAGAATTAACTCTGAGGAATGTGAAATAGGAAAAGTGTCCTTATAACACAATGAAGTTCATCAAGTCCTGAATCTAAAACCATTAAGTTCACTTAGTTACATCCTGTAATTTCACTTCTTTTTTAATTTACTAAAGCACTTTTTTTCTGTTAGATCTCTACCTAGTGCAATTCCTTTTCAGAGTCATTGGGAGTGGGTGACATAGAAGTTTCTTAAATTCTTATTATTACACACAGCCAACACGTCATAAGCATTTGTTGAAACAACAGAAAAAGAATACGATCAGCTTCTGTCAACCCTATGACATAAACTGACAGGAAACATTAATAACAATAGCACTCAGACTTATATACTGCTTCATAGTGCTTTACAGTCGTCTCTAAACAGCTTACAGAGTCAGCATATTGCCTCTAATAATCTGGGTCCTCATTTTACCAACCTCAAAAAGATGGAAGACTGAGTCAACCTTGAGCCAGTGAAGATTGAACTTTTGGCAGTGAGCAGAGTTAGCCTGCAATACTGAATTCTAACTACTGCACCACCAGGGCTCCTTAACATTAACGGAATATTACCAAGTATGAAAGTATTTTTCTCCCTCTGTCCCTTTTACAGTTCAAGAAATTAGAGAAATCTCTCCTGAGTCTCTTGCCCCACACACATACCAGCTGTGGGCTAAGCTCCAATTTTATTCAACTATTCCCTCAGTTGCACCTTGTTGCCTTTCTCCCAATTTCCCCATATCATTACACCTTCCTTGTGAGTCTTGCAGGAGGTGCACTGATTAGCTTTTAAGACTGCTTTAGAGTTAACCCTAACTGCCCATAGCTGTTCCTGCCAACCTACACTGCCAAGGGGTTGATGGATAAGCAGAGGTTGCAGAGGCTTGCAGATGGGCCAAAGCAAACATATCCTGAATCCCAACAGTGCATGGTGCAGAGGTATACACCCCATGTGTTGATTGGTCTCAACTTCCTGCTGGGAGATGGGGAAAAGCAAGGTACATTCTTGTGGGGAACATTAAAATTTTCTAATGTATAAACAGAATGCATTGCAACTGTTCTCGAATGACAAGTGTGCAATGCAGCAGAAGTCTGCTACTCCAGCCTTTACATGACACAGAATGCTGTAGAAGACAGAATATACATTTTTTTTGGCCTAATCAAGGAAGGTTATTTTAATACAATCCAAGCAAAAGTAAAGATTTCCCATCTTGTTAGGAAAGAAGAAAAAAGTCTGAAGTGTTTTATCTTGTGTTAATTTTCTCCTTCACTCCTCTAGCAACAATTAGGGGGAAAAGTAAGGCACAAAAGCTCTTTTTGACAGAAGTCTTCAGACCAATTAATGCTGGTTCTTAGTGTAGGAGAGACTAATTCCAGAGAATCCTGGAACAAACTTACAGTACATAATCACTCAGCTTACAATGCCTGAAGTTCACACGGAGAGCTCAAATCAATTCAAATCTCTGCTGTCCTACGTCTAATAGTTATGTTGCACTGAGGACATCAGAACATTGCCACGAATGCCACAACCAGAATCTCAAAAATAAAATAAAATTTAAAAAATGAAGCTTTTAAATACTAATTACAATTGAAGATTGTTCTAATACTTAGATTTTTATATATGCTTTTACTGCTTAAAGACAGTTTCATAACACACACAAAATGTTTTTTCCCATTGGTCACCATTAGTATATGAGATGGAAATATATATATACACACTGGAGAATAAATGTCAACAAAGGCAAAGCCCCATTAAAAAATTATTCCTAATAGCAGTAATGGTTAATAGCTTGAGCAATGCTAGGATGATGCATACATTAAGACCAGTTATCTGTCACAGAGCAAATCTTGCCTCTACACATTTACACTACACACTGCAACTACTGATGCTTCAGCTAAAGTCTACCAATTATACTGTTCATCCTAAATGGTACGTATATGGATTCTTGGTTATATTTAACTTACTTCACAATATTGTTGACCAATTTTGAATGTTCTCAAAATGATGAAATTTGAGTATTTCTTTTTTTTTCTAAGAAAACTCTGTTAAGAGTTCAACTATATTTCAATATTACTACCCTCCTGCAAATACACAGAGACATCGTATTTGTAATTTTATGATATCATGGTTGGAAAATTGCCTTAAGTATTGAGCTGGGTTTAAGTATAGTGTATTCATTTTCAGTCAGTTGATCCGATTACAGAAAGTACCAGGGGAAGTTTTCCAGAAGAGATACATAAACCTGGTTTTCATCTATATAAAACCTGATAACTCATATCATAAAGGAAACAAAAAAATATGGAAACTACACCAAATTTAATACGTTAGAAATTTCAGTACCTGAATAAACCGTTTCAGGAAAGGTGAAATTATAGCATGAGTGAACAAGGAGGAGTAAAGGCAATACTCTGTAGTTCAACCTGGCACAAAGCCATTTATTTATTTATTTATTTTGAAGAAAACAATTATTAGCAACAAATAAAAGCTCATGATTTATGTTTATAAGACTTGCACTTTGCCATCACACTGAGCAAGCTTACAAAAATCTGAGCAAATTGCAAATGAGCACAGCCAATACAATAGCAGTCTTAATTAAACCAACTGTTTTGTTGAAATCTCTTAATCTTTTTTATTATTTTTAAAGTGGGCATTTTCTTATCAGTTTCTCACTAAAAAAAAATACACATGTAAATGAAAACAAAGTTGTTTGGGTTTTGGAAAAAAGATTACCAGATAGGAAGAACTTAAGCATATGGACTTTGAGCATTTGTATGCTCAAAGACAGAATTATATCAAGGTTGGTGTGTTTATTTGAGAGGAAATGTGTGGTCATTGAAGGATCACAACTGTCTAGGTTCATGCAACTCACTAAACCATAGTTTGTAAGCACAATGGCCATAATTGCACCATAGGGAAAGTTAAGTCTCCTTAAAGCTGCAGTGTATTATTCCCGTTTGTACACAAAGATACAATCTAGAGTTCCCTAAATCTTGAAAATGAAGTCTAGAATGCTCCTTTGCAAGTCCCTCTACTTCATTTCAATTCATTTCTACTGTAGCAGCCAAACCATGTCACTTCCTTCTTCCTTTCCTGTTTTCTCACATCCTTCTCCCCGACTTCAATTTGGGCCTGTGGGATAATCTACCAGCATGCTCTGGCTTTCTCAAAGATCAGCCAAGCAGCCAACCAAATAAAATTGATGTTTTTATGGGAGAGGAATAATTTACTTAAAAGGTAGATTGGAGGAGGACAAAACAATTTATTCTAAAGGTGGACTTGAAGAGCAAATCAATCGATTTTAAAGAAGGACTATTGGGAGCAATTTGTTTTAAAGATGGATTGTAAAGATGTGGGCATTTGTGTGTTTTGACTGCATGAGTATATTTAACACACATAAGTGTATACCTCATTTGCTTTGACCCTATTAAGTTTCTTTTTTTAAACCCACCACATTGCTTAAACAGCTTCACACCCTGATATGCAACTTAGGAAATCATATTACTGCTCAGGGAGTACAAAGAATATATTGTATAACCTCATGGAGATTATGTATTTTATTGACAAAATATGCAGTGAAACAATAGATTAGGGATAATCTATGGCAGAGGTCCCCAACCCCTGGTTTGTGGATCAGCTCCGGTCCGTGGCATGCCAGCAACTGGTCCACACATACAAGGAAAGTTCCATCCACAGGATGCAGGCAACACGCAAAACCGCACCCCCTCTGGTCCATGGAAAAACCTCTTTCCATGGAACCGGTTCTTGCTGCCCAAAAGGTTGGGGGCCTCTGGTCTATGGTCATCTCTCTCATTTTGTAATCATAATTACAACAGTAAAAACTGGAAAAAACATAAGAGTGGAAAGCGCAGAAAAGAAAGAAAAAGGGAAAATGGAAACAGAAATAGAAAAGAAAGAAAAATAAGACTATAATAAAGAAAACATATAAAGAAGTGACTTTTCACTTTCAGTATAAAGAATTTTAGTAAACTTCCTTTTCTCTTAAAATGCAAAAAAAAAAAATTTCTTTTTCCCACGTCCTTCTCCTATCTATAAATAAATTCATGAAGCCATTTCAATCTTGGTGTCCATTAAGGGGTACCATAGATAACAACATATTTATTTCAATCTTGATCAAACAAACCAAAAGTATATGCCATCCTTTTACCTCTAATAATCTTAATCTTTGTCCATTCAAATAGTGTTACATCACTTGATTTCTTTTCATTCCTTCCTTATTCCTTTTCACAAAATTCTTCAAAACCATAAGATGTTTTTTGCAAGTCCAGAATAGGAAAATGATCCAAACTACTTTCTTTATTTGTTGTTTGTATGACATTTTTAATTAACACATCAGCTGCTTTCTTTTCAGTATAACATCCATATCAGTGTTACTCTTGTTTTTCTTCTATAACATATTTTAGACATAGTCTATCTATAGAGACTGTGATGGACTACAGTGAAGCAGCTGTTTCCCAAGAAGGATGGAGCACTTTCCAAGGAGAGGGTAAGGCAAGAGGCAACACAGCCCAGAGCTGAATAGGAGACAGAGGAAGACAGTTAGGAGAGCCACTGCCTATAATCTCCCAGGGTATATCCATTGGGATGAGAGTAATAAAGGTTTAGTCTGGCAGGATTCTGGTCTATCACATATAAGCAAATAAAGAACTGAACTTTGACTGGATTGTTCTATGTCTTTTTTCTTGGACAGGTAAAGGTCAGGCACTTTTAAAATTAACTTCTAGGTTTCCTGATCAAAAATAACCTTTAGTGTGTTCAGTATTAAATTATTTTTGCTTCAATCTGTAATTATAAGTTGAATTTAAGTGTCCTTCTCCTTTAACTGTAATCTTCACTTTCTTCTAGTTCCCCCTACTATCTAATTTTTAAAACCTATATTTAACCAAATACTAAGTTTAACTGAAAGGGACATTCAGTTAAAACAGTATGCATATTCTTTAAAGTTTTCCACTTGTTGATGTTGATGGTTTGGGCCTTCAAGGCAGTTTTTGACTTCTGCAACTCCCTGGACAAATTCCTTGATTTACCCTCTTTTCTAGAGCTAACTCATTTATAGTCATACTTTGAGGAATGTATGCTGTAAAACCAACTCAAAGCAGTTACTTTTCTTGAAACAGAACATGAGAGGAAAATCACAGCAAGGATGTAGAAGGAAGTCCACTAGAAGAATATAATAGCCTGCAGTCTTGGCTGAATATTTTCAAGCTGTTGCCCAAGTTGACCAAGAGTCTGGACACAATCCCTGATTTAGGCACAGAAATAGAAGTAGCTTAAACAGTAACATAGCTATGTCCTCTGGTATTTTTCTGGATCTAATCTGTATTTGTAATTCTGTAATCTGTAGTTTATTAAGATCTATTCAGAGGTGCCCAGTCTTGACAGAGTTGGCAGCTTTTAGCACTGAAGCTATACACAGGGGACCTCAAGAGTTAAGAGTAAAGATTATTCTGCTATGTAGACTGGGTAATCTCAAGAAGCTCTTACTACAAGTGCAATCTACTACAATTGCTTGCATTGATAGAGAACCAGGCTGGATTTAATTAAAGGTTCAACCAAAGTAAAAATAAGTGTGTTCTTAAAATTTACCAAGCCAGGTGAAAAAGAAAAAGAAACAGCGCTGATAATTAAAATGAGAATACATTTTCATTAGGACTCCGACCACAGAAATAAACATGGAATGAAATTTGCTGGATTTGTCTTTGATATGTCCTTATATGAACAAAGAATGAAGAAAGGAGAAGGAAAAGAAGAGGAAAACACCAATATTTAAAATGTTGACCCTTAAGCATATGCAGAAGGAATTGCTGGAGGAATTAAAGGTCATCAGATTGTTTTTATACATTTTGCCCAAGGGAAGAGGGAACATACAACAGTAACCACAGATTTCACACAAGTGCTGCAAATTCTCTGTACTATCTCTCCCTCCACAATTTTTTTTACAAGAATTGTTGTAGTTGGATCAACATTTAATACGTTAGAGGCAATATTTGCTAAGCCAAGCCAAAGTCATACAATATGCTTCCACAAAACCCAATAATATTTTGGAACGTTTAGGTCCACCTGTAACCTGGCCGGACTAATGGGAATAAAAAGAGCAGAACAATCCCTTAAAAAAGAACAATAAGTTTTTTATTATTATTTTATGGACTCTACTACCTAGGCTTCAACATTGCCAAGTTCTTGTGCTGCTTAGAGGAGACTGTAGATTAAAGATTAAATAGATTAGTCACAGGTAAATGATGGCACCAACTTTAAGGCAGTTAAACCTATGTTTGACAGCGGTCATTTCCTGATCCTGCAGTTCAGTGCATAGCTATATCAGAGATCTTTAAATGAAGGAAAAAGTTAAAAATATTGCTACGTTAAAAGAAACAACAGATCCAAAATAAAATTGGAGTTTAAAAAATCAGACATGAAGCCAAATGGTTGATTAATAGAATAATAGAAAGTTTGAGTTGAAAAATGTCAGAAAGAGGTAGTGTAGAGTTTTTATAACATTTACAGTGATACTTGCTTAACACAAACAACAAGTAGAAAGTGATGTGGATTTGCAATTATAGGCAGTCCTTGACTTACATCCACAGTTGGAACTGGAATTTCCAACACTAAGTAATGCAACCATTAAGTGAGTTGTGCCCAATTTTACAACCTTTTTGCTGATCATGTCTCACTTAATGACTACATCACTTAGACATAGATATTCTAGTCCCATTGTCGTTAATAAGCAAATCACCATGAAAGTTAAGCGAATCACATAGTAGCAATAGCAATAAGCACTTAGACTTATATACCGCTTCACAGTGCTTTACAGCCCTCTCTTAGCGATTTACAGAGTCAGCTTATTGCCCCACAACAATCTGGGTCCTCATTTTACCGACCTCGGAAAGATGGAAGGCTGAGTCAACCTTGAGCCAGTGAGAATCGAATTGCCGAACTGCTGGCAGCTGGCAGTCAGCAGAAGTAGCCTGCAATATTGCATTCTAACCACTGTGCCACCTCGGCTCTTAACCGTAATTAAATAAATCTAGCTTCCCCCTTATCAGAAGCCCCCAAGAAAATTGAAAATGATGATCATATGACACTGTAACCATCTTCAGTATATGTCAATCACTTGAATCATGATCACATAATCCCAAGGATGCTGCCTGATTAAAGTGCATCATAAATTACTTCTTTCTGCACTGTAACTTTGAAGAATCATTAAACAAAGGGTCATGAGTCGAGAACTACCTGTACTATTTTTCTTTCTAAAAAGTAACAGAGTTGGTTGTGCTCTCACCACCCTCCCCATGAAATCTGATCAACCCACAATGATTTCCACTCACTAATAGCTATGACATTTTTAATACTACCTTCTACCATCTCCTTAATGGTGCTTTAGCTAATAGGGTATATGCTAAACTTCACCACTCAGCTGTCTTCTCAACCAGGACTATATATTTTAAATTTAAATCCAATATCATAAGAACTATCAACTTTTATTGCCGAGATACCGAATGCTTGAGCAAAATCCTTTTACATCCTACTAATGATGTACTTATCTCTCATGAGTATACCAAAATTTTATTTTCTTTTATTTAATAATATATATATAATCTATATCACCTATATCTATATTTATATCTTATCTATCTATATCTCTATATTTTATATCTATATGTCTATCTTAATAAAAATTCTAATCCTGTTAGCAATATGTAAACAGCTAAAATTCACTTCTGTGATACCATTGAATTGTTTATATAAATACTATCGACTTAGAATCACTGAAAATCTATTTCAGAACTGATAGGAATTAATGAGTGTTAGATGCTGGTAAAATTAATCTGGGACAAATTTGAAATCTAGAGATAATTGAATATGCTACCACTGTTTGCAATTTTAGGCAGTCCATGCTATTTGCAGTGTCAAATAGCATGGATTGCCTAAAGCTGCAAACAATGACTCTGCTTTAAATAAGAAGTTCTGTAATATTAATATCACCACCATGATTTACCAACAATTTTCAAATTGAAACTGTCCCTTTTGGACCCAGCTTATCTGTAAGTTTATATGAGGAAAAAGAGTTCAAATTATGATTCTACTCTTAACACTTTCCAAGCTGCTTGTGCAAGATTAATATAAGAAATATAGTGGAGCAATATAATACAGCCCAAACTCCGCCTTGATGTCAAAGGAATCATATAGTAATTTTCTCATTATGCCCATAATTGAAACTGAAATAACAATGTATGCCTGGTAATAAAGTTGAAAGTCAGACAAGTTGAAACTCATCACTCTCATCACAATCAATTTAATCTCTAGCCGTATTTTTTTAAAAAAATCATATTTTCCATTAAAATCTTAATATCCTATCAGTCTACTTGGAATAACTTAAAAATATTAGCATAGACATCTCTCTATATAAGTTTCTGACTTTACCCCCAAACTCAGTGGGATTTTAAATTACATCTTGTCCAATTCATTTAATTTTATTTCTTGTTTACTTATAGGTTTTGTAAACCAGTCCACAGAAACCAGCCTTGAGCAATTCTAATCATCACACATGAAAGAAGTTTGGTTGCTATAACTAATCCCAGGTATTTAAAAGAATTCAGACAACAAAAATATCTAAGACTTATTTTAATGAACTGGATAACTTGAACTCCTTCTTGCAGTACGATTGGGAGGCATTTGACAGAGTCAGAACTATATAATCTGCAAACAAACTTAAAAGATATTTCTTGTCCAATTTTATATCACAAATCTCATTATTGTATCAAAGTGCTATTGCCAATGCTTCTATATTTAGCTTGAATAACAGAGGTAATATTAGACCTGTTAATATTCTTAAATCATAATATAATAAAGGAGATTATTTTTAGCTCAGGGTTGAAATCAGGAGTCCTTGGTGCTCTCTAAGCTTGCTTGTTCCTTGCAGACATTTCATTACCCAAACTAGGTAACATCATCAGTGCTGTAAGGAGTGATGTTTGCTGTCAATGTTATATTTGAGTGGCTGGGGTGGTCTTAGAGATTCTTTGATTGGGCTGTTTGCTTTTGGGGGTATTGTTTACTTGATTGTTAGTCTGAGGTTAACCTTGGAGTTAATCTATGCCCATCTGAGTGCTGATTGCTGGTGGTGAGATGCTTGGGTCTTTTTGTTCCTTTTTGGGCTGGGTGATAGTCTCTTTTGCATAATCTATAGATGTTGTTAATGTCTATGTGTCTATTGATGGCTGATTGGTCAGAATGCCAGGCTTCTAGAAATTTCCTGGCATTTTTGAACTTCGCTTGGTCTAGGAGGGTCACATTTTCCCAATTGAAACTATGGTTAAATCTGTCCATATACTGTGAAATTAAAAAAAAAAAATCCTAACTTTTTCTGCCTGCTGGTTGGTGTATGTGGATATGTTCTGCCAGTTTTCTGCCTGTTTGTCCTACACAGTGGCTCTTGAAGTCCTTACATTGTATGTTGTAAATCAGGGCTTTTCAACCTTTTCACCCATTGTACCACTTTTAGGATATGGCAATATCTGAGTACCACCAGCCGCCTAGCAAGGGGTCAAAAACTTGATAACCCCCCCCAAAAAAGGAAAAAAGTGATAAAGTACAGGTAGTCCTCAACTTACAACAGTTTGCTTAGTGACTGTTCGAAGTTACAATGGCACTGAAAAGAGTGCCCCCCAAGCCACAGCCAAGCAAGACACGTGCCTGCCCATCCGGCGGCGCTCTTCCTCCTGTCTGAGGTTTCCATTGTTGTGAGCATTTCTGTTGAGGATTGGCAGCAGGGGTGGGGTGGGGGTGTTTGGTTTTTATTCCCCCCCGGTCTGCTGGGTGGTTGCAGCAGGTTTTGGTCACTTCACATGACCCTGGGACACTGTGACCATCATAAATATGAATCAGTTGCCAAGCATCTGAATGTAAATTACAAGACCCTGGAGATGCTGCAACATTCCAGCTGATCGGCACTTCTTCTGGGCTCAGCAGAAGCACCAGGATCAGCACCGAGCTCCAGCTGGAGCCTGGTGCTGATCCTGGCACTTCCGCTGAGCCCTGACAGCCCTGCAGCTCAGGTTTGTGCGGTGCTGCCACCGGTTCAGCTCATTCCCCTCCCCCGCTTTTCTAGGATGTTTGTGTACCACTTGCCAGATGCCAATGTACCACCCGTACCACTGGTTGAAAAGCCCTGTTGTAGATAACTCCTGTTTTTTTTTTCTTCTGGGGTGGTTGAGTATTTTGGTCTGTGTAGGATGTATTGAAGGGCTTTAGCTGGCTTATGTACTATACTGATTCCATGTGGTTGTAGTAGTCTGTTGGTGGTTTCTGAGATATTCTTGATGTATGGCAGTATAATTCTTTTTAGGGTTTGGGTTGGTCGTGCTATATTGTGTTGAGTGGTCAGGGATTTTTTGATAAGGTTGGGTGGATATCCATTTTGTTGTTATTTCTTTTTTCTGCTGTTCTGGGTTGCTGCAGTGTTTTTTGAGCTCGTCTAAATAAAACCCTTAAGCAACTTATATCATTAAGCAACATATATCATTATTGTCCTGTCTCCAACCTTCGCTTTCTTGCAAAGGTTTTCGAGAGCGTGGTTGCCCGACAGTTCCCACGACACCTGGAGGAATCGTTATACCTGGATCCACACCAGTCGGGCTTCAGGCCTGGTTACAGCACAGAAACAGCATTGGTCGCGTTGGTGGATGACCTCTGGCGGGCCCAGGACAGAGGTTGTTCCTCTGCTCTGGTGCTATTGGACCTCTCGGCGGCTTTTGATACCATCGATCATGGTATCATGCTGCAATGGTTGGAGGGGTTAGGTATAGGGGGCACTGTTTTGCGGTGGTTCTCCTCCTTCCTCTCCGGCCGGATGCAGTCTGTGTTGACGGGGCCAGAGGTCGACCCCGAGACCCCTCGTATGTGGGGTACCTCAGGGATTGGTCCTCTCGCCCCTACTCTTCAACATTTATGTAAAACCGCTGGGTGAGATCATCCGTGGTTTTGGTGTGGAGTACCATCTGTACGCTGATGATACTCAGCTGTACATTTCCATGCCGAACCACCCCAACGATGCTCTTGTCGTGCTGACCCAGTGCCTGGAGGCCGTGCGGGTCTGGATGGGGAAGAACGGACTCAAGCTCAACCCTTCCAAGACCGAGTGGCTGTGGCTACCGTCGTCCCGGTTTAGTCAATTGATTCCTTCGTTGTCCGTTGGGGGCGAAACAGTGGCCCCCTCGGAAAGGGTTCGCAATTTGGGAGTCCTCCTGGATTCATGGCTGTCTTTAGAGGACCATTTGATGGCAGTGGCTGGGAGGATGTTCTATCAGGTTCGCCTGGTACGCCTTCCTAGACCGGGACTCAGTATGCACAGTTACTCATGCCTTCGTCACTTCCAGGCTGGACTACTGTAATGCTCTCTACATGGGGCTCCCCTTGAGGTGCACCCAGAGGCTTCAGCTGGCCCAGAATGCGGCCGCACGGGTAGTGACCGGAGCGTCATGGCGCTCCCATGTAACATCGCTCCTGCGCAAGCTGCACTGGTTGCCGGTGGCCTTCCGGGTGTGTTTCAAGGTGTTAGTGACCATCTTTAAAACGCTCCATGGCATGGCTCCATGGCATGGGACCCGGATATTTACAGGACCGCCTTCTGCCAGCAAATACCTCCCGCCGTCCGGTACGCTCCCACAGAGTGGGTCTCCTCAGGGTGCCGTCGGCCAGACAATGTCGGCTGGCGACCCCCAGGGGGAGGGCCTTCTCTGTGGGAGCTCCAACGCTTTGGAACGAGCTCCCCCCGAACTCCATACGATGACGGAATTGCGTTCCTTCCGTCGAGAATTAAAAACATATTTATTCCGACAAGCCGGCCTGGGATAGTAGCTCCGGTTCCAACAAGGCCATAATTGTTTTTAGGGGATTGAGTTTTTAGATTATGTATTGGGTTTTTAAATGATTGGGCCAAATTATTTAATTTATTTTTAATAATTTTACTTTTTGTATGTTGATGTTTTTAATTGGGCTGTACACCGCCCCGAGTCCTTCGGGAGGGGGGCAGTATAAAAATCGTAAAATAAATAAAAATAAATAAAATTAAGGATATGCTCTGAGAACTCCTTGGGAGGAGCTGCCAACCAAGCTATCTAAACTTTGTTATTTCTTGCTGGAAAGCACTCCCTCTCACCTGGGAATCTGGACTACCTTCCACCTGTTTCAGAAAACCTATAAAAAGAAGGTGCTCCCATTAAAATATTTTTTTAAATAATGTATTCCTTAGTTGTTGTCTTAGGTATTGGGGAAATCTCTGTGCTGCAAATTAAAAGTGAATTTGTGATGCTGTTGAAGAGCTTGCCACTCTCACAAAAACTCTGCAATTGAATGATGGAATTTCCTTCCATAATGCAATCATACCATCCATTTAATAAGCTAAGCTGCAGGAACTCCAGAGCTACAGTACTTATTTTAGACTGACAGCTATTTGTAAGCGACATTTTCCTACTTGAGTCCATTGACATGAACATATTTCCAGGAAAGCTCCAAAATGATCCTTTGAAAAATTACTCACTTTTCTTCTTAAAAAGGAATGGAAATTAGGCAGGTGTCAGCATTTTGCAGGAAGCTGACAGGATTAATCTTCCTGTGAAGCTCTGTTGCTATTATTTAATGACTAAAAGTGCATAGGATTACAATTAAGGATATTTCCAGAAAAGCAATTAAAGACAATAGAAAGTTTGGAAAGAAGAAAATGGGAAGTTTGTGAAGTGCTGTAATTCCTTGAGATCTATGGAGCCGTTGTCCATATCTAATTTGGTAGGAGAAAAGGCTTAATTTTACTACTTAAATTAAGTGCTGATGCTATTACTTTCTTAAAAAGTACATTAATTTATTTCACTTAATTATTCTTTACTAGTGTGAGATTGTATATATAGATATATTCAGCTCCTGCATTGTCTATTTAAAGGCCCAAAGGTAACAGGAAAACATAAAGACATCTGCTTAAATGCTTGGTATGCTGCTGGTGGTAAATTTAAAGTCTACAAGGTACAAATGAAGTTTCATGTGTTCAGCTTCATATTTTTACCACCACTCAGCACAATCAATGCAGGTTTATGGCAGCTTCTACGAAGAAGCCTAGAACTCTGTTAAGTCTATAAAGGCTTTTTATTTATGATCCTGTGTTCCCAGGTAGGTCATTAGGCAAATTCAGAGAAGAGTAGTGAAGAAGCTTATAGGACTCTAAACTTGGTTTATGGACGGAGATTAAATGAGTTGGACATCTTTACCCTTGAGAAGAAAAATTGACGGCAGGATAAAATAATACTTTGCAACTATCTGAAAAGATGCCACACACTTCAAGATCTTATTTATATGTCACTCCAGAAGAGATGGAACTTAAGTGGTCTTCAGTTTCAAGAAAGCAGGTTCCATTTTAATGTTAGAAAAATAATGTACTGAAATTATGTAGCATTTCAACGATGAAACCAATTCCAGCACCTAGATATTTCAGAAGCAAGGGAGATGCTTGTCATTTATAGGAATGGAGTCCTTTAAAGAGAAGAGAATTAGGCAAATTGATCTCTTCCAATTCTAGATTTCACAACTTTTAGTAGATCAAAGTTGAAGGTCTTGAAGTTGAGTGGATTGTAAAGATCATCAATATTGTTTTTTTATCAATATTGTTTCATCAATATGACTTCAAGATTTCCATCTTATTTGAAGCATTAGAGTAGAAAAAAACATGGACATACAATAAATATGGAGTAAATTGTTTTCCTTCACCCATCTGCTCACTATTCCAGTTTCAATGATTTATTTTAAATGCAATATTCTATCTATGGTTAATCGATTCAGAAACAACCCCAACCCATGGTTATCTTTAATTACAGATTGCAAATCCCTAACAAAATATTACTGTTTGATCTAAACTTCCCAGGCAATCTTAAACCATGATTGGACAACTGGCATTCACAGAGACAGGATATAGATCTATTCATAAGAGGTCTATTAACTTCTCCATCTTATTTATCGGCAGAGAAACCAGGAGGTCATTTCGCCGAATTTATTCAAAGGGAGAAAAAAAAACCACAGCAGTTTCTTTAAATCAGGTATCATCATTAACCATGGCAATACCACAGTGTCCTCTTTATTTTCCTTGTTTTGCTTAGTTACAGGATTTATGTCCCACCTCAATCCCAAAGGACTCTGGACAGTGTATAACAATAAGAAAAAAGGGGGAAAATCATAATAATATGTAGATAAATCAGAATAATATCAAAACATCCCAAAATGGTGACAAAAAAGTTCACCCTCCAATAAAACTTCAGAAATAGTAGTCTTAGTGACTTGGGACCTAAAAAGAATTATTTGAAATAAAACAATTTCAACCTCTTTAAGGAATTGAAGCAGGGTAGAAACTGTAATATACAACTTGGGATGGGATGAGGCTAATTCATAAGGTGGGGACTATTACAGAGAAGGCCAGTAACCTTACCTGTGCCCTACAGACTTCATGAAGGGAGGAAACTTTCAACAGGCCATTTCTTGCAGGATCCAATCTGAATCGGTCACTGAGACCAGAGATTTAGTCTTGCAGACTTTCAGACCCGTACTGGAGCACATCCTTAGGGAACCTCTCTCTAGTAGAATGTGTGCTTTGGGTTATTCTGTGTATAGTATTTTAATACTACAAATATTAAATGCTACACATTTAATTAATATTAAATACTACACATGGAATAGCCCAAAGTAGAGAGAAGTTCCCTGAGGATGGGTTACAACACTAGTCCTAAAAGCTTGCAAGATAAACCTCTGGTCCCAGTGATTGACCCAGATTAGATCCTGAAACATGATCCTGGGACATGTATATTCACCTTTATTTGTGAGGTTATTTCTTGCTGATCAGTTCTTATAGGTACATTCAGTTCTGGGAAGGCATTGCTTGGTGTCCCCTTGAGCTGCACTATTTAGATTTTAAAGGTAATGACCAGAATGTTAAATGATCAGAAGCCAACTGGCAACCAATGCAATATAGCTTACATCTGTATTGATGGTCTCCTGTTAATAATCTTGCTGTTGCATTTGTACTTGCACCTGCAACTTCTAGATTGCCTCCAAAGGCAATCCCATGTAAGAGTGATTTGCAGAAGTCCAATTGAGTGGTGATGGATGCACAAATTATGTTGATGACATTGAAAAAAACAACAGCCAGAAAAAAGCACCTTATGATGGCTGCCATTTTACATTGTTTTACATTCTGCAGTTTTAATAGCATTCCATAGCTCTGCAAAAAAAATAACATTTCTTTTTTTAGGAAGAGGTGAATGCGCAAAGTCTGAGAAGCTTTCTGAGAAGTTTTGCCTTGGCTCTGAACCCATCAAGTTGCAAAAAGTCTTTGAAATATTTTTCTTCTCCTTCTCTAGGAATTTGGAGCAAGGAATAATGGCCAATTTTTATGACTGTTTTTTGCTTTGGTTGTTAAGCAAATTATCTCAGTTGTTAAGTAAATCACAGCTGTTAAGTGAACGTGGCTTCACCCATTGACCTTGCTTGTTGAGTGCTCCCTGGCAAGGATACAAATGGCAATCCCATAACACTATAGCTATTGTCTATGGAGATTCTCAGTCATCCAGGTCATAGTTATCTTAAAGGTGCTATGGGAGAACAAACCAATTAGGACAAAAATTCATCAGTCCATCTGCATTTAAAAGACAAAGGCCACTCTTTTGAAGACAGAAAAGTTCACATTTTGGACAGAGAAGACTGCTGGTTTGAAAGAGAGGTCAAAGAGGCCATCTATGTCAAAATCGGACAGTCCTCTCTCAACACAGGGGGAGGGATATAGCATCATCTATCTGCAGTCTTCAACACAGTCCTTTCAACAGTTCCAAGAAGTCTCCACACCTATTTGCACTACTCAGGTGACCCTGACACACAGATAAACTTCCAAGTGGCCTCAATGATTATCTAAAAGAATGCAAATGACCAGCGGTCTACAAGGAGTATAAATCCTTCCATTCCCCACCATCCAGTCAGAGCTGAAGAATCTTCTTGGATGACAAGAGAAACATCTTCAAAGAAAGACAAGAAAGTCCAGTTGCCTTTTGAAAAAATACTTTGGGGACTGCAGCCATTGTAAACACATGCCAGACAATTTCCCGCATTTTGAGCATGGGATGCTGTAATGGTTATAAGTGCGAGAATTAATCGTCACTTTTTCAGCATCATAATGGTGGTCGTTAAATAAATAGTTTTAAATTGAGGGCTATCTGTAATTTCAGCCAGGCAAAATTAATTAATTTATATACTTACATATATTTCACAATTTGCCAATGCTATCACATTAAAGATATAATTTAATAACCTCTGGGGATGCAAAGTGAATTAAGACTTGCAGTATTTGCAAAACCAACTTAACTATCTCAGGGTCAATATAGTACTGCAAATTACAACATAACCATTTGTTGGTGATAACAACTTAGCATTCTCCTCTGGTCCTCCAGCATTTTGTATGGTGGCTATTCTAAAAAGCCTATGGTGACATTCTCAGTGTAACAGCTGCTCCTGGAATTGAAGCATGTAGGTAGATTCTTAAAGGCTTCAGAAGCAGTAAAAAGAAGTTTTTACTCGATAGAGTAATAGATTGGCTTTTCTCCTTAGTTTTCTTAGCTAATCTAATTCATAGTCTTGATTCTCCTCTCTTGTCTATTCCCACTCTTACACAGTACCTCAAAGCCAGCCTGTGGTCAGAATTGCTATGCAGATCAAGATTCCAACCCATTTAACAAATAACCGTGATGCATTGTCTATGTAGGCTTCATGATGTTCCATAAATTTCTATCTTTCTCTTTTTATGAGTATGAGCAGTTTATAAATAAGAGCAGATAACTGAAAAATATTTCAGCCCTTAAGATAAAATACTAAGTATGGGAGAGTATCTTGGTAACAGTGAGCATATAGATTATACAGAGCCTTTCAAACTGCCTTAGTAATATCTTTAATAGGTCTAGCAGAGACGTGCAAATTAACTCTGATCCACTTTCAGTTGAAGAACTGAAAGTTGAAGGTGGCACAATTTAATTTTGCCTTTCCAAATGTATTCAGAGGTGTTAAAATGTGATTTGGCTTGCTGGAGTTTCAATTTGGAAAAATCTTCAGCCATGGAAGATAGTGAGAAAACAGTAGAATACCTGAAACTGTCCCCCCCCCCCACCAGAACAGACTGAAAATACTGAATCAGAGATGTAGATCCCTGGTCTGCAAAGTTTTGGCCAAATACAACGGCTTTAAGAATTTCACAGATTTCACTGGAGCAGTTACCCTTTTAAGACAAAGATTGAAAAGAATGGCATAGCAAAGTCAGAACTGCAACAGTGAAGTTACACTGAACTGATACAGGGATTATCCCATTACAACTTAAATTCATTTTCACTTTTTTAAAAGTACCATTTTCTTTAACTCTTCTGTTAGCCTCTGTGAGTAGACAGGCTTGAGATAGTTCAAGAGAAAGTTCCACCTCTTCTGGGAAGGCCACCAAAAAAATTCCAACAATACAGAGTTCTGGGTTTCCAACAACTTAGATTGCCTACCCCTCTGACAAATAGTATTCTTAGCTGCCTGTCTTAATAGGTCTACTTTAGAATTGAAACACATATACAGTATCCTTTTATGGGAGTATCAAAAGATGCCCAAGTTCCAAGTGTGAAGTATATTCTGAGGATGTTCTGAATTCCATGTTAAAGATTAGAAAGGTTGACCTTTTAAGAGAAATATGTCCTCCCAACCACATTGGAGGTAGATGTTGGGCGGGTTGATTAGCTCAGCTGTGCTGCTGGAAAAACTCTGAATGGACTGAATACAGGCTGTAGCAAAAGTAATCTGAAAGCTAACCACTCTTGCATTTTTTTCTTTACATAAGGGCAGTTAAAAGCTCTTATGGCACAGCTGGCACAGAGAGTGAGTCAGCTACTGGAAGAAGAATGCAAAGAGTAAGATGAGGTCCAAGTGCTAAAATTGCTAAAGAGAAAGATGGAGTCAAAGAAGACTAAAGCATATGATGAGTAGGTATGAGAACTGGATGAGTAGTCTAACAAGGAGAAGGCCTAGGGGGGACATACACAATATAGCAATCTCTCAGTATTTCAGGGTCTGTCACAGAGAGGAGGGAGTTAATCTATTTTCCAAAGCACCGAAGGGCAGGACAGGAAGTAACTGACGGAAGCCTATCAAAGAGAGAGCCAACCTAGAATTAAGTAGAAATTTCTTGTCAGTGAGAACAATCAGTGGAATGGCTTGCCTCCAGAAATTGTGGGTGCTCCATCATGGAGGTTTTTAAGAGGAGATTGGACAGATATTTGTCCAGAATGGCATATGGTCTGCTGCTTGATAAATACTCAACCCTAACTAAAAGATGACTCTACTCAAGTGGACCAAACACTTGAGGGAAATCTGGGTCTTAATGACTTTTCTAAAGATGAGAAAAGTTGGGGCCTGTCATGTATTGTCTGTGGGATGGGGAGCAAGGGAGAGATTGTTCCAGAACACCAGATGAGCCAGGGGGAGGTTATTATTGTTATGTGAAGACTCTCCTTTGGGGCCCCATGCCAACTGGCAGAACCAGGTCTTAAGCTCTTGTGGAAAATGAGGAGGGTTGGAGCTGACTTCACTTGGGGGGGGGCAAGATGTTCCCAAGGACAGACGCAATGGCAGAGAAGGTTTATTTGTTTGTTTGTTTGTTTGTTTGTTTGTTTGTTTGTTTGTTTGTTTGTTTATTTATTTGGGTTTGTATGCCGCTCCTCTCCGGGGACTCGGAGCAGCTAACAACATATATATAACAATAAAATTACAATAAAAAAACCCAAACAACGATATCTTAAAAAAAAAACAATAAAACACACATTCATTTCAACAATCATCCACAATCATCCCCAGGCCTACCGGCAAAGATGAATTTTTAGATTTTTCTGGAAGGCCGGGAGAGTCAGAGAAACGCGGACTTCAGGAGGCAGTTGGTTCCAGAGGGCGGGCGCCACAACAGAGAAAGTCCTCGCCCTAGGGCCTGCCAGACGACATTGTTTCGCTGACGGGACCTGGAGAAGGCCAACCCTGTGCACTCTCACCAGTCGTAGAGAAGTATGTGGCAGAAGGCGGTCCCGTAAGTATCCTGGTCCCATGCCATGAAGGGCTTTATAGGTGATAACCAACACCTTGAATTGGGCTCGGAGACCAATAGGCAACCAATGCAGCATGCGGAGAGTTGGTGAAATGTGGGCACAACGTGGAAGGCCCACAACTGCTCGCGCAGCCGCATTTTGCAGTAATTGTAGTCTCCGAACACTCTTCAAGGGTAGCCCCATGTAGAGAGCGTTGCAGTAGTCGATCCTCAAGGTGACAAGGGCATGTGTGACTGTGAGGAGAGACTCCCGATCCAAGTAAGGACGCAACTGGTGCACCAGGCGAACTTGGGCAAATGCCCCCTTCGCCACTGCCGACAAATGATGATCCAATGTCAGCTGTGGATCGAGGAGGACTCCCAAGTTGCAGACCTTCTCTAAGGGGTTTATAGATTCACCCCCAGGGTAATGGAAGGATAGATAGAAGTGTCCTTGGGAGGCATCACCCACAGCCACTCTGTCTTATCGGGGTTGAGCCTTAATCTGTTAACACCCATCCAAACCCTCACAGCCTCCAGACACCAGCACATCACCTCAACCGCTTCACTGATGTGGCCAGGAGTGGAAATGTACAGCTGAATATCATCAACGTACTGATGGTATCTCACTCCGTGCCGATGGATGATCTCACCCAGTGGCTTCATGTAGATGTTAAAAAGTAGGGGGGAGAGAACCGACCCCTGAGGCACCCCACACGGGAGTAACCTAGAGGTGGACCTCTGACCCCCCACAAACACCGACTGCAACTGACCAGTGAGATAGGAGGAGAACCATCGTAACACGGTGCCCCCCACTCCCAATCCCTCCAGCCGGCGTAGAAGGATACCATGGTCGATGGTATTGAACGCCGCTGAGAGGTCAAGGAGCACCAGGAAAGAGGACTGGCCTCTATCCTGGGCCCGCCAGAGATCGTCCATCAGAGCGACCAAAACTGGATCCTACCAGTTGAAATTCCCTGGCAGATGGGGCCCACAGCATGCCTCTTCTGCTGGCATGGGTGAGGCAGGCCAATCCCGTTAGGATGAGATTGTTTTGCAAATAGCCTGGACCATGCCATGAAGGGCTTCAAGGTGATTACCAACACTTTGAATTGTACCTGGAAGCAAACCGGCAGCCAGTGCAGATTGCAGCACAGTGGTATTACATGGGCCACTCTTGGCCCCCCCAAAACTGCACACATTGCAATGCTGAACAAAGTTAAAATAGCAATTGCCTAACATAACAGAGAGATTAATATTTTTACAAATAGAGAAATCAATATTTTCACTTACATATTTTGCAAGTGATAATTCCAGAGGACAAGCAAAAACAGACTTTCATTTAACACTGTTATTTTTTTTTACTACGTGGACCCATCTATGAAACATGTCTAGATGTTGCAGTTCATAAATAATACAGCAGCTGGGCTGCTGATTCAAAAGATAAGGATCATGTAATTCTAGTATCTGCATAGATTGTCAATAATACAATATAAGGTGTTGCATTGATGTTTAAAGCAGGGCCACATATCTGGCCTGAAAGATTCCAGACAACTATTGACTAACAAAGGTCACTGTTGTCATCTAGTTGTTTGCTGACCAGATATGGTGGCTCTATTATACAAATCTAAAAGTCTTAGAAACCTAACTATCTGAAGGAATGCTGCTTTCATTATAAATCTGATTCTGAATGTTTGCAGAACAGGTCTTTTGAAGCAGTCCATAGTGGTATAGCCCCATGCTTCAGGACTTCTACATTTTTCATAGGCTATTACATGTACTTTCACTTTTGTTCTCAGCTTGTAAGGGCTGAAGCTGGTGAGATAGCCACCAGCGCTGCTGAGATGATTGTGTAAGTATGGAGCAGGTTTCTCTGTCTATTAACCGCATCTACCCATTACAGGAGTCCAACACCAGTCTAACACCTGCAGTATCTCATCTGTCTTTCAGAAATAGAGTTGGGTATTATCTGTCTTCTGATAACATTCAGTATAGTCTAACCAGTGAGTCTGACAAGCTATTCTCACAAAGAGAGTGAGCTCTTCCATTTGAAAAAAGAAGTCACCCGTGTTACTGTTGTATCTGGCCCTTCTCAGCTCAGTAAACTCCACATAAATATTTCTTTAAGAGTTTTATTTAACACATTTCAAGAGATTCACTTCAAAGCAAGCTGCTGGCATTTTGTTGGCCGGAATGGCCAAGTCTGATTTATTTACATTCAGATTAAACATGCTCTTCCCCCTTCCAATTAACTCACTCTTTATCTCTCATGTTGTCCAAGATCTCATTAATCTTCCGTACATTCCAAAAACACCAGAAAACTGAGTTCAAACGAACTGCTCAAGGTATCAGGCTACTCCTTGATTAACGTTGCTCGTGACAAAGAATTAGTCCCTTCTTCACCTTCTAATATAGTTTCCGATACGTCACTTCCCCCATTACTTCCTTTTTCCACGTAACTGACACCTCCGCCTATCAAACCTTCGGAATCTCGGATCAAGCCATATATTGTCCTGTTCCAAATCTGACTCATCACTTTGAGAGTCTGACTCAGACTGCATACAAATCTCCTCACTGTCTGGCTCAGCTGCCGGGAGGGGAAAATACCCAGAGGGGCCTGGTTGTGCTTCGTCATCCTCTGATATGTCCCCAGCCGGTCTAGAGACACCCACAACAGTTACGCTCCTTGGGCTTTGAGGAACATTTGCAGCAAATAAAAGTCAACTTTCTGGTTTGTAGATGCCATTTTGTGAACCCATATATTCCTTTAGGAACCTGCTCTTCCTTAACGCACAATGAGATTATCCTTCCTCTCCCATGACCTATCTTCCTTTGCTGGTTTCCATAAATCATGGACATAGTTCACACAAACGTGCTTTGAATGGGATGCTGCTGGGTAACAGAACAGAACAAATAACAGAAATGGAAGGGACCTTGGAGGTCTTCTATCTAGTCCAATCCCTGCTCTAGCAGGAAAGCCTATATCATTTCAGACAAATGGTGGTCCAATTTCTTCTTAAAAGCCCCCAGTACCCACAACTTGACTCCCTCTTCTTTGTGACAGCCCTTAGATATTGGAACACTGCCATCATGTCATCACGAATCCTTCTTTTCAGGAAAGCCTATATCATTTCAGACAAGTAGCTGTCCAGCCTTCACTGTTGGAGCACCCACAACTTTGAAGGCAAACCACTAGCTGTTCTAACTGTTGGGACATTTCTCTTTAGTTCTAAGGTTGTTTCTCTCCTTCATTAGTTTCCATCCATTCTTCTTGTCTTGAATTCTGGTGCTTTTAAAATAGGCTGACCCCCTCTTCTGTGGCAGCCCCTCAAATATTGGAATAATATAATAATATCCAATATTAGATCTGCTTAGCTCCTTTACAATTTATTAGCTCTGGTTCATAACTGCATATATTGAATGTAGAATGATGAGAAATAAAAAGCAGAAAGAGCAGCATTCTTGGTGTAGGACAAGCCAAGAACCACAATAGGTACTGACTGGCATTGCAAGCAGTGGGACTAGGATGCAATTGGGTGAGAACAAGAAAAGAATGAAATGTTGTCTATTATAAATCTTTACTTAATTAAAAATAAATTGAATTAATAGAGTTACACAATTATTTCCATATACTTAATCTTCTCTCCTCTGTCTCATCCTAAATTACAATTTGACAACAACTTTAGGCAATAACCATATTTCTGGGGCTTTGAAATTGAGAGTAAGCAAACTACTATATAGAAAAAGTTATAGAAACACACACATCAAACAGGAAAATGCAGACATAGTTAGGCTAAGATTCTAATTCCAGGCTTGTCCATATGAATTTTGGAAATGGATATCACACTATATCATGTCTTTTTTTTTAAAGCTACTTTCCCTCCTTAGTTTGAATTAGTCAGCATTACAAGGAGATGGGGACCCACCTGAATTATCCTTCTTTGGGATCTGGTAAATGTTGCCTGGTGTTTTTCCCTGTATTAAATTGCCAAATAACAAATCACAATGCAAAAATTACTACACCTGCTTTCAGATCTTCCCAACACCATCCTTCAAAAACTAAGATAGAAATTATCTAAGTGTTCTGCATTGTCAAGAGGCCCTTCAGATAACTCTTCATATGGCTATGCCCAGAAGAAGAAAAAGTCATGCTAAACATCGCAGTATAGAAATTCAAAGGTTGGTGTACTCATCGACTTACAACAGTTCACTTAGTGACTGTTCGAAGTTACAACGGTACTAAAAAAGTGACAGGACCACTTTGCAAACTTAGGACCATTGCAGCATCCCCCTTGGTCAAAATTCAGATGTTTGGCAACTGATTCATATTTATGATGATTGCAATGCCCTGGGGTCATATGATCAATCACCTTTTGTGACCTTCTGACAAGCAAAGTCAATGGGGAAGCCAGATTCACTTAACAACTGTATTACTAATTTAACAACTGTAATGATTCACTTAACAACTGTGCAAGAACATTTGTAAAGTGGGGCGAAACTCACTTAAGAAATGTCTCACTTAGCAACAGAAATTTTGGGCTCAGATGTGGTTGTAAATTGAGAACTACCTGAATTACGATACACCCTATGTGATTTCCCCCCCCATCAGAATCTATTCAAAGGAATTTGGTTTTGAATCAAATTCCTTTACGGTAGCCAACTGTTTTTAATTAATACTTAACTGTTGATGCCTACATGAAACATCGTATTAACAAAGGCTACAGAATTCATTTAAACTGAGGTTTACCAAAGACCTCTTCATTACCTTGACTGTTATCCCTTGATTGAAATGAAAGGCTGAAGAATTGCAATCATGAAATCATATACATTTTATTTTTTCCTGATTTAAATCAACCAACTTATGTTGCAGACTCTCTGCAACAGTCCAGTGATACTTGGGAGATTAGTGGTTGTATGTCTGTTGCAGACAGAGTATTTTATAATCACATTCTACAGTTGTTATCGCTGTTTTTATTATGATGATTATCATAATTGTTTTACTATTGCAGATTTGAAGCAGCAAGATTTCAATTTGTTTGAACAAACTATTATAATGTAGTATTAACTAACCCATTCACCAGCTTTTATACAGTTTACATTTTGCCTAGTACATTTCAGAATTTTGCATAACTCCTGTCTTTTAGCAGGGAAATTCAAAATTCAATCAATTATACAGTAGAATATTTGTCTCCCGTTATTATTATTAATAATTATGGTCACCATCTTGATCCTTTTTTTTAAAATCACATTTTGTGGACACCCCTGCTTCTTTTCCTTGCTATTATATTCAGATAAATGATTCAGTAACATTGTTGGTCCTCTCTGAATTCAGCTTGTTTAGCATGAATTAACATTTGCTTAATTGTTTGTGTGCATGTGTGTGTTCATTAAAATGCCTACCATAACTCTCCCAACATCAATTTCCCAATTACCAGCATTAACTTTTGTTTATATTTATTTGAATATTTTAAAAGACCCAAGTAAATGCAGCTTCTGGAAGAAAAAAAAGTAAATGATAGAAAATCCAAAGGTCATAATCAAAGAATTATGCCACAATCACAAAGGAGAATATCTTACTTATGGAGATCAAGACAGTTGAAGTGGCACACATAGAAAGCTGCCAACTGCAAATTCTGCTCTAAGCAAACAGTTTTTCCCCATTTTTAAATTATTTAGTGTGAATCTGACTTAATAGTTATTGGGAACATTTTTAAGGGAATGAAGTAAATGTTAATTTCCTCAAAGGGATTGAAACATTCCTTCTTTTTTAATAAGGGGGATCATTAACATTTAAAAGAGAGAGAGAGAATTAAAAGTTTAGAATTTGAGGGTAGCAACACTGCATGAAAGAAAAGGTGAGGTATCAGAAGCCAAAATATTCTGTGCTACAGCATGTTGGAGATGTTTTATAGGAGCAAACTGTGTGTTCCAAACCATAGACCCAATATGATGGGGTTCAAAAAGAGTGACATCCAATGGTTGTCGATGAAAAGGAGTTCCTCAGAAATTGTTAGTCAAACCAATAAAACCCTTTTCATTAATTAAAATTGAGGCATGTTTTTTTCCAAATCTCAATCCAAAGACTGAGGTTTCATTTCACCATTCTGGAATGCAAAACAGAATTCTGTGAATTTTTTTTTATTTTATTTTATTTTATTTACAAAAGTGGGGAGTGACTTTTAACAGTTTCAACTCTTGCTTTTCCAAAATCCATAGGATTTTTTTTTTTCTGGAATACAAGAGGCTACTCTGGAGCTTCATGGGAAGTGCTCAAATGCCAAGAAGTGATGATAGAGTGGAACAGTTGAAAGTCTGTCTTTTAAATTGAAGAGCAACTAAGATATTAAAGGCCTAGAGATGAAAACATATAAACAGCGGTTGCAGGATTTGGGTGATGGCCTGTTAAGAAAAAAGAAGGACTAGGAGAAACATGATATAGCAGTATTACAGTATCTGAGAGGCTGCCACTAGGAACAGGGGACCAATTTATTTTCCAAAGCTCCAGAAGGCAAGACAAGAAACAAGGGATGGAAACTAATCAAGGCGAGAGCAACTTGGAATTAAGGAGAAACTTCCTAACAGTGAGGACAATTAACCAATGGAACAGCTTGCTTTCAGACGTTGTGCGTGCTTCATCATTCAAGGTTTTTAAGAACAGACTGGACAACCACTTGTCTGAAATAATGTAGGGACTAGAAGAGCTCCAAGGTCTCTTCCAGTTCTATTCTGATCCAATCTTTCCAGATCAGTGTGCTAAGCGTTGCAAACTAAGTAATAAAAAAAATAAGTCCAACTTTTACCTGGAATAGACTCTAATCCATCTGGCTCAGTGCATCAAATGAATCATTCACAAGTTACATAAAGCTCCCTTTAAGCCAAATAGGAATGTATTGTCTGGGCTTGATATATTATCTGAAGACAGAAATTATGTTTTATGAATCCACCATGTTTAATCCACTCTTGGCATAAAGTAGTTCTTTTCAGTTGCCTCAATCACTGGTTATTAAGAGTCAAGATGCATGTGATGTAGTGACCTTGAAAGGCAGAGGGAAGCTAAATATGGAGATAAGGAGTTTAAATTTGGTTTCTAAACCAGAACGTGTCTGGGTCTTATCACAATACTGGTCACGCTGCAAACTGAAATTCAACCTGATGATCTTCTGAACTCACAAACTTTATTATGGATAGCAATATTGTGGAACC
This sequence comes from Bothrops alternatus, assembly GCA_034064705.1. Taxonomy (NCBI): domain Eukaryota; kingdom Metazoa; phylum Chordata; class Lepidosauria; order Squamata; family Viperidae; genus Bothrops; species Bothrops alternatus. The sequence continues at coordinate 29,269,027 of JARGCV010000024.1, read as the reverse complement.
TGTTTTTTTTAGAAACTGATTTTTTTTTCATTGCAAGTAATATTCAGGGGATGATTCTAATCAGGACCCCACTGAGAGCATACTCTAAGTTTGAGCCTAACTTACTGGCTATAATGAATAGGTAACATGGCAGACATCAATAAGAAGACTCAAATTTAAATGAATAAGTAAATCACCATGAATACACAATTCAAAGCTCCAATCATTACTTTTGGCTCCACCTACCGTTTTTTCCATCCTATTAGCCCAATGTTCCAACTGTCTTTAATCGGTGGAACAACTTGCCTCCAGAAGTTTTGGGTGCTACAATACTGGAGGTTTTTAAGAAGAGATTGGACAACCATTTGTCCAACACTGTATCCTATGTTTGAAGTAAAAAAAAAAGATTTATTCTGTAGAAGAAGATAATGATAAACTTAGACAACATAATAAGGCTAAGAATATTTCAGTAACAATGTTTGGAACAATTAAAGGAAAAGTTTTCACAGTATTAATGAATAGCTATGAAAGTTAGACATTGAGGAACAGTGAAATGTAAGAAGTGTAAGAAGACCAATCATTTGTCTTTGGTCAAATAAAGACCAAATGTTCCCTTGAGATGGTGATCAGCAAGCAGAAACACATATGGGCACATATGATGGTAGTGGCTAGAGAAACAATTGGCAAAGTTGAAGAAGATTTATTTATAAAATGTATAAACTACTTCAATTACAGGAAACTCTAAGTATTTGCAAGAGCCGTGTAGCCAACGCAGAAAAATACAATAACATGCAGTTGTCTGATTTTAGACAATACTAGACAATCTACAACCTCTTGGACCATCCTTTGAGATAAAAGTAGTGCAGTCTGATGAGAACAGAATGAACATTAAATTTTAAGTCGGGCATATTAGTTTATCCCAATGCTGTGAACATTTAAGAAGAGTATGTAGCATAAATAGTAAAATAAATGCAGAGGCAAACAAATCCCAGTAATAAGCCAATATCTACTTATGTAAACAGATAAACAGGATGAGCACAGCTGGGGGAAAAAAGCAGTGGGAAGGGGAGAAAATTCCAACTTCCTGCCAGTTTCCCCATTGACTTTGCTTGCAAAATGCTGGTAGGGAGATCAGAAATCACTACCTTGAGACTGTAGGGATGTTGCAACTACCACAACTTTGCAAAATAAAGTGGTCTGAAGATCTTTGAAATTTCAGTCCCACAGGAGTAATGGTTCCTGGATTTTTTGTGTGTGTGTGCATTTTTTAAGTTAGGGGATTTGAGGTACCTTGATTCAAAACTTGAGGTACTGGGATATACTGGGACTTGGGCTAATTGAAGGCTGTAGACAAACAATGGAGTTTTAGCAGTACAGTCAATGTTTTTTTTTTACCAATAACAAAATGATCTCAAAAACAAGATTAATCTGAAATATATTTTTAACATTTAGGAATGAAGTAGGAAAAAGTTTCCCTGTCCCCCCCCATCTCACTCTCTCTCTCTCACTCTCCCTCCCTCTTCCTCCCTCCCTCTATCTCTCTCTCACTCTCCCTTTTTGGAAACATTTTAAAAATTGCAAGGCATATTTCAGTGAATTATAACTCTGTTATCTCATCCCTGGAGTCTTATCTACGATTGGAAAAAAGAAGAAACACAGTAGAGACCTTAGCTACTTTGTCTTCTGTTGTATTATAATTTTAAGCATTTACTTCTCTTTGTTTGATAGAAATGGTAATAAGAAAGAGGTAGACTGGAAGCAAATGGTGATTGTAACTGTTCAATTTGTGAGTACATTATGCCCACACTCTTAAAACACCCACCTACTGATATGTAAAATTTCAATTCAAACCAGTACATATGAGTAAATTGCACGGCCTCAAATTAGTTGGAATTGAACACTAAAAGCAGAGCAGTAGATAGAACACCACCAACTTGATAACTTATTTTTTCAGGACTTAATAAGAAGATTTAACAACTTCCCCATTACAAGATACTGCAGCCTATCCTATACTAAACACTTATTTCTGATGTTATTTCATACCTATTGTAAAACATTTTCTGTCACTGTATTACATCTTGAAATTATTTGCTTTGGCCAAATTCACTGCATTACTTTAAAATGAATAAAAATCAACCAAATCTACTGTAATATATGCCGATTACATTCTGGAAAAATATATTACTCATATCACAGCAATATTTGTATTAGATCAATGTTCCATATTCTAAATTCTTATGAGAATACATTATATATCTATTTATCTGTATCTAACTATATCTACCAAGCCAATTTGGTCTAATGGTTAAGACATCAGGCTAGATACTGGAAAGCAATGAATTTTAGTCATACCTTAGGCATAAGATCCATCTTGACCAGTCACAGGGTTATTACAGGGAAAATGGGAGAAGGAAAGAACATTAAATATATTCACTATCTTGAGTTATTTATAAAAAATAATAAAGACAGGGTATCTATCTATCTATCTATCTATCTATCTATCTATCTATCTATCTATCTATCTAATCTTTGCTTCTGATACAACTACAGAATAAAATAAAAACCCAAATTCTGTGAGCATACAGTAAAAGTAGAGTGACAGTATCAAAATATTAAAATCCCAATAAAACAAACTACTTACTTTATATATCCAATCCTCTTATATTCATTATTCCAGTTTGCTTGCACATAAATTACAATATTATTTTTTCAGTTTGATGGAAACATTACTTTTACATAAGGTTCACATTCTTGTAAAATATATTTGGGAAGCTTTTCAGTAAGAACACACCAACAACACATTAAATCATTTCAATTTTTGCTGAGATGCATTTCCTGTGTGAGATATTGCTCAATTTAGATGTCAAAGTTCAATTAACTTTAAACCTAATACAAAGAAAAGATGAAGTAAACACAAACTGACCCAAAACATATCTTGCTTCTTTTCCATCTCTTTTCCATTATTCTACACCAATAGAGGTGAATGATGGACACATCTGAGTTTCTGGACAACTCACAATAAATTGACAAAATATCAGACTTTTTAAACATTAAATAAAGTAATAAGTTTTCCTAGCCTCTACCCAGAATTTTGGAAATGATGATGGACATGAAAGGTAGTTTAAAACAGACATTTGCAGTCGATCCAGTATCACAGGTTTGATGGTGCTCACTCTGAAATAAATGCACAAGATATTGTCACTTTGCATGTCCCTAACTGGGACATTGTGCAACTGCTAAAATCCTGCTTACAGTTCTTGACAAAGCCAGTCACCTGGGAAGTGTCTCCTGCCTTTCCTTGATATTTTAAACAATCAAAGGGAGAAAAAATGTTGAATGCCCAGATGTTTGTATCAAGTTCTATGTAGCACAGTGTATGGAGACTTTGCATAAAAGACCCAACAGGTTCCTTTACAAGCTGTTCAGTGGAAATGTTCCTGCACTGACATTTTTGTCTTGACTAGTGTAAATCAATTTCTACCTCTCTTATTAGTGAGAGTATTGCTAGTTGTTTATTCAGTCTAGCAAAGAAGAAACAATTTCAGCAATACCATGTATATCTTGGGCTGTCGTTCCAGTTGTCATTCCAGCTATTACTCCTGCTTCAGGCCTGTTCCAACAAGATTCATAAAATCCCATCTCAAATGTTCCAGTGGATTCATCTACCTGCTGGTTCCACCCACTGACCTGCTGGCTTGTTTTGCTTTGGTGAGATAATATCTCATCTCTGCAATCACTTGCAGATCATGTCTATCTCTAGAGAAGGAGTCTGCCACTTATGAAACCAACCTACATCACCAAACACAATAAGAAACAAGATGCCATAGAGCTTCTATGTTCCTTTGTTCATCAGAAGAACACATAGAAAATATGAATTTGGTTGTGGTTTTAATGATCTAGACAGAGATGGCAGCTGAAGATTTGTTGCTTTAGGAAACAGTTAAGCCAGAGGTCTTTAAACCTCAGCATGCCTGGCTGAGGAATTCTGGGACTTGAAGTCCACAAAGCATAAAAGGGCCAAGTTTGAAGACCCCTGAGTTAGGCTGACTGGTTATCATAAATTACACTGGGCAAAATTATATTTACAACTGGAGAATATTGGTGAAAAGATGAAGAACATTCACTAAAGACTAAGGGAAAGATGTGTTAGGGAGCCTCGTCTACCCTTCACAGATAGTCTTCTGGGATTGAAGATGGCAGGATATAAAATGTTCTGTCATCCAGATTTGAGATAGGAAACCTGTGGCAATCTGACAGAGAAAGTGACTGGCTTGAATACATTTTTAGCCCCTTTAAAGTAGGACTGGCTAGAATATATTTAGTCCCTTTAAAGTAAGAAGAAATAGTACATAAATCAGTTTAATTTTCTAGTTTCAAAAAATATACAGTTAGAACAAACTTCAGTTGCATTCTTGAGTTACAGAAGCCTAATTTGTGAGCAGGAACAGAATGGGGAGTGGAGATTCTTTGTTTAGCAATAACATTCTTGCTAAGGTATGTGACAAAATCAAAATAAGCTTGCTTATTTTGATGTATTTTCTTAATTAATGAGCAAGGAGAGAGGTTCTCAAAAGAACATTATTTGCATTGCCTTTCATGAAATTTATGAAGCCATTTTTACAGCTATGTTGATCCTTGACTAACAACCTGTCATTTAAGGATTGTTCAAAGTTACAACTGTACTGAAAAAAGTGACTAATGACCATTTTTCACATTTATGACCACTGCAGTATCCCCAGGGTCATGTGATCAAAATTTGAATGTTTGGCAACTGGCATGTATTTATGAGGGTGGTAGTGTCCCAGCATCATGTGATCTCATTTTGTGACCTTCTGTCAAGCGAAGTCCATGGAGAAGCCAGATTCATTTAACAACAGTGTCACTAACTTAACAACTGCAGTGATCAATTAACAACAGTGAAAAGAAAGATCATAAAATGGGACAAAACTCACTTAACAACTGTGTTGCTTAGCAATGGAAATTTTGGGCTCATTTGTGGCGGTAATTTGAGGGCTACCTGTAATCTTGCACAATACACAGCTGATGTTATTATTACTAATGCTTCTCCAGTTTCACTTTCAAACAATATTTCTTGGGTTTTTTTGTACCTCTTAATTCTTGACAAATTGCTACCAATTTAATTTTACTAAATTTAAACTATAACCCACTTATCTTCTGTTTTTTCATCAATAAAATGTTACTGGAATACTGGGAAAACCAATTTCTCATTCATCAGATTCATTGCATGCAATTAAAAGGTTGCAGAAGAATTATGCAGAACAGTAAGAATAATTCTAATTAATTCTAATAAATATTAAGGAATAGTACTACTGCTAAAGCCACTGCACCAGTGGTTCTCAACCTGTGGTCTGCAGTTCCTGGTGGGGAGGTAATGTTGTCACAGAGGGTCCATAAAGACTTGAAGAAATGTTATGATTTAAATCTTGAGTTAAGTCTTGGGGAGTCTGTGGCCATGGTCCACAACAAGTATTTAAAGGAGGTCCGCAGTGAAGAAAAGATTAAGAAGCCTTGCACTACACTATTGCGGAAAACCTGCAAAGACAAATCTGATAACTGTAAAAGGCAACAAGACTTGGATCTTCATTTACTTTCTGTTAGCAGTTGCAGTATTAAGCTTTATTACATGCTATCTGAAAGAGATCAGGTTCTGTTTCTGAGTCCCAGCATTCAGATTACTTGTTAATAAGGCTTCTTGGGATGTAACAAAATGACCAGAAATGGGCCAATTGTTGTTGAAGTTGTCAACTATAATTTTAGGATAATTGTGTTGGACAAAGAACTTCTCTGGCTGAAGGATCCTAATCAATCCATTCACTGATGCCTTCATTCAGTCATTCATTTTGACAATACATCTGTTTCGGAACATGAAGTGGCTAATTGTTGTTTTTAAACAGTCAAGACAAATAATTTGATGCTACCAAAATTTCTTCTCGTGCAGAAATTGAAACTAGGGCTTAACCTTGATAAATCATTGTAGAAATGCCAGTAAACATTTCTACTGAGGCTAGATTTTGAGTAGCTCTCATGAGCTGCTTTTAGTAGAATAGCCAAGTCCCAGACCATATCTCAGGGGTTGCCACAAAGAAGAGGGAGTCAAGATATTCTCCAAAGCACCTGAATGCAAGACAAGAAGCAATGGATGGAAGCTAATCGAAGAGAGAAGCAACCTAGAACTAAGAAGAAATTTCCTGACAGTTACAATAATTAATCAGTGGAACAACCTTTCTCCAGAAGTTGTGAATGCTCCAACACTGAAATTTTTAAGAGACTGGACAGCCATTTGTCTGAAATGGTATAGGGTTTCCTGCCTGAGTGGGCGGTTGGACTAGAAGACCTCCAAGGTTTCTTCCAACTTTATTACTATTATTATTATTATTATTATTATTATTATTATTATTATTATTATTATTGTTGTTGTTGTTGTTGTTGTTGTTGTTGTTGTTATTATTATTGATCATCACACAGTCAGCCAGATGTTCAGACTGGATTTGGCATTTTTGTCTACCTATCGAGTCCTTACCAAGGACCTGGGATAGGCAGATGTGGATGTTGGATGGTATTACAGATATTGTCACAGGATAGAAGCAGTTCCTAGTAAAGCCACCTTTTGCAATTGACTAATGGTAAATTTGTCAATGCCAATGGTGTTCAAGTTGTGCTCCAGTTGTTTTGTTGTTGTTATTATTACTATTACTATTCAGATACAAACTACTTGTATTTATAGATTAACTCATTTGGCATCTTCTCCAGTCACTGGCTTCCTCATCTGCCTACTTTGCTCTCTCCCTCTCCCTCTCTCTTTCCCTCATCACTCCTCATGCAGTCCCTCCCCCAGCAGGATCCATGTTATAGGGTTATTGCAGGATGGGCTGGTATGCTCTATTCCTCTCTCCTCTTCCTTCGTTATCCAAGCTTTCCTCCCCTTCCTTGTTGCCCCCATATTGTAATCATCCACTTCTCTCTTTCTCTTCTCTTTCATTGCTTTCTTACCTTCCTTCTCCACTTGCCTCCACTGTCCCCTTTTGTCTCTTCCATGGTTCCTCTGCTTAATCAATAACTTGCATTTAATTATTATTAAATCAAATTAATTATTATTAAATTGTATTGTAAATTTAACTCTTAAATTGCATTTAATTATTAATTAAGATTAATTAACCAATGGAATAGCTTGCCTTAAGAAGTTCTGGGTGCTCCATCACTGGAGTCTTTTAAGAAGAAACTGGCCAGCCAGCCACTTGTCTGGAATAATGTAGGGCAGGCATGTCAAATTCACAATGTCACGTCACATCGCACGATGTATTGGAACTTTTCCCCATTGCTGGCAATGGGGTGGGCATGGTTTCAGCATGACGCATCCAGCCTATGGGCCGGCAGTTTGACATGCCTGGTGTAGGGTCTCCTGCTTAAAAGAGGGTTGGACTAGAGACTTCTAAGGTCTCTTCCAACATTGTTATTTTGTTATTCTGAGTACACGGCTTTATATACCATCCATTTCTAAAGAATTCAGCACACATACACACACAAACACAGATGTTTTGTTCCTCATGAACAAAAAAGACATTGTACTGTAATAAATTAATTTGTAATATTTGGGTAGTGAAATTGTGCAAAATGGAGATGCAGAGGCATACATCAAATGCCGCATTAGAAAAGCAACAGATGTTTTCCAGAAGATGAATAAAATTTGGTCCTCATCATCTATTTCACTGAAACTTAAATTCTGTTTGCTTGCCTCTGTAATGATCCCAACCGCTATTTATGCCACTAAGACTTGGAAGACAACAGCGAGTATTAACAAGACAGTTGACATCTTCCAGTAAAGATGCCTTCATCGATTCCTAAAGATTCGCCATTTTGACCATGTTACTAACAAAGAAGTGCTATAAAGAAACTCCAAAAAGAGTTTCTCCTGCAAATTATATAACATAATTGCATGCAGAAGACTCCGACTTGCAGGTCATATACTCCATATAGAGAACAATCAAATTCCCAAGATGGCAGTGAGCTGGACTCTCCCTGATGCCAAGAAGATGCCTTCAAAATACATGGCAAAGATCATTCATAGACAATTTAAAGACAATTTAAACATCACATGGGAAGATGGTGACATACTCACTCAAACCCAAAAATACTGGAGGTTCCTTACAGAGCATGAGAGGATCTAATAGTAATACTAATTTGAACTTGTAGGTCCATATTATTAGCTAGCTAGTTATCAGGCAACTATTTAAAACACAATAATAATCAAACAAATGTAAGGAACATTGACATCACCATATCTTTCTCTTCAAAAAGGAAGCTCTGATTTTCACATGTTCCTTAAGTTCTTCTAATATGTTTGAATTAATGTGATGAGGAAAAGGCAATCTTTTTATGCCAGATGTAGAAGATCAATAGCTAGTGCCCCACGTTTATAGCATAATTAAAATGTAGCACAGGAATCATTTTCTTTTTAGTGCTTCGGGCTAAGGATAGCATTATCAACAAGTCAAAAGAATATGATATAACATTTTACTGTTTATGAATGAAGCAAAAGGCTTTATGGGTTTTACAAGTAATTTCACAAGTTGAGAAAGAACGAGGCAGAATAAGCTGCAACTTTGGCAAAATTGCTACTTTGCTTTCTGATCTTTAAAAGTGTGAATGTGTACGAGAATAACTCATAACATCTAACTTACCACTTTTTTTGCAAACCTGAGTGATGCATGCACAATGTGCTGGGCAGTTGGGATATACAACATTGGGCATAGTAGGCTAGAGTAAACTCTATACATCAAAGTGAGTGGGTCAAATAAGCAGAGGATAACAGACAGAATAGCAGAGTTGGAAGGGACCTTGGAGGTCTTCTAGACTTCTCCCCTGCTCAAGCAGGAAACCATACACCAGGGGTGTCAAACTCAATTTCACTGAGGGCCACATCAGCATTACGGTTGCCCTTGGGGGGCTGGGTGGGTGTGACCAGAGTGGGTGTAGCCTACTGGGTGGGTGTGAATGGAGTGGGTGTGGCCTACTGGGTGGGCATGGCCAGTTCTACCTCATTCGCGTCAAGGGTGCCTATGGGGACTTTGGCAGGAGTGGGACAGATCTGAGGGTCTCTGGCAGAAGGGGGTGGGACCAGGGCAAGTGCCAAGGCATGGTCCACCGGGGCAAGTGCCAAGATGGCCACCACAAAATTGTACATTGGCTCCCAGCTGGCCTGGGCCAGGGCCAAGGCAGAGGGGGTCGTTCCCTCGCTGTTTCCAGTATGGCTTCACGGGCCACATGAAACCACTTTGCAGGCCGCATCCGGCCCCCGGGCCTTGTGTTTGACATGTCTGCCATATACCATTTCAGACAAATGACTGTCCAGTCTCTTCTTAAAAGCCTCCAGTGATGGAGTACTCACAACTTCTGAAAGCAAGCCATTCCACTGATTAATTGTTCTCACTGTTAGGAAATTTCTCTTTAGTTGTAGGTTGCTTCTTTCCTTGATTAGTTTCTGTCTATTGTTTCTTGTCTTGCCTTCTGATACTTTGGAGAATAGGTTGACCCTCTCTTCTTTGTGGCAGCCCCTCAAATATTTGAACACTGCTATCGTTGTCACCCCTCGTCCTTCTTTTCACTAGATTAGACAAATTCAATTCCTGCAACCGTTTTTCATGTTTTAATCTCCAGCCCCCTAATCATTTTTGTTGCTCTTTTCTGTACTCTTTCCAAAGTCTCTACATCTTTTTTGTAATGTGGTGAACAAAACTGGATGCAGTATTCTAAGTGTGGTCTTACTAAGGCTTTATAAAGCTGTAGTAATACTTTTGCTTTAAAAGTCAAATGCTTCCTTTTTTTAAATTATTTTATTAAAACCATCAACATTAAACATAAGATCATATTAAAAAGCAATTATCATATAACCTGCAATACAACTCTAAGGATCAGTCTTTGTAAACGTCTGGTTTAGCAAACATTCCTCACTCCTCGCGTCCAGCCTCAACTATACGCCTGATACATTTTATTTGATTGGTATTTCTCTTATACATGGTCTATCTACTGTTTCTAGTCTAACACCTGTTGTTCATTCGAGCTTTAGAAGTAAATTCATCTCAGTAGTAGTGCAATCTTTTATGATCCCTAACAAAAGATCCTGAGGTAGAAATTCAGTATCCTGAGGTAAAAATTCAGTACACCTTTCCAATATTAAAGCAATCAACATTAGATCTGGGCTCATATTAATGAGCTGTCCTCATAAGACCTGAAAAAACAGCTCTTGTATATGGTCTATCTATTATATCTAGTCTATCACATATTGTTCATTCGCGCTTTAGAATTAACTTCATCTCAATAATAGTGCAATCTTTTATAATCCCTAACAAGAGATCCTGAGGTAGAAATTCAATAACCTGAGTTGGAAATTCAATCCGCTTTTTCATTATTAAAGCAAACAACATTATGCATAAGATCATATTAAGAGGCAATCCTCATATAACATAAAATACAACATTAGGTATTAGTCTTTGTAAACGTCTGGTTTGGTGAACATTCTTCACTCTTAACGTCGAGCTTCAACTGTACGCCAGATACATTTTGTTTGATTGGTGTTTCTCTTGTATATAGTCTATCCACTGTTTCCAGTCTGTCAAATATTGTTCATTTGAGCGATCTTTCAAATATGCCGATATTTTCGCCATTTCTGCCAAATTTATTACTTTCAAAGTCCATTCTTCCATAGGTGGTATTTCTGGATTCTTCCAGTATTGTCCCACCAACAATCTGGCTGCTGTGATCAAGTTCAGAAATAAGCTCGTCTCTGAGGTAGTGCAATCTTTTATGATCCCTAACAGAAAAACCTGAGGTAGAAAGTCAATACGCTTTTTAAATATAGTTTGGAGTCTCCACCATATCTTCCTCCAGAAGGCTTTGATTTTTCTGCATGTCCACCATACGTGAAAGTATGTAGCCTCTCCATCGCCACACCTCCAGCACTTGGGCTGGGTGTCTGGATAGATGTATGATAGTTTTTTCGGGTCTAGATGCCACCTGTAGAACATTTTGTAGAAGTTTTCTCTTAGCTGTTGCGCTTTCGTGAATTCTACATTTCTCACCCAGATTTCCTCCCACGTTTCCATCGTGATCGGATGTCCAAAGTCTTGTTCCCACTTTACCATACAGTTCTTGACTAGCACCGTTTCAGAGTCCATTTCTATTAGTACGCTGTACACTCGTTTGATATGCATGATCCCCTGCTCTCTAATCTGTTCAATTAAAGTCTCTTCAGTCTGGGATAAGCCCTTCTTCTTGTCTTTATGCCACCTTGACTGCAGTTGTAGGTATGATAGCCAGGTACCTCCTATTCCTTCATCTGCTAGCGTTGTTTGTGACTTTAAGGAGAACCCATTTTCTTCTTCCAGTACCAGTTTACTGTAGGGCACTTCTCCCTGCTCTTGGGTTATGTTTACATCCCCTATTGCATGTCCGGGGATCGTCCATATGGGGATCTTATCGTGTAGCAGGTATTTATATTTCCTCCAGACCCACAACAATGGGATTCGTAGTGGGTTCTCCTTGAAGTTCCTGTCTGCCTTTTTGTCGTATACCAAGTATGCGTGCCAGCCAAATAGTAGACCATGCCCTTCAACATTCAGTATTCTATCATTCGTCATATTGATCCAGTCACTCAACGCCACCAACGTCGCTGCATAGTAGTATAGCTTAAGATTAGGCATTTTTAGTCCCCCTCTCTTCCTCGTGTCCTGGATGATTTTTAGTTTCACCCTCGGTCTCTTGCCATCCCAAATAAATCTGTTGATGCCCTTCTGCCAATTGTCCAAGTCCTCATCCTTTTTGAGTATGGGTAGCATTTGAAAGAGAAATAGAAATCTTGGCAAGACGTTCATCTTTACTGCTGCTATCCTGCCCAGCAAGGACAGTCGTAGTGTTTTTCACCTTTCCAGATCTGCTTGTATCTTGTTCCACAGCACCTCGTAGTTATTTTTGTATAATTTTGCATTCATTGTTTCTATCTCCACTCCCAAGTATTTAACTTTCTTAACTATTTCACAACCCGTTATTCTTTCCAAGTCCTGTTTTGCTTTGTTGTCTAGATTTTTAACTAGCATCTTCGTTTTTGATATATTCACTTTAAAACCTGATACCTTGCCATAGTCTTTCATTATCTCCATTAAACTCCTTGCTGATTGTACTGGTTGCGATACTGTCACCAGCAGGTCGTCTGTGAAGGCACACAGTCTGTAGTCCTGTTGTCCAATCTGTATGCCCTTTATGTCCTCTGCTGCTCTTATCTTGTTCAGCAGAATCTCCATTGTTAAGACAAATAACAGTAGTGACAGCGGACAGCCCTGTCTCGTGCCTCTTTCTATGTTGAATGGGTCTGTTAGTTCGCCGTTCACAATGATCTGGCCCGTTTGTTTCTGGTAGATTGCTATTATGGAGTTGAGGAACTGCTTTCCCATTTTCATCCCCCGGGCTAGGTTCGTCAGGAATGGCCAATTTAGTCTGTCAAAGGCTTTTTCTGCGTCCACAAACATGAGGGTAGCAGATACCTGGTTGTGCCTTTCCAAGTACTCTATTATGTTCAACAGCTGTCTCGCGTTGGTTTTCATCTGACGTCCTTGTATAAACCTCGTTTGATCCGGGTGAATTATTTTTTGTAATACAGTCATTAATCTGTTGGCCAGAACTTTTGTGAAGAGTTTGTAGTCTGTGTTCAATAGTGAGATGGGCCTATAGTTTGCCGGTTGTGCATTATCTTTTCCCTCTTTGGGGATTAGAGAAATGTAGGCTGTTTTCCAGGAGGGTGGGACTTGGCCTCCTTCTTGTATGTTGACAAATAGCTTTCTGAGGGGTTCTATCATTTCCTCTTGGAGATGCTTGTAATAGATAGCCGTTATCCCATCCGTCCCGGGTGATTTTCCTTTTTTCAGTTGTTTGATTGCTGAGTGTATTTCCTCCTTCGTGATTGGGGCGTTCAGGGCATCTCGTTGTGTATCGGTGAGTACCATTAATTTTTCGTTTTGTAGAAACTTTTCTATCTCTTTGTCCTGTATCTTCTCCTCGGCGTATAGCTTTGAGTAGAACTCGGTGAAAGCTTTCTTAATGGTTTCCTGTTTGAATTCTTCCTTGCCTTTGTACTCTATCTTTTCAATTATGCGGGCTTTCTGTTTCTTTCTTATGGTGTAAGCCAGCCACCGACCTGGTTTGTTGGCGCTACAGAATGTCTTGTGTTTTGCATATTGTATATTCCATGCTACTTGATCCGCCATCAGCATGTCAAATTGTTTTCTTAGTATCTTAATTCCTTCTTTTGTGGCTTTGTCCTCCGGTCTTTTTATTAATAATCGTTCCTGTTTCTTTATCTCCTCCTCTAGTTCCTTTCTTTTTCGTTCTTGTTTGCGTCGGTGCCTGGCGTTCATGTTCATGAGGATCCCGCGCATAAATGCCTTGCTAGCGTCCCAAATCATTTCAATGGATGCTTCCAGATTTTGCTCCCATCATCCTTAGGGATAGCCAATGATGTAATTCAATTCCAGTTTGGACACGTTGGTTAAGTACACTGACCATATGTTCTTTACTATAAAGGACAGTTCTTTATTTCACAAGGCTTTAGATTTAAGTAAAAATTTAGATTTATTTATTTTTCAAAAAACTCACTTTTGTCCCTTATTTGGATCATTTAGCTTTTACCATGCAAATAATCCCACATTTCACAATCTTTCACATTTGCATGAAAAATATGAAAATTGTATTGTCTCTTTAAAAATAAATTTACATATACTGTTTGACTTTAGATATTTTTATCAGAATATGTGTTATGTTGCATTTTTTATTTTTCTTGTTATTTTGATCTTCAATCTGCCTTCATAAAAGTTAAAACATAAACAACTTTTTTTATCCTTATCAACCTTTTTCAGATTTGCCCCTTTTTTGTTTATTTTTCCTCAAGGAAATATGGTCACCATATGCATAACATAATATTCACAATGCATTTCTTGAAGCTCTTGTTCCATGTAAGAATGCAGCTAGTCCAGAGTAATTCCAGAGAATTTCCATGAGGAGTTATGAAAAGGGTTGATATGTTTTGTATTTTTATAAGGAGTTTATTTGACTTTGTTTTTTAAATGTATTAATCTCTCTATATGCTTGTGTGTGTGTGTGTGTGTGTGTGTGTGTAGAGAGAGAGAGAATGGTTTGTGTGTGATAGACAGTCACAAATACACATACATACACACACATGTGCATCAAAAATACTGGAAAACTAAGCTGTAAAAAAATTGACAATGTGCTCAAAGAAAGGATAATAAAAAGAGCTATATATTAGTTATTTGATATAAGATCACACTTTTGTTACTTGCCATATATCAAAAAGAAAGATGATAAAATATTCTTCCAGTAAAGCTCAACTTCTGGTAATTTCATTACAGGGTTTCTCTTTTTTGTCAACAGTATAAAAGAGGTACAACATTCCCTTCTTCCAGGATATGGCTGGATGTCCAATGTTAAACAAAAGACGTTTCTTCACATTGTCCATTGTCCCATTATCCACTGTCCATTGTCCACCAATCATTTGCACTCTCTTTGTTTTGGAAACGATCTGTCTGCCTCCGACTTCCCCAGCTGGGGACCTTGAGGCCTTGGGTTTGTCTCAGGCTTCCTGTCAGCACACTTGCATTCCAAATTTCCCTCCCAAACCTCCCATACATTCCAATGCCTTCCCTCCTCACTCCTGTTACAGCTGTCTGGTTGCAAGCGGGACTGCATAGCGAGTCAATCATGTTTGAATTTTCAACAGCCACATGTAGACTATTGATGGCACACAAGGAACATCAATACTGTTTGTAAATCCAAGTATTAGAGGGGCATGGCAGAAGTAAAGTTGTGTTTGCTGTTTCCAACACATGATTCCATCCATGTACAGTTGTATTTGCTTTTGATCTTCAGGAGAGTGACATTTTAGGAATGCTTGCTCCAAATCAGTTATGGAAATAGAAAGAAACTTGGGGCACATTGGCATCTGGATTATCTGGAATATTTATAAAATGATGCATAGAGGCTCCATGCTTCCAAATACTTCTTAGTAGATGTTTGAGAGTTGACATTCTTTATGATGCCAGCTCAAGCAGGTCTCTTTTTACCTTCCTTGATCTACTGGAGAATAATGTGTAAATGAGCCACACACTCATTTAAACTTAACAGCTTTCTGTGTAACTGCTGAGCGAAAGAGTGGGAAAGTTTTTCAATAGTTTAAATAGCATGACTATTTGCATGTAAGCATCTTATTATTTAATATTTTGCTCAAATGTCATATGGATTTTAATTTGAGGTACACACATATTGACTCTGAAGAGCAAGGAAAAGAAAAAAATGGGACAAAGAAAACACAACAATAAAGAAAAATGAAGGGAAGAAGCATAAAATTAGAAGCTTAGAAAAAGCAAGCTAAAATTGTTTCGAATCTACAATAAACAGTGTGAAAATACCATTGTTATTTTTGTCTGTTTATAGCTCAGTGACATTCTAATCAAATTATCCTATACATGAGCAAAGATTATTTCTTTTGCCCCAAACATGTAGATTCCCCTCTTCCCAACCCAGTTTTCTGAAGTCAAATCATAAATAATTGCCAGCACTCAAGAGTGGCACAGATCTGTGCATTAGTTTTATGCTTTCTGATGTACCAGCTCCTTTTAGCCCCTTTTACAACAATTATAGTCATTTCAAAAGTTCTGAGTCATGTAATAGTTCTTTCAGCTGCAAAAGGTTTGTAGTATTATAAACATCTTTAGGAAAATACAGGATAGTACACAATATTCTTTAAATCTGGCAACAAGCCATCTCTACCTATTTCTATTCACAAAAGATATTAAACTTTCACTCTACATGAAAAACAAGACCCATACAGGTCTTGTCCTAGGATGACAATGATAATGATAATATCCACCAACCGGACACAGGGTGTCTTAGTTCAGTGTAACTGAGTAGCTCAACAAAAGTTAAACAGTAAAACCGGACGCAAGTTTGAAATTTTCCAGAAAACATGGGAATGGAGAAATTTGCATTGTTTTTCAGTATATCTAATGGAAGAAGAACTCTTCCAATAAGTTCTCAAGGACAACCTGTGGTGGAGTCTACATCTAGAGTAAAGGCTGGTGTAAAGAGACAGGTGAGCTTGGAGTCCTTCCAGGTGTGCTGCCCCACTCACACATGCATACCCAGCGGTAGGTTAAAAGTCTTTATTGAGCTGCCCAAGCCCAAATATACAGTCCCTAGCAGCCCACACATCTCCTCTGAGTCCCAGCAGAGGTTCTAATGAGTTGGCAAGAGGAGAGCTTTCAATTGCCGAAGCTAGGCAGAAGCTGGAACAAAGGCTCGAATTAGTCCAGTGGACAAGACATGAGGTCAAGGCACAAACCAGACGTCCATATCGTGTGTCCAAGGCAGGAAACACAGCAAGCGAGAATATGAAGCAAGACAACCAGACAATGGGCAGGCATAAATATTTATTGCCAGTATAACCTCTCGCGATAGGTAAAGATGTTACCTCATGAGTAGCCTGGCTAACTGGCATTGTTCCTGTTGCCTTTCTGCCCTGCACATCCTTGAATCGGGGGGGGGATGGAGTAGCTCCTCATCCTCACAGGCTCCTGACAGCGACTCCCTCTGCCCAAGCTCAGCTGGCTGCCCATCCAGTTGTTCCAGTGCAGTTGTTCCATCAAGCTGGAGCCTGTGCTTCCTGTTCCATGTCTCCAACAGCCCCCGGGCTCACCGCCATGTCTTCCCTGGAGCTGCCAAGGACTGGCTCATGCTCCTTTTCCAAACCAGCATCTGGAGAGGAGATCAGACCTGTATCCAGAGGTGCATCTGGCAAGTCAATCATACCAGGTGAAGAAGAGAGAGAGGCAAGACCCTCCTTCAGATCTTTGAAGACTTTATCTGCCTGTTCCCAAGATTAATGCCAGGCACAAGAAATGAGAACCACACATGAGCTGATCAGAGTAATTTATTTATTGTTGCTATCCTCTTTACAAGAATTTCACCAGATTAACTGCATAACGACAGATAAAGGCTTTAAGGATCTTATGGTGGAGGGCAGTTCTGGGTCTCTATCACTTTCTCCCCTGGAGCATTTCCAAATCTGCCAATTACTCCAAATAAATTTTTATTTATTTGTGTATGGCATATAATGTCAGGGAAATCTACAAATGTGCAATCCTGGCAGCCTAAATTACTAGTTCATTCTATTTGATGCTTGCGTGCCTATCCTTGGTGCACCACAGATTACCAGTTTACACCAGTTGACTAATGATGCTTGGATTGCTGGCTTTTCCAGGCTCCTCTCACCTTGCCTCACCCTGCCTTGCATTGCCTTGTGGCCAGTCAGGTCCAGTGCCATCTTCCTTTCTCTGCACACAGGAATGCAGCTAGATTTTTCCCACCAAAGTTTCCCACCATTTATCTACTTACAATATTGCATGCTCCCTAACTTCTGAGTGGGCAGTAGCCAGAGGTGGGAGCTCATTCTATCTCACGGAGCTGGACTCAAACCATGCAGACTATTTCTGGCTGGCAATTCCAGCAACATTAAACCACTGCACCATCGCGTCCCTATACTCCAGCTGGAAATTAGACTACATAGCCTGCTCACCAGCACTGATAGTACTGATGCTGCAGAGAAAGCTCAGCAGAAGGATTACCCCAGTGTTGGGATTCAAATATGTGAACAACCAGTTCTCTGTATGGATGCTGCTTCTGGAAGTCCATTCTGGGCCTGGGCAACAAAAAATTAGCTACTGGTTCTGCCAAAGTGGCGCGAACCAGCTGAATCCCACCACTGGATTACCCTCATAATTGATCCCTTGAGATTTAATTTGCTCTTGGGAAGCCAGGCAGTTTCCCAACTGATATAGAGTTAAAAATGACAACAACAAAACAAGATAAACACTACTTAGTTCCTTTCCAAAGGAATAAATATAAGCAAGTCACAATCTTCTGTTTTAAAAACAGTTCCAGAAAGAAATTCTCTTTCATCTAATGGAATGAGGGCAGATAGAAAAAAAAATGTAGGAGAATATTTCTGCCAGGCATTAATAATAATAAATTCTACCTGTGACAGCAATTTGAGACATTGGAAATCTTGCAACTATGCCATTTTGAATTATTCACCACTTGGGAAATGCACTGATATTTCATTTGGCAGCTATGCAAGCATCTTAGGCGACACTCAAGTGCACAGTACAAGACAAGTTACCAACCAAGATGAGTCCATCAAATGGATTCTGACACCTTGGACAAGTACATTTCCCTGGGATTTATGTGCTAGCAATATTCTGGATGATAAAAAGCGGGAGGGAGGGAGAGGCAGACCTTGCTAAAATACTATCCCTACCACAGTGAGGTTAACTTTGGGGAAAGAGAGACAGTGCTGAATAAAGATAGATCCTCTTCCTTATCAAATCAATACAAGTACAAAAATATAATATAAAACAATTAAAATACTAATATACAGTGTAAAAACTATACAACTATTTCCACTCATACAACATACAATCACAATCAGAGGCCCAGGGGCAGAGCACAGCTCACACGCCCCAAACCTGTCTGCATAAATGTGTTTTTAAGAGTTTTCTAGGAAAGCTAGGAGGGAGGGAGCAGTATGAACCTCTGAGGAAAGTTGGTTCCAGAGGGCTGGGGCAGCAACAGAGAAGGCCCTAACCCTAGGCCCTGCCAGATGACACTGTCTAAAAGACGGGACCCGTAGGAGGCCAACCCTATGTGCCCTAACCGGTCGCTGGGATTCATGGGGCAGAAGACGGTCCCGCAAGTATCCTGGCCCATTGCCATAAAGGGCTTTATAGGTTATAACCAACACTTTGAATTGTGTTCGGAGACCAACCAGTGCAGCTCACGGAGGGCTGGAGTGATATGAGCATGTCTTGGGAGACCCAAGACGGCTCGCAAGGCCGCATTCTGAACTACTTGCAGTCTCCGGACATTCTTCAAAGGTTGCCCCATGTAGAGAGCATTACAGTAGTCGAAACTC
>JARGCV010000024.1:29220000-29245000 GCA_034064705.1 Bothrops alternatus | reverse complement strand
TCCTCTCAATTAAATAAAAGAAATCCTTAATATTAAACTGAAACTAAGAATTCGCTTTCAGTTGAAATTAAGAGAATATACTAGCTGCCTCAGTCAATTCATGCTATCCTTCAAGATTATTTTGCAATACAATAAACCCAGATTTTCTATCAAGGGTTTTTCTAGGAAAACCAGATTTCCTTGCTTTGGGAAGCATGAATTATATTTCACAACTGGACCAAATCCAACATTCTTGTATAATGCTTCAAATACTGGTTTATCACTTTACCCCTTTTGGCATAAAATTAATTTAAAATTGCTGTAGATCAAAAATAAGGTAATGCATGAATAGGTAATGGAAACAACTCTTTGGTCTTTAAAAAAGTTGTACTAGCATACAGAAATTCATGTCTGGCTACACTCCAGCTGTCCAAGCAAAACTTGTTTCATAATTCTGCTAGTTGGTTTAAACTGCCAGGATTGACAAGTGTTACTTTGAACAACTAAAATATGTGCTGTCATTCAGAGCTACATCTTTTATAATTATGAACCGTGTATGTCTGCCCAAGCCCACCAGAATATTCAGAATATGTGAACAAAAGTTCATAGCTATTTCAGATAACTCTCTCTGTTCCTTTCTAGCATGTCTCTGATTTTAGGCATTTGATTGAACTCCAAAGACCTTCGAGTGTTACAGTAGATACAAAGAGGAAAGACCTGTTCTAGGTTCTCACAAAGGCAGTTTATTTATTATTTATTTATTTATTCGGATTTGTATGCCGCTCCTCTCCGAAGACTCGGAGCGGCTTACAACATATATATATAAACAATTGAACAAATCCGAACAACATTAAAAATACAAACCCCATACATACTCATCAATCACACCACAATCAACAATCATCCCCAGGCCTGCCGGCAGAGGTAGGTTTTTAAATTCTTTCGGAAGGCCAGGAGGGTCTGTGGACAAATGATGATCCAATGTCAGTTTGTGTTTAATGAGTGTAAGGTATAGGAAAAAGAGGTTTGGTTGAACATTAAAAGCATGGGAGATTTCACAGAAAGTCATGGAGGATAGCAGGGCTAAGAACCTATGAGACTTCCAAATTCAGATTGACAGGCAGGAACTAGCCAGTCAACCAGACATTGTGGTAGAAGACAAGAGAAGATTGATATAGAGGTCCCACATGACAGCAACATCAGGAAGAAAGAATATGAGGAGCTGGAGAAGTACCGGGGACTGAAAGGGGAACTAGAGAGGATGTGGAAAGTAAAGATCAAAGTGATCCCAGTAGTGGCAGAATTGGAGCTGTGACTCCTAAGCTCCAACAGGTCGAGGAACAGCATAAGAGCTCTCTATCTAGAAGAGTTCAAGGCTAAGGACAATTAAGATACTGTGCAGAGCCTTCAAACTGCCAGACTTCTGGTAGAGGACCTGAGATTGAGGAAGACACATACCACCCATGAGAGTGAGAAGGGATTTTGTTTTATTAACAAAACTACAGAAATAACTGAGAGCTGTATGCAACGGAACTTCATTTTGATGTATGCCGATTGGTGTACATTCAAATAAAGTTGTAGTTGTTGTTGTTGTTGTTATTATTATTATTATTATTATTATTATTATTATTATTATTTTCTATTAGAACATAGTATTATGGGTATGGCTTTAAAAGTCCAAGGCTGACATGTACCCTGAGCAATCAAATTATCAATGAATAATTTCAGTTTATACTACAAGATGCATTTAAAATCACTGTTTAAATTCAGTCCTTTGATAAAGCCCAAACTTATTTCTCCATAAACTGCTGGTCTTCCAGTTTAATTTCAGTTATATTGACTTCTAAAGGACAATAGCCTTTTAAATTGCAGGTCAGACCAATGACTGCTGACTATGTTAGTCTTCCCAAACTGTTGCTTTCTATATTATATTTCCCAGAGTTTTTATACAGCTTATTCTATGTCAAAAGGGAACAATTCAACAGGTGTGCTGAGTTGTACCTCTGTCTTTCCCATTCATGAACTTTTCAGTAAAACTTCCAGAAATCCTAATCCTAAGTTTCCTTGGAGTACAATTTTAAAACTATCTTATGGAATCTGCTGAGAAGAAGAAGAAGAAGAAGAAGAAGAAGAAGAAGAAGAAGAAGAAGAAGAAGAAGAAGAAGAAGAAGAAGAAGAAGAAGAAGAAGAAGAAGAAGAAGAAGAAGAAGAAGAACAACAACAACAACAACAACAACAACAACAACAACAACAACAACAACAACAACAACAACAACAACATCTTCATGGGTGACTAATTCCAATCCACCATTTTTCACCCAAGTGTGTCCTTTGCAATCATTATGGAAACACTTAAGAGGCTGAAATTGTCCCTGTTACATTTTTTTACCTGAGTTATGAAATATTTAATTCAGAATGGAGGAAAAATAATAGAAAAAACTGAATTTCATTAATACAACCCCCCCAAAAATAGTAGTAGCGGTCATATTTGGGCAGAAAGACAACGAAAGAAATTAGAAGCAGAAAACTGATTGTGTGTAGGGAACTCTTGAGACAAAGCAAATACCCTGAGTTAAAAATCGTGAGAATGTTATTTTTCACTTGCGTGCTTCAACAAGAGTCCTGGAAAAAGTTTAATAATTTTGTAGTTTATACTTTTTTCTTGATTTTTGGGATGGAAAAATCTCACTTTATTGAGTAGTTGTCCTTCAGTTATTGACAAGAACTGGATAGCTTACAATGCCGTGCAACCAACTTCGGAAAACTATTAGGAATATGGGACGTCTTCAAAGGGCTTCAAAGAAATGAAGCAAGGTGCCATTCACAATCATCAGAGTGGAATACTTGCACCATTCCATCCAATCAACCAATTGGTTTTATTCCTATGATACATAAGAGCCAACTGGGTCTAGTGGCTAAAGCACCAATCTAGAAATAATCTAGAGGCCACCTTAGCCCCACCTTAGCCATTAGCTCAGTGATTGTGAGCCAATCATCAGAAGGCCTAATCCTGCCTTAGATATGAAGTTGTGTGGGATTTGTTTGCTGCCTTATTAAAAAAATGATTAGATGGGATATAAATAAATAAATAAATTTTGTGAAATAAAACTGATTAGTTTCCATTACCCTTTGTAAAGATTTTCATTGTAAAGGAGAAACACAAGAGAAAATAATGAAAACACAAAACTACTTTACATAGTAAATAAACAATGCCATCCATCTGTGGAAATTGAATTCATAAGGCCAATTACCTAGATTGAGAAACAACCCCGCCCCCATGCTTT
Source organism: Bothrops alternatus (assembly GCA_034064705.1). Lineage (NCBI taxonomy): Eukaryota > Metazoa > Chordata > Lepidosauria > Squamata > Viperidae > Bothrops > Bothrops alternatus. Next base: position 29,241,737 of record JARGCV010000024.1, on the reverse strand, counting down.
GATGAGATTGGAGATATATAACACATTGATCTGTGAGGAGGAGTACCTAGCTGGGATAATGCTGTTGACATTATTTTAAAAGTTATATACCATGAACATGTTAGAAATGTGCACATTTCACAAATTGGTTTTCGTAAATCAGGAATGAGCAGAAAAGACATTTGCAATGAATCAAATCCAATTGTTTACTAGTAATGACAATCATCACGTATTCAAAGAAGAATAATGCTCCTGGGAGGGGGAATGTTCAGGAAAAATCAAGACTGGACTTGCAAACTTGGTTTGATACTAATCATCATTGAAAGGCATGTTCATGCTGTCTCTTAAATTTTACCATCTATTCAACAGTGTGTTGGTTAACGAAGTTCTATCATTCCTGATACATCTATGTTTATTCTACATTTTAGTTAGTACGTTGGGTCATCCTTTCACTTGTATTATTTCACTGAATTGCCTAACTACCTCAGGCTATTTATATCTTCATGCTCCTTATTTGAAGCTACACCCTTGTTTGTATTTGTAAGAGAGAAAGTTGAGAATGCAGAGGCTGAATATATTTCATAACTCAAGAAATCGGAACTGATGTTCCAGATTTGTGCCTGCAGCCTTGGCATTTACCAGGACTTCTAATTTTCTTTTTGTTTCAATTTTAAATAAACTAATAAGCAGGTAGTCAGCAAGCTGGAAAGCCAAGCACCATCCAGCAACATCACCTATATATCCTACAGTGCCTCTGGGTTGCCCCCATCAATTCAGAAGATATAATTCAAAAATAATGACTAAAGCTGGCTACAAGCCACACAGAAAAAGAACTTTTGGGATCAGGATGCCTAGAGCCTCCCAGAGTTTTACAAAGAGTGCTGAGTAGCAACCTTAATAAATTTCTTTTTAGTAAATGCATTTATGGACTCATGCCACGATATCTGCTATTTTATGAATCAGTAAACCCCAATCAATGTATCAACTTACAACCAGTCATTTAGCAACTGTTCAAAGTTACGATGGAGCTTCCCAAGGCTACTTACAACCCGATTCTAAATTCCAACAGCCATGATTATGACTGCATTTTGGGCCATTGACAGCTAGCTTGCATTTACAACCATTTGCAACATCCCACAATCACATGACTGCAATTTACATTGGTCTTTTGCAGAGAGAGAGAGAGAGAATAAATTCATTTAACCTCCATGGTGATTCACTTACCGACTGCTGCAAAAATGGTCGTAAAATCGAGCTTGGCCACATGGTGACCTGTTTAGCAATTTGACCATAATTCTTGGCATAAGTGTGGTCCTAAGTCAAAAACTACCTGCAGTAGTTGAGAAAGGGCTCATGGCCTATTCTCAATCTTCCAAATATGCCCAGATCTCCAAAAGAATTTGAATGTAAAGATTTCCTAAGGTTTCATCCTTATTTATGTCTCTATGGGAGAACAAGAGCAAGGTGGAGATTTTTGTACCCCTAGTTGCATTGCAAATGCACTTTATTTCTATATATTGCTTGATCTTTCTCACCACAAATCTGTACAGAGAAAAGAATAAAAATCAGCCCTCAGATCCATTTGGCTGGTTGTCTCTTTTTCTCTTGTGCTTTGCAGGAAAAAAAAACGGACTTTCAGCTCATGCTGTATTAGCAAAAGGCTGCTATGCTATGCAACAATCAGGCAGGTGCGCCTAGAAAAATTGGAAAGTCTCCTAAATCCAAGTGAATTGAAAGCCCCGAGATGGAAAGTTGGAATTCTCCTCTTCTATTTCCAACCAAAATGGTGTACCATTTCAAGCAAAACAGTTTTAACCCTGGCACCCTTTTAGTTTTCACACCTGCAAAAATCAACATTTCTAGGTTTCTGGGTAATTCATCAATTAAGTTGAGTTTGCTTCAGCTGAATGCATGGTCCACCCACCATGCAATTTGGCAATAGCAAACAATCCATTTGCCATTCTATCCATTTTTATTTTTATTTCATTTTTTTAAAAAAGACTATCCACACTGGAAAACCATATGTTAAGGTCTGCTTTTCAAGCTTTTGCAAAGATAAGTGTGGCTTGGCTTTGCAGGCAATGTGAAGCTTATTTAAAAGAGGAAAGGCCTTCCTGCTATTTTCAAAAAATAAAAATATGTTTTGTTTGTTCATTTAAAGGACTTGTTTCCTCTCTTTACAATTTTGGAAATGAACAATGAAAATCAAGGCAGAGCAACACAAATACCACTGAATTAAGAGAACAGGACACCCCCAAATGAAAAAAATAATAATTAATCATACGCACAATCAATGTTACCAATTAGTTTAGAGAACAGAATAAATCCCATCCTTGCAGAAAAAAACAACAGCCTAAATCCTAAAATATTCTGAGACTGAGTATATATATATATATGTGTGTGTGTTTTTAATTTAAATTGCTAACAAAGAATAAGGGAGAACTGGGATAGAACTGTCCAATATATATATTGGACAGAAGATTATGCACCTTAATAAGAGTCACTGCTGTGAAAAGATTTTGCTTTGCTATTTTGTGATAGTGTTACCCACTGCTGAATCTCACTGTACATATACAGGGTGACCATGTCTGTGATTCTGTCTCACTTCTTCTAATACCACTTGTAAAAGAAGACCTTCTGGCTGTGATTTGTTAGCCTTGTGCTTTTCCAGACTGTTCCTATAAATTAATTGGTTTATGAGGAAAGTAGGTTATTTCTATCTTTTTGTGTTTGGGTAAAAAACATTCATTGAAATGGGAAAAAACAATTAATTAAGACATTGTGTTAGCTTTATTCTCAGCCCATCTGCAAACAAATGATAAATTGGTATTGCTAGTATCTGCTAGAACAAGTTTCTAAACCCTCCTTGTGGATTCGATACTGGCAAGTAGACCCAGTGATGAAATTGTCCAAAGAAAAAGAGAGAGGGAGACAGAGAGGGAAAAGGAGAAGGAGAGGGAGAGGGAAAAGGAAAGGGAAAGGAAGAGAGGCAGAAGCAAAGAGAAAGAGGAAGAGAGATGGGCTGAGTATAGCTGGAAATAATTTTCTAACAGTTTGGTGCACCTTTATTGATTATGCATGACAGATGCCAATTTATGTACTTTTCATAATGCACATTGTAATCTATGGTGAGATAGTTATTAGTTTAAAAAGAGCTACAGAGCATTGTGGTATTCTGCATTAAGATTTATAAGTATGTTTAATGTACTTGGAAATTCTATTCTACACCATAATCTCCTTGTAGAATAAACAAAGCGATTAAATTTAAATCTCCTTAAATTTAATGAATACATAAATCTTTCAGCAATGACAATTTGGCATAATATTTTGGATAAGGCTGTCTTTAAGGAAGATTTTGTTTTGTTGTTTTATATATATATTTCATGGAACCCCACTAATTAACCCCAGATTTAACTGGAGATACTAGGACATGAACTATATGCTCAACCATCAATATGTTAGTCCTTCTATAATGTACTACTTAGTGGAAAACATAATTGATGGTGAAGACAAATAGTCCCTTTGTATTTTTTTTTCCTAAAAATGTGCTGGTCCTAAGCCAACGACCTTATTTCCCTATGAAATTGTTAGAAAGTCAAAAAGCCCTCGAGCTCAATTAGCAATTTTTCCATTTTTATTCAAAGATGGTTGTAAAGTAGCCCAGAACAAGTGTATAACCTGCCAACATTTCAAATGTGAACATTAGAATGTGGATCACACCACGAGAGAATCACTGAATTTTGTTACTTGTGGTTGAAAACCATGTAGTCGTTGATTCCAAGACTATGTGCCTGCCATTTCCAACTATTTAATTTATCTGCTTGTCATGGCCCACATGAGATTCTCTCACAGCACACATCTTGAAATTCATGTTCTGTTGCATTGGTGCGTGCACAGCAGCTGCTCTAATACATCATGTTTCCTCTGGGTAGTAAAATAACCCACTTTCTGATTTGCACAAGACATTAAGCCATCAACGATGTAAATTGGCTGGGTTGGCCACACACTAAACCACCCAAAAACAAATAAACAACAACAAAAAATCAAGGTTAAAATGGACCAAGCTTTGTGCACTCTGCACATGGAGTCATTAGGTGTTTCACACCCTTGATCAGATGTGTTGTATGAACACAGTATGTGGAAGAATGCTTGGTGTTAAAAGGCCTTTGCAAATTCTGATACAAAATCACCTGACTCCTAAATTAATGTGGCATTCAACCATTAATTAAGTCATACTCTCTATATTTCCCTAGAGTACAACAAGGACAAAGAATGTCAACATGCTTGGAAAGGAAATATTTTCTGGAGGAATTTGATAAAAAGTGCATAATTTAATGTAACTTTTACATGACCGTTTTAAAAAAGGAATTGGGGAATGAAATAGATTAGACTTACTGGTGGATGCATTAAGAGGTGGGATGAACCACAAATTTGGAAACCTGAATTTGTTCCATCAGGTCCTGAGAATTCCCAGAGCTTAACTAAACTTTCCTTAATGCTGCTCCCAATCCCAAAATACAAAAAGACCCACAAAAAATTCTGATCCAGTTAGAGGTCCAGTAGTTAATTGGACCTCATCTATTTTGCATTGTTATGTCCTACAACTACATCATGTCAGTTCCCACATGCTATCAATAGGATGAAAGTGCTTAGTATGACCCCATCTACGTTTCATCATAGCTTGCACCTGTCAAGTCCTTCATTTCAAATAGGATGATAGAGATCAGATGCAATGGACTAATGGCTAATAAGCAGTAATATAAATCTAAACTACAAAAATTCAGATGGCCACTTGATAGGAATACATCTTTGCTGCCATGCCCTTTAGATTTTTGCAGCTCAGATCCTGATTACTAGCAATCAGTAAAGGGAAAGCAGGCTCTCTTTGAACTGACTCAAGGAGCCAACAAAAGGTTTACACATTTTCTCCGTGCCCCAAATTACACCCTGCTGGCTTCAGGCTAAGCCAGACAAAATGTAATTTTATGAATTTCAATATCCAAATCTATAAAGTAATGTTAAAAAAAATTTCCAGAAAGTTATATTACTATTGTTTCATAAATTCTGGAAGAGAGAGAGAGAGAGAGAGAGAGAGAGAGAGAGAGAGAGAGAGAGAGAGAGAGAGAGAGAGAGAGAGAGAGAGAGAGAGAGAGAGAGAGAGAGAGAGAGGACATGCAACAGGAGTGACATAAGCCTTGTCCAAAACTGCATGAACGTAATAAATTGTGTGAACCGATTTTCAATGCCTAAAAGAAACATCTGATTGTCAGTCAAATAGATTCTCTTTCTAAATCACCTTCTTATGCAAGAAGAATCGCTACAACCCAGAAATTGTGAGGCAATCACACTGTATTGAGCCATAATCCAATCAAGAACTAAAAATATTGTCGAGTCCACAAATCTATGCATACAGGTGCCTACATTTATTTGATAAGAATTTACTGTAGTTTATAAGCCATTACATTCCAGAAACTCTAGCCACTTTATAATAGCCAAAAAAAAAAAGAATAAAAGAACAACCCCTGATAACAATATCCAGACCAATGCGCCTACACTTTTGGGGTAACAGGATCCTTCATTTCAGCCTGCACCACCCTCTAGAAAAGTGATCTTGGGTTTTCAAAAATTTCAGAAATATTGGAAAGCCCAAATATAATGGAGTCAGCTGTCCAAGTGAAGGGGGTCATCACAGAAAATGTTGAACCCTGAGATCCTTTCAAGGGACATGTGTTATTATACCAGGGGTCTTCAAACTTGGCCCTTTTATGACTTGTGGACTTGTGGCTGAGGAATTCTGGGAGTTGAAGTCCACAAGTCATAAAAGGGCCAAGTTTGAAGACCCCTGTATTATACCATCAGAATGTATTTCAGCTACCGTATCTGCTCAGAAGGATTGCATAAAGTTAGTAATTTCTGGCTTAAGAATTCAGTGAGTAGATGGCAGTACAACAATGTTGTAAACATTCCGTGATTGCTAAGCAGCAAATTGCATTCAAAAAGTTCAGCAAAGAAATAACATCTTTCTCAAACATTTACCACCAAGAAAAACAAAACAAAACAAAATGTTTGGTAGGCTACCATCAGGCTTCCTAATCTGGACTATACAGCAGCAACCGAAATGATTTTCTATAGAATCAAGTTCAGATCGAAGCATCAACTATCTACTAATTACAATCTGAACTAGCCCAATTTTGCTTGTCCATCCCCCAGCCTTGGTGTCTTTGCATAAAAATAGCCATTATCAAACTTTGTGGCCATTGCTATAAAGGAAAATAAGTGGTTCTTCTAAATAAGGGTTAGATTTTTGCAGGCCAATTTATCTCTTCTTCTGATAAAAGTGCCAGTTAACTACCGGTAGCAAATTACTGTGTTTTGTTGGTTATAACATATTATCTTCTCACTTACTTGATTCCTCACTGAGAAACATACTTTTGCTTTCTTCTCCTTTCTCTTCCTCAAATAAACCTCCTCCTTCAAATAAAACTGCAAGGTTTCCAAGTCCTTGGAATGTCACACCTTGATTTCCATCCATTTGTGGCACCTTTTCACTCTGTTAAAACTTCAGGAAAATCCAATCATCTACTCCTATGAAGAGAAGCAGCATTTCCACCCCACCCCCAGCACAAACCCCACAAAAACAGCACGGGTGGGGTTTTTCCCCTCTTTTCCCAAGAACTTTCACTTGTACCAGCACAGCCACGCCAGGTATACTTGTCCATGCAGAAAAAGGCCCTTTAACTGCCTTGAAATGTAATCCTGCTCAGAGCAGACTACAAACATGATCTCATCTGTTACATACACATAGAGACATATACATACACACACTCACCTGGCAACGGAGAATTTGGGAAGCCTATATCCTTCTCTGCCATGTTCTATGTATAATGGGGTTTGTGATTGTGTGTATGTGTTGGGTTTGTGGAAAGGAGGATCCAGGTAGTGGAATCAGTGACGAAGAAAGTTTGACCTCCTGATTTCCTACGGCTGCGTGTAACCGTACACCTTATTTTTTCCTGGGAATAATTAGCAGCTTGCCTTCCTCAGTTACCTGGGCTTGCCTGACCTGTTTTGCTATAAAGTGACATCACCTCCTTTGATCTCCAGTTGAATTTACATGTTCTTTGGACAGAATAACCAGCTGACTGACTTTGGACTCCACTTATCCAATCCAGTCCCTCTGTCTTTTCCGTCCCTCCCTCCCTCCCTCCCTCCCTCCCTCCCTCCCTCCCTCTCTCTCTCTCTCTCTCTCTCTCTCTCATTTTTAAGCTTCCCTGGTTTTATTTCTTTTTCACAGAAAGCTGCCTGTTCAAAGTCTGTAATTTTCAAGGCCTTTTTAAGTTGCCCCACTGAAATCTTGGGTTTTTGGTAAGAAACTGAAAAGAATTTGGACTCATCAACAAATTTCGAAGAAACCCATGGATATATTTATATAAAGAGAGGGGGAATTATATTCTCCAGAAATGTCTTGTCTCCCTGAGAATGCCCCTGTGATTACTCTTTTTCTCAGATGCATGGCGAAGGGGGGAATGCCACTTTTGCAAATGTTTCTAAATATTTACTGGAATTATATTACTAATATTAATATTATCATGATTGTGGTTAATGTACTACTGCTAATAAAATAAATTATCATTATTATTGTTATTTATTTGGTTGATGCCCCCTGCTTTCAAAGACACTTAAAGTGACAGAGGACATAAAACATGGGAGGAGAATAAGGATAGGGATGGGGATGGGGATGGGGATAGGGAGAAGGAGGAGGAGGAGGAGGAGAAGGAGAAGGAGAAGGAGAAGGAGAAGGAGAAGGAGAAGGAGAAGAAGAAGAAGAAGAAGAAGAAGAAGAAGAAGAAGAAGAAGAAGAAGAAGAAGAAGAAGAAGAAGAAGAAGAAGAAGAAGAAGAAGAAGAAGAAGATTGATTTACAAAAGGGAATATGTTAAGACAGGGGTCCCCAATCCCCAATCCATGGACCAGTACCGGGCTACGGCATGCCAGCAACCAGTCCACACAAACAAGCAAAGCCCCATCTGCGAGATGCAGGCAGCACACAAAACCATGCGCTCTCCGGTCCGTGGAAAAACCTCTCTCCACAGAACTGGTCTGTGGCGCCCAAAAGGTAGGGGACCTCTATGTTAAGATACTGAGACTGAAGATATGAATTACAGATTTGGAGACAGTCACTAAAAGTACTAAGGGCCTACAATAAAAATATTTCAATTAATACAGGTAGTCCTCAACTTACAACAGTTCATTTAGTAACCGTTTCAAGTTACAACAGCAGCGGAAAAAGTGACTTATGACCGTTTTTTTCATATTTATGACCATTGCAGCATTCCCGTGGTCATGAAATCAAAATTCAGATGTTTGGCAACTGACTCATATTTATGACGGTTGCAGTGTCCCAGGGTCATGTGATCACCTTTTGTGATCTTTTGACAGTGGCGAGAAAGGTTGTAAAATGGGGCAAAATTCACTGAACAATCGTCTCACTTAGCAACAGAAATGTTGGACTCAGTTGTGGTCAAGAATCAGAAATGGAAATAGATAATGGGCTAAGAAACAGCTATAAGAAGTAGTTCAGATATAGAATATCAATTCTTAGCCACAAATGTAGACCTGAAATAGCTAGATCATTTTTGTTTCTGTCTGAACTGAAGGTGGACAGATTCTACTTGATTCTACTTATCTACTAATTACACCATTTACATTCTCCCTCCACTATCATGCTTTATAACAACTCTACCTATCAAGTTTGTAAGCTGTGATAAAAAAAGAAAGGAATATTCTTGAGCACATGCAAACTCTACAGTTTAAGCTCCAGCAATTTTCTGACTTTTGCCATCTTAATTAATTGGACAGGAGATTACCAAGAAATCCTACGTTTTAAAAGCTGACAAAGGAAAACTACTTCTGTCCTGTCAACAAGCAAACTACGTGTTTTGTGTAGTTTACAAAGCCACCAGGACTTGAGTTTGACTCAAGGAAGTTTTTTTTTTAATTCTCACCTCTATCCAAATTAGAAGAAGAATATTCAAGTACGCTTCAGACTATCTACTTCATTGCAAATGGGCAATTTTACTTGTGCAGTCAACATAATAAATGAGTGTTTGCAAGTGCCCCAGAAGAAAAAAAAAGTTTTAATAAGCAAAGGAAGAATGTTGCAACAATCATGTTAGTTGCAGCATGTTTGGGCCAGTTTGTCACTGCCTCTGTCTTTTTTGCATGACCCCAGGAAGACAGATGATAGGATGACAATGGCTGTCAGCCTTGCGAGGTAGTCCAGACAGACAAGAAACACACTTAGAAATATAAAATGAATGCTCATTAGATTCGACACAGAAATAAGAAGGACTTTACTGACATCATCAATAGAATAGCTTGCCTCCTGGAGTTGTGGGTGCTTCATTCCTGAAGGTTTTCAAGAAAAGATTAGGCAACTAATTGTCTAGGACACTGGTTCTCAACCTTTTTAATGCCGTGATCCCCAACCAGTCGTAAGTCGAGGACTAGCCAACCAGTCGTAAGTCGTGGACCCCCAACCGATTGTAAGTTGAGGACCCCAACCGGTCATAAGTCAAGGACTATTTCCCTGCCCGGGAGTGCCACGCATGCGTGTTGCTGCCTCCTGCGCTAGCCGAGGCGTAGCTGGCAAGGGGCAGTGACGGCGAAGGGTGACCACCGGCTGGGCCACCAGCTGGCCCAGCCCAAGTGAGGTAACTCCGGGCCCCACATGCACCAGCAACCCTCCCTGCGTCCACTGGCCTCCCACCTCCCACCCCTGGCCCTCTTTTACTTACATTTTTAGTAGTTGCTCAGCAGGGAGGGGTGGAAACTTCCAGACAGCTCACCTTTGCTGCAGACAACTTGTAGCACCGTTTGCAGACTGGGACTTTTGGCGGGCTCAGCAGGGCAGAGACAGCCTGGACAATTCCTATGGGCTTTTGAAAGCCAATAGAATTAGACTCTATTCAAGAGAGTCTATTCTATTGGCTTTCAAAAGCCAATAGAATAAGAGGGAGTAGCACAGCGAAGAAAAAGGGAGAAAAAATGGTGGACTGCGTTGTTTGGCGACCCCCGTTAAATGGTTGTTTGACCCCAAATGAGGTCGCAACCCACAGGTTGAGAACTGCTGGTCTAGGATGATATAAGCTGGCTGAGGAATTCTGGGAGTTGAAGTCCACAAGTCTTAAAGTTGCTAACGTTGAGGACCCCTGATATAAGGACTCCTGCCTTGGGGAGGGGTTGGTCTAGAAAACCTCTAAGGTCCTATCTAGTCTTATGATTCCAACATTCAATGAAGTACTAACTCTATTTTTTGTAAGGTTACTTTAACACAACCTTGCCAATCTGAGAGGGGGGGTCAATTTATTTTCCAAAGCACCAGAGGGAAGGATAAGAAACAATGGATGGAAACTAATCAAGGAGAGAAGCAACCTGGAATTAAGGAGAAACTTCCTAACAGTGAAGACAATTAACCAATGAAACAGCTTGCTTTCAGAGGTTGTACGTGCTTCATCACTGGAGGTTTTTAAGAAGAGACCAGACAGCCACCTGTCTGAAATGGTATAGGATCTCTTGCTTGAGCAGGGGGTTGGACTAGAAGATCTCCAAGGTTCTTTCCAGCTCTATTCTGATTCTGATTTCTGCCCCTTCAAGAAACTAAGCAGGGTCCGGTCTGAGATGCTTGTCACATCCCTATTTCTTCTGTGGACTCAACTGCCACTTATCTGCCTGTTGTCTATTTTGTAGTTCTTCCTCCTGTCTCTCAGTGTCACTCCTATATATTATATGGGCTCAGTTTTCTCCCCTGGGCAGGAAAAGCTGAACCTTCGCAAAGATTATCTCCAAAATCAACACTTACTTTTGCCCCTTAACTGTCAGGCAGATTTAGAAGTAGTGTTTAGGAAAGGACTCAGGGCTGCATGACACTATGAAAGGGAAAAAATCACATCAGGGATCCTATCCTTCTAAGCAACAAAGGAGAATTCAACATGATCTGTGGTATATCTTTTCATTTTGAAGAAATATTTATTTTTCCTCTTCACCGTGCAAGGGGGAAACCCAGTAAAAGTCTGTAAGTGATAAACTGGGAATGAGCTGCTGAGTCTTTTTTTTTAACAAAACAAAGTCCCCAAGATTTATTTTATTTTGGCATTTACAAAGCTATCAACTGGAGCAAAGCAAACAGACTTAACAACCTTATTGTGCAAATACCCTGCATATTAAACTAATATATGCAGTAAAATATAGCAATACATAGGTGCCAATAGTATAGTAATTTGTTCCCATTTAGAACACTCTGTAAAATGTCATCTAATTAAGCAGGTTGAGTGTTATTATGTTCCAATATGCAAATAAGGAAGAAACACAGCTATTTTAGGTTGCTTTGTCTTGCTGTGTTGTTGTTGTTGTTTTTAAAAAACATGGACATTATTTTCCCAGGCTATCATCTTACACAATGACAGAAAAGTGCACAATGCTTTATTCTGCCTAGATTCTAGGAAGATTAATTATTTTATTAACATATATTTGCCACTCACTTTTGGGGGGAAAATGAAAATAAAGAAAAATCCCAACATTCTCTATTTTAGTACATTTATAAATCAGTCATCTTCCAAAGCATTATAGTCATTTCTCTAGTTAGAGCTGTTAATTTTGTCTTCCCGGCCAGTTCAATCAATTTTACTAGCCACTCTTCCATTATCGGTACATAGTAGAATCTTTCCAACATTAAGCTTATATGAGTCCTGCTGCTGTTACCAAATATAAGACTGAGGTATCACATATTTTTTTTCTACAGCTTTGTCCATCAACTATATACACAACATCCAGTAATGAAAAATATATGCCATCTCTGAGGCATGGATGCTGGATAATGGAGAGAGTTTCAAGAAAGTAATTATGTTTGGATTTGCTGTATCCCCTGGAAAAGATTAAATTATAAGTTCACAATCAAGTCCAGGCCAGGAAAGTTTATACAGGTCAAAAAAAAAAGAGGCAAATTATCAATGATTGTGACAGCCATTTTAACTTTTAGGATATAGTCATACACCCCAGATACCCAAGTTTCCTAGACAAATCATTCCATTTCTGACCAATTTCAATTTCACATGAGTTTAGGTCATCTTGTTTCTCTATTCGGTTGAGCTTTTTTTAAAAATCTATGTAATGAAGTATATTTAATTCTACTTATTCGGAATCTTTGAAAATTCTTCTCGTAACAAAATATCAACAGATTTTCTGTTAAGCAACATTTTACATTCAGGAATGTTTTCCAGGCAAGAATGTGTTTGTTTGTAATGTTCTTCCCCCTACACACACACACACACACACACACACACACACACATACACACACACATACACACACACACAAACACAATCCTATTACAAAAATTATGTAGAAACTTTGGAAAGAGTGCAGAGAAGGGCAACAAAGATAATCAGGGGTCTGGAGGCTAAAACATATGAACAGTTACAGGAGCTGGGCCTGGCTAGTCTAGTGAAAAGAAGGCCCAGGGGTGACATGATAACAGTACAGTATTCCAATATTTGAAGGGCTATCACAGAGAGGAGGGGAAAAATCTATTTTCCAAAGCACCTGAAAGCCAGACAAGAAACAAGAGAGATTCAACCTAACTTTTCTTCCAGCTCTGAATGTAATGACTATTTTGAGTTCTTCACATTTCATTCAACTTTCCACCATCTTCCTTCTCTTGGCTCTCATAATCATAATAATCTCTGTAAGGAAATAAACACAAGAGCTGGCTTCCTCCCATTATTCATTGTAAGCCAATACAACAGAAAAGGGACTATTCACTCTTGTTCAAACCTGCTCAGGTGTGATCTGCTCTCGTTGTGTCAGATGAAAGATTACATTCTATTCGTGAAATCAGATTCCTCTGCAAAGCATGCAAATCTTGAAACTGTGCAGGAGTTAATTGGAAGACTGTGGGAAACATATGCCAGAGGAAGATGGTATATTTTCCCAGTGTAAAAGGAAAATATCTGTTAGACGTATCAAGGGCAAAATGTCTTGCATTCATTTTCTCTCATAAACAGAAGGTGAGATGCAGACAAAATGAAGAAATTTATTGGCTCCATGAGAGCCCAGCTTCCGTGGGAAGTGATTTTAGCAGAGGCTTAATTAACTCCCTCACTGAAGTTACTCCATTTTTTTTCTTAATGTGTTGTTTTAATTTTCATTTAGACTTGACCTGGGCATTTTACAGTGCCTGGGCCTCATTGAGGCCTTTGGCTGTCTCTGTCCAGCCCAGTTAATCAGGTTAATCAGAAATTAGAAAACAAACATAAATAACACGTAACATGTATTCTTACCAGAAGCAGCTGATCAAAACCATATACAATCATTTACTGCTTTTTATAAAGCAGTAACATTAATATTAAACAGAATTAAGTTCAGTCTATTGATTCAATCATCACAATAATTCCCAGTTTCTCATTTCTTAGGGAAATCAATTATCTACTCCAATTCTGACATTGGAACCAGATTACTGTAGAATGCCTTGATCAACCAATCATGAGAAAATTAGATTTTGAAGTGATTTGGGATCTAAAATTCAAGGTTTCACTTGATTTGAATTTCAAGCTGATAAAATATTTGATCATAAAATGTTTAAAATATCAAGACAACTGTTATGATCGCTCTATTTTTTTTATCAGAATGGGATGAAAATAGGAGAAATGTTACAACCTTCACAGGCTTTAACTCTGCGCTGTTTCAGCCAAGTAACTTGTTTCCACAAGAAATACTGAAATATTTCTCTGTACTTTTTCATAGGGAGATATTGCAAAGATGAGGAAAGAACAGTATTGTAACAAGATTGTCCAGCAAGATTCTGTAGAGACGTGCTGAAACAATGTAGAAAGCATCCTAATTTAACATAAATGTTCTTAAAGCAATATTTAAAATCGTTAGAAAAGACGAAACAGTACATCTGGTCATATTTGAGATACCCATTGTTGAGATAGCAGCTATATTTATTGGATTAATGAATACAATAAAAACATGATTTTCTTTGTTGCTTATTGCTTATTGGTGTGTAAAGTACATCATTTGTAAAAGAAGTTAAAAATCACATTCTTTTCATACTTTTGCTTTTTTCTATAGTTTTTTTTCTGCATCCCTATCCTTTATCTTTTTTCTTTATTCTCTCCATCAGTCCCTCTTTCTGGCTATGTATGATTCTTAATTTTTATCTTTATGTTCTATAAAAAATGTAATTGTTTTTAAAACTTACTTTTCACAACACATTTCTTCCTTTTTCTATTAGACAGACAGACAGACAGACTGACAGACAGACAGACAGACAGACAGACAGACAGACAGACAGACAGACAGACAGACTGACTGACTGACTGACTGACTGACTTTGCCTGGACAAAATTATAGTAAGCTGAGCAGAGACTTTTACTAACAGAAAAAGTACTTGGTTTGTTTCAGAATTAATACTCCATCGGTGTTAAAAGATAACATCCTGAAAAACAATTAACTCTTGGCTCCAAATTAAATTTTTCCATTGCAAACCATGCCTGAGGTCTTTTGCAATTAACGTGTGCGCACATGTGACAAAAAACAAACATGCACCTGCTTTTTATATGATAACCATCAAGACTTTGAAAGATTAGAATGTTTAAATTCTGCTTTCTAACCCAATTCCTGAATGTTGACTAAAGAACACATATGCATAGATCTTTACAACTTGCTCAACAATTCTGGAGAGGTAAAGGAAGAGACAAGCACATGTCTCTCTCTGTGTGTGTGTGTGTGTGTGTGTGTGTGTGTGTGTGTGTGCGCGCGCGCGCACGCATGTGCACACACGCGTGGACACACATGAAAAAAAGAAAAAAATGCTCCTGCAGTTAATAGTGGAAAACATTGATGTACAGTGTTAAATTCTGACATTCTATATGAAATGGACTTAGCAGCTACACAATGGGCTCTGGGACTTTTTTTATTCTCAGAATCTTATCGCGTTATCCTCTGGATTATTTTGTATAGCTATCCTTGAGCTTTTATGGAGCTACTGAAATGTTCTGTTAAAATATCTCCCTCTACTTTCTTCTTTACTTCCTCTTTTACTGCTTTGGGTGTTGAGGGAAAGGAAATATATCTTTGCCTTTTTTAAAAAAATGTACAAATGGCTAAGATGAAAAGCTGAAATACTTTCTTTACACTTGTAGGCTTTTTTCCTCAATTCCTCCCTCTTTTACATTTTGGATACCACTTGAAAACATGTGTCATGCTTTCAACATCAGCCTTACTTCCTCTAGAACCCCCATAGATTCAAGGAAGCATTTTCAAAAAATGAAAAACTGGACCACTTGAAATCAGTTCTATGTTTCAAAGACAGTGCTATTGTCCTCCAAACCACAAAACACAATTGAAGTGGTTGAAAGACTCTCTCAGAGTGAATCCAGAGGTACGACTGGGAAAGCTGACTAGCTGGGTGGCTATTTTGTGACTAGCAAAATGGCAGTCAGTTTAGATTTAGAAAGACCACAACACATATTCAGAATTATCTAAAAATAACAAGGCCCAGAATAACAGAATAACAGAGTTGGAGGTCTTCTAGTCCAACCCCCTGCTCGCACAGGAAACTCTATACCATTTCAGACAAATGGTTGTCCAATATCTTCTTAAGAACCTCCAGTGTTGGAGCACCAACAAGTTCTGAAGGCAAGTCAATCCCACTGATTATTTGTTCTAACTGTCAGAAGATTTCTCCTTAGTTCTAGGTTGGTTCCCTCCTTGATTAGTTTCCATCCATTGTTTCTTGTCCTGCCTTCAGGTACTTTGGAGAATAGGCTGACCCCCTCTTCTTTGTGGCAGCTCCTTAGTTTCTCTAGAATGGATTCTACTAGTTTATTCTCTAAAAGTTGGGGTGGGTTACTTGATCTCCCTTCAGTTAAATTCAAGAGATATCTAAAAGTACTGTAAGTACTAAATACTGATGCTAAAGCTCAAATAGTTTGGCCACCAAATGAGAAGAGAGGAGTCATTGGAAAAAGTGCTGATGAAGATTGAAGGCAAAAGAAGAAGAGTATGTCAGAGGATGACATAGTTAGATAATGTCATCAACACAATCAGCATGAATTTGGACAGGTTCCTGCAGATTGTGGAGACTGGGAAGATGGTGTGCTGTGGTCCATGGGTTTGTGAGGAGTTGGGCACAATTTGGCAACTGAACCTAAATATTATACCGAATGCACACACATACACATACACACACAAACACAAAATCTATTTTTCTGCTTATTGGATTTACATCCTAGTTTTATTTTGTACAATTCGAAGTTTACATAATGCTTTCTCCTCTTATTTTCCTCACAACAACCCTGAATGATAGAGTGAAAGAGCATATTAGTAGATTCAAACAACTCCTCTGTGTACTTCAGAGTCTTGTTTTGCACTGCAGAAGAGACCTACACTCAGAAATACACCTGTCATCTCAGCCAAAGTAAAGAAACTGCTAAGAAACTACTAAGATTTTCCCTCTTTCCATTTTATCAACACTGAAGAAAAATCAACAATATGATCGTACAATAGCACAATAGTAACACGTTTACTGCATGAAACATAAAATCTACATGGCACCCCCTAGTGGTAGTACCAGAAACATGGATTGTCATTGTCAGGTGCTCTTTCATAACATTCTGCCTTGTGATCATTTCTATGGACATCAATTCAACGATTCACGCAAAAACAGAAAAAAAAAGTGGATGTATCTTTCTGCGTGGATCAATTAAAAGTTACTTCCAAGCATCTTTGTATTTGGATGTGTTTTTTGTTAATCATTTATTATCTTTAATGCAAAAGAGCTGGGTGAGGAAGTAAGTCAACAGAAGGCTTAAGGTTTCAGAGAATTGCAATGTCTATGGAAATTCTCAGTCATCCGGGTCATGGTTGTCCCAAAGGTGCTTTTCAAAAGGCAACTGGACTTTGTTTTTACTTGAAGACATTTCTGACTGAACTGAAGAAGCTTCTTGGATGAGAAGCAAAATGTCTTCAAGGAAAAAACAAAGCCTCCTTGCTTTTTTTGAAAAAGCACCTTTGGGACAACTGATTGCAATGCTTCCTTTCAACGATGAGGGGAATTTTGGCCAGCTGAAGGAGTCTATATTCATCTCACTGAATGCCTGGAACAATGCCATGCTATGTTGGTCCTATCTGTGAAATAGCAGCCATTGTCCTGGGATTTACAGGAAGGCAGATTCAACTGGAGGTTGGCTTTCTAACAGTAAGAACAATTTGCAAGTAGAAGCAATTACCCACAGTGATTATGAGCTGACCTCCATTGCCAGTGTTCAAGTGGACCTGTACAACCATTTCTTGGAAACAATTCCATTTAGATTCTTGCACTGAACCTAAATAGCCTCTTCTGTCTCAATGATTCCCGGACTTTTAGCTCCTTTTTACATTGCCAATGAATGCTAAGAAATGGGGATGGTCAACAGGAAACTGTCCCTTTGTTTCTACTGGCTACCAAAAGAGCATATAGAATTGCTTTCCCGTGAGGGGGCAATCAGTTCCATGTATTGTTACCATTCAACTGCCTTTCCTAACTATCACCACCAGGACTTTTGAGAAGCCATCTCATCCAGGATAGAGATTGATTTTTTAAAAAAGCAAAAGAAGAGGAGAACGTTTAAAAGAGAACATGGACAACTAAAGATGAATCCAAATCAAGAAGAGATGCCAACATAATGCAGTCAAACCAGAATACACCACTTTCCATCCATCTGGGCAATTGAACCATAGACCACCAACTTGGTTTTCCCTTCCCTTCCCCTTCCCCCTTGCCTCTTGTTCTCTTTCATACAGAGGCTGCCTGGTTATTAATTTATTCGGTGAAATTTAGGAAACTGTATCTATATGAGAAGCTCATTGCTTTTCTGCAATCACCCTATCTTTGAGAAGTGTGGCAAGGTACGTGCTGTGAAAAAATATGAAGGAAGAGGACAAAAGCTAGATTTGATTTGATTTAAACTGGGTTTGGTTTTATTTTGCTTACGATACTTGAGTATGAGTTTAATTAAGTATTTCCTATGTCTTTAACAAGTTAACAAGTTACCTTAAACATGGTAACAGTTTTATTGTAAAGTTCTCTGGCAGCTGCATGCACTGGCAGTATACACTGACTTAAAATAAATATATAATAGAGAAATGCATTCTAGCCATTATTTTCAAAATTATATTGAATTATGATTTTGGGGGAAACTGTTCAATACTGTACTTTAATTTCCTTACTGGTAATCATAGCAATAGTACATATATGAAAACCTGAACGACCAGATTAAGGATAGATATTCATGGAGAAAAACTAGGTTATTGCTAAGATTTTACACTGAGTTAATGGTGCATAATCATTTGAGATTATTGCTATGTTGGAGGAAACTGTATTTTACAGGTTCATTTTGAAATCTGGTGGGTCCTTTTTTTTTTTTAACTATAGATTCTTCATGCACAAAACTTCCAGGCTCAAGGTCAAATAAAATGGATATAAGAAACATCTAGGGTTTTCTTTGGTGCCCCATGCTGTGCTGGAACACATTAAATTTTCATATATTCACATATAATCTGGCATTTGCAATAGATTTTCCCCAACAATTACAGCATCTATATTCACTGAAAACAGTCTGTGAAGTTCCATCTCAGTGACAGTTGAGTGTCTGTATTTTAAAAAGCATAAAGCTCTTTATATGTTTATGGATTCCATTCCGCTGTCACACATTTCTTCTTTTGCACTGTCTAAAAAAAATAATACTTTGAGCCCCATTATTTTTCTTTTTAAAAATAGGGGCAAGTCAATGTTGTTTTTAAAAATTTGAGGTTGCGAATCAACTCATATATATAAAAATTTTATTTTTATTTTTTTTAAAGTTTGTTATTGATTTTTTCATATAATTCAGTAGTATTTGGTCAACAAACATGTTGTCTAAGTTTATCATTCACTAATACAAATGTAATTCCTAATCCTTTATTCTTTTATCCAGCCATTGATAAAATAAGTCCCAAGTTTGATAGTATTCTGTTTCTTCTTTTTCTTTCAACCTCAAAGTAAGTCTATCCATTTCCACACATTCTAGTATTATTTTTAATTATTTCTTCCTCTGGTGGTATTTCTTCATTTTTCCAATATTGTGTGAATATGATTCTTGCCTCTGTTATCACATGTAGAATCAAGTATATACTTTGTTTATCAATCTTTTCTGGCATTATACCTAATAAAAAAAGTTCAGGTTTAAAATCTACATGTTTTTCCAACATCTTTTCTAGCCAAGTATGTATTTTTGTCCAATATCTCTTTGCTTTAACAAATGTCCACCATACATGATAATAAGTACCTGACTTGTGTTTACATCTCCAACATCTATCTAGCATATTTTTAATTTTTTTTTGCTAATCTTGCTCACGACAAGTGCCATCTATGAAACATTTTATAAAGATTTTCTTTGTAAGAAGTTGACATTGTCAATTTATAGTTTCTTTCTCACAAGTTTTGCCGTTTTTCTAAATCTATATTATATCCAAAATTATTTGCCCATTTTATCATTGTTTCTTTAACTTGTTCATTTTCCATTTTCAAATTCAATAAAAAGTTATATATTTTCTTAATTAGTTTCTCATCAGAGGTTAATAATGTCTGATCAAACAAGATCTGCTCTTTATAAAATCCGTACAATTTAACATCTTTATCGTAACTTGCATTTGTAAATATGCCTACCATGATAGATCAATACCCTGATTTTCCATCTCTTGTTTAGATTTTAAATTCCCTTCAGAATTCAGAATATCTTTGTATGTCCATATTTTCTCAAAACTGACTAAATTTGGATGTACAAACGCTTCCATTGTTAAAAGCCATTCTGGAATTTTCAAGTATATTTTACATTTCATTTTTTCCATGTTAGTAATAATACGTTGCTAATATAGTGGTTTTGAAAATACTTATGAATTTTATTTTTCCCATACCAAAGCATGCCAACCAAGTTGTAAATCATGTCCCTCCAAATACAACAACCTTGTATTTCTAAGATTTATCCATTCTTTTACCCATGTTAGTACAGATGCTTGATAATATAAAACACACTCTGGCAAGCCAAAACCTCCATTTTCCTTAGTTTCTTGTAACATTTTCAATTTGATTCTAGCTTTCTTTCCTTGCCAAATAAATTTCAGAATTAGTGAATTTAAGTCTTCAAAAAAAATTATCTAGTTTTATAGGTATCATTTGGAATAAAAACAATATTTTTGGTAATATAATATTTTTGGTAAAATATCATTTTCACCGTAGCAATTCTTCCTAACATCGACAGTTGCAAGTTTTTTCCATTTTTCCAGGTCGTTTTATTTGATTTAGTAATTTTATATAGTTATCTTCTTTTATCGTTGAACATCTTGCTGTTAGATATATTCCCAAGTATTTAACCTTTTTGACTGTTTATAATTCTATTTTTTCTGTCATTTGGGTTTTTTTGTTTATCTCTAAGATTTTTAACTATCACTTTAGTTTTTTCTCTGTTTATCTTCAGTCCTGCTATCTCTTCAAACTGTTCTATCTTTTCCAATAATTTAGGGTCATCTCTAAAAATTCCTCTAGTATGAATACCAAGTCATCTGCAAATGCTTGCAGTTTATAAGTTTCACCTTTCATTTCTAGTCCTTTAATTTCTGTGTATTGCTTAATATTTCTATTTAAAACTTCCAAAGTTAGAATAAATAACAATAGAGATAGTGGACATCCTTTTCTTATATCAAAGTACTCTGTATAATCTCCATTTACAATCACTTTTGCTGTTTGTTTGTGGTATATTGTTTCAATCATACTTATAAAGTTTTGTCCAAAGTCCATTGTTTTTAGTTGTTGGGTAAATATTACCAGGAAACATTATCAAATGCTTTTTGAATATCTAGAAATACCAGTGCCAATTGTTTCCCTGGATTCATTTCATAATATTCCAATATGTCCATTATAACTCTTAAGTTATTTTTTTTGTCTCTTTGGTAGAAATCCATTTTAATCTGGATGTATAAATTCAGTTAAAAATCTTTTTAGTCTCTCTGCTGTTATTGAAGTAAAAATGTTATAGTCCACATTTAGTAATGATATCAGTCTGTAAAATTTTATCTGTGTCAAATCTAAGCCTTCTTTTGGTATTAAAGTAATATTAGCCTCCAACAAAAGTTCATTACACACATCTTTCAATGTTACACTTAGTGTATCTTGTAGACATTTATACAACTCTGCCAGTAGCCCATCAGGTGCCAGTGTTTTTTTCATTTTTTTGTCTTCTTACAGTCTCTGTCAATTCCATCATTGTTACTTTTTTCCTTTAACATAGTTTTGAAGTTTTCTGAGACTTTTGGTAAATTATTTTTTTCCATATATTAAATTATTTTCTCCCATGAAATTTCTTCTATATTATAGTTTCTCATAATATTCTTTAATTATCTTTTTTATTTCTTCATTTTTAAATTGTAAACAGCTTTTTTTCTCTACTAAATTATTTATCAGTTTTTTCTCCTTCTGTTTTTTAAGTTTGTAGGCTAGCCATCTTCCTGGTTTATTTGCATTTCCAAAAAAGTTTTGTTTTATTCTTTTGATTTGCTGTGCCAATTTTTCTGATTCCATTAAATTTAATTTATGTTTTATTACTTCCATTTGTCTTTTCAGTATTTTCTTTTGTGGATTTATTTGTAGTTCTAATTCTAGTTTTTTGAATTCTTCCCGTAACAG